>KV875231.1:375489-476948 GCA_001879505.1 Calonectria pseudoreteaudii
TATATTTTATATTATAAACTTAAAACTTAAATAGAAAAATTAAAATTTTTAAATTTAAAAAACTTTTATTATAATATAAAAAAATAATAAAAAGAGTACTATTAATATATACTATAAAATCAAACCTTATATAGAGATCAAAAAAAATAAAAGAAACTTTACTTTTTAAGGTTTAACTCTATTCCTTACTTAACTCTTTACTATAAAGAAGAGACTAATTAATAGTTTCTTCTTTAATAAGAGTAACTAAAAAAAGAACTAGATTAAAGAACTCTATAAGGATTAATTACTAGATCTTAGTTTAAAAAGAATAATTTAAATATATAGATATTTTAAATAATATTATTATTAAATTAGTATTATAAGAAAAAAGAAAGAAAAGAAAATATAATAAAGTTATTATAAAACTTAATAATAAATATATTAAATTTACTAATTAATTAACTAATACTTAAAGCTATTAAAAAGCTTAATATTTTCTATATTAAATTTAATTAATAATTAATAATAATATAATTATATATAAAATAAAATAATAAAAAGTAAAAAATTTAACTATATATTATAAAATTAAATATAAGATTATAATAAGTATATAAAAACTAAACAAAAAATAAGAATATATCTTATAAAGTTTAAATATACTATTTTAAAAGTTAAATTAATTAACTTTATTATATAAAGATTAAACTAAATAAAAGATATACTATTTAAAACTTAGAAAAATACTTATAATTAGTCTATAATTTAATCTAATTTAAATAATTTAAATTAAACTAAACTAGAAAATATATTATATTATTAAATATATAAATTACTATAATAAAGTATAATAAATTTAATTAAGATTAGAATTTAAATATATAAACTATAATTAAATATAAGACTTATAAGTCTTATACTTATAAGTATAAAAACCATACTTATTTAGATATTTTATTTGTGAAATTTAAAGCTTATTAAATTGAACTTCTATATCCATATATACACAAATAACTGTATGACACTTGTAAATTGCACTCCGGTTTCGATCACAGCAGGCGGTTGCCTGTTCCAGGGCCCGAGACTCTTTAACTTTGTCAGCAAGAAGCATTGTAGCTCCTCTTCTCTCGTGAGGACATTGAGGCTCAGTACCTCAGCGCAGAAATGAACGAACTGAACCCTGTTGTTTTGAACTGACTGGGGGGGCGCCCAAATTGCGAACACGCGATGGGCTAATGCCTGGAAGTCCGACCGCGTACTCCAGGGTAGAAGTTGTGCAACTATTCTTGGCTAATTAAATGAAATGCAGTAGTATATTTGGCGCTCCCCCTGATCACAAGCATTGTGAATTCCGTCCCAACGACCATGTGATAGTGATCCACAACACATCACTCTTCAGCATTGTGATGTTGGTACCTTGTGCCACTTACAAGTATGTGCTCTGAATCCAGATTCACTGCCACTGCGGTCTACACATCTCCTTAGTAAAGATTGCATGATGTTTGAACGCCAAATAAAAATAGCATAAGATCTTAGAAGTTGTTTCATTTCTAAGCTCACATTTAAATAAACTTCTTATACTGCATCTATTTTGGAAAATAAATAAGCCCCATGCTTATGATCCAAGGTGGTGAGATGTCCAGTGGTTCCAATTGGCGTACAAATTTATGTAAGGGCGGAAGGGGAGCCCCTGTCAGGCGGTCGTGGGCCGCTATCCCCAAAGGGCTAGCGCTGTCGCCAGGTCAACGGTGTGGATTTCCGGCCCGCAAGGTCAACTACAAACCCATGGTTATAGCAATTCTTCAACACTCAACCTGTTGTTATGCGGTCAGATTGGTAGGCTGAGCGATCTTTGTTTTGAGCCCGACGCAGCCTGATTCCCCCCTACCCGGTCACCTTCTCCTCCCTCCCCGGCCACTCAGTTCTCCAGCCATGTCTGTTCGCGTTGTCGCAAGAATACGACCGCTTCTCGAGAAGGAGCTCGGCAAGGACGTCATTGTTCGCGCCGACAGTGTCGATACGAGCAAGCCCGATACCATCGTCAAGATCCCGAACCCCAAGAACGAGGCCGAGGAGTTTTCGTTCGCCTTCAATGGCGTGTACGATCAGCCCACAACCCAGGAGCAGCTGTTTACAGCAGAAGGTGCGAACTTTTTTTAATTGAGCTACACTAATGCCAGGCGTGTGTCGTGTGTTGACTTGAGCAGTGGCCCCTCATCTAAAGTCTCTCTTCCAAGGAATCGATGTCACGCTCTTTGCCTACGGTGTCACCGGCACCGGCAAGACGCACACGATGCGAGGTGGGCTGAAGCTGGCTGACCGAGGGGTGATTCCCCGACTGCTAAGCGGTGTGTTCCGAAGGGGCAAGAAGATCATGAAGGACTCCCAGGGCGAGACAACGGTGCGGGTTACCTTGTCCTACTACGAGATCTACAATGACAAGGTCTACGACCTGCTTGAGTCCCCCGAGAAACGCACACCCACCGGTCTTCCTCTACGCGCCGAGGCCAACGGCCGAACTGTCGTTGTCGGCCTGTCGGAGCGATCCTGCGAGGACCTCAAGGACTTTGAGAAGCTGTACATCGAGGCCAACAACAACCGCGTCACGGCGGCCACCAAGCTCAATGCCCACAGCAGTCGAAGCCACGCCATCCTCCGTGTCAAGCTCACTCAGATCACCGAAGAAACGATCCGGGAGAGCACAGCCTCTGCTATTGATCTTGCTGGATCCGAGGACAACCGCCGAACTGACAACGGTAAGGAGAGATTGGTGGAATCGGCTGCCATAAACAAGAGTCTCTTCGTCCTCAGCCAGTGCATCGACGCCATCTCGCGTGGTGACAAGAGAATCCCGTACCGGGAATCCAAGATGACGCGTATTTTGTCCCTCGGCCAGAACAAGGGCATTACCGTCATGATTCTTAACCTCTCTCCTCTTCGCAGCTACCATCTCGATACGCTCAGCAGTCTCAACGTCAGCTCCCGCGCCAAGCGAATCGAGGTTCGAGAAATTGAAAATGAAGTTGTTTTCAAGCAGGTTCCTAGAACGAACTCGAACTCTTCCGGCTTGGGAGCCAGCCGACAGCCCCTCCGCCCCCTCGCCAACGTTCACAACGTCCACAACGGCAACGTTGCCGCAGCCAAAGCAGCCGACGCCAAGGCCACGGATAAGCCCGTTAAGGCCTTTGCTGTCTACACTGACAAGGCTAAGCCTGCACCAGCTCCCCGAACCATTGCCACCCCTCTTATGGCCCGTCGAGCGATTCCCACTTCGCAAAAGCGACCCTCTGAAAATGAGTCAGGTATCGCGAGACCAAGCAAGATCTGCAAGCCTACTGCGGTTGGGCTTGGTTCCGTCACTGTTTCTGCAGCCCAGATCGAGGCCATGGTGGAGAAGAAGGTCAGTGAGGTTCTGGCTGCTCGCATGGCGGCTGAAAAAGCTGCCCAGCAGCCACAGGTGCAGGTTCAGCCTGAGCTCAACGAAGCTGTGCAGCGACGTTTGGACGCTCTTGAGAAGCGAATTGAGAGCGATGAGTGGCGGGATGATGCCAAGTCGGACGGACTAAGATATCTGCTTGCGGCCCGACAGCACAAGGAGCGAGGTGATGATGCGGGGGCTTTGAAGATGTATGAGATGGCTTTGCCGTATTTCCCCGGGCAGGCTAAGCTGCTGGGAAAGATTGAGAGACTAAAGGCTCGCTTGGACGGAGCTTCTAGCCCAAGCTCCCAGCTCAAGGCCGAGTCTCGGGCTGAAAGGCGCCGAAAGCGCCAGCCTGTGTACGATGATGAAGAAGGTGACTACAACGATGGTGAGGCTGATGTTGACGAGGAGTCGTCTGTGCCACCTGCTCTCAAGCCCAAGTCCCGTAAGCTCAAGGCCAAGACCCTTGAGGCCCTTGCAGAGGAGGATGGGCCTGCTTCTCCCCGCGCGCAGCAGCTCCTCAACATTGTCAACTCGCGCGATCTGGACCAGATCCGCGGTCTCGTAGGCTTCGGCGCTAAGAAGGCTCGCGATCTCGTTGACTATCTCGAGCTGAACAACGGCGAAAACGGCACCCACGTTGAGAGCCTCGCGCAACTTCGCGCCTTGCCGGGTCTGGGAGGCCGAACTGTCGAGAGGGCATATGAGGGACTCTTTGCTTGAAAGACGACAGGGCTTGTATATTGGGTGAGAAAATGGTTTCGGTTTGCATTATACCCTCATCCTTTGGAATGGTATGGCATAGGCGTTTTGGGGTTTATTGCTTTGGTTTAACAATTGGCTGCATTGGGTGGCGTTATCTATGCGGCAACTGGACTGCCGCAATTGAATTGCATTGAACATTTCATCAGCTTGATCATGTTGCACAACCCGACGTGAATGAAACCATCGACCGTGTTCTATCCCTATTTTGTTTGGTATCTCCTTGCTTAGCGTCTCAATGTGGTGTGTATATAGTACAGGGTAAGTAAAGCCTCTTGGATTTCTTCGATGTCTCACAAGGTGTTGTCGGAGATAGGTAAAGTTGACTGTAGGATGTGGCGAATACCATCAAGGTTTTAATTTAATCTATAAAAGAATATCACTTATCAGGATTGTTTTTGAGCGAGTGTTCATTCCTATAGTGACAAATTTGACCACCATGGCTGTTCTTTTGGATCTCCCTGCGGAAGTCATCCTCTGTATCGCGGACCACATCGACTTCAGAACCTCATGCCGGTTTCGACTGACCTGCCGACGGATAAACCGAACGACTTTGCACTATTTTGCTCAAAGGAACTTCGGTATTTACATAATTTTTCTTCATAAACAGAGCTTGGAACGACTTGTCTCCGTTGCGGAGCATCCAGTCTTCGGACCCGCCGTGCGTACGCTCACGCTGCTCACCTACCATCTAGTCCCTGCTGACAGCGTCTACGACCTGCCCGTGTGGTTTATCGAGGGTGATGGGGAGCGTAATACCGAGGAGTTCTATGATGAGGCCGAGACACACGAGCTCTGGGCTGACGCCGTCCGTAGTAACGAAGAGAGGGCAGCTGCCGAGTTCATCAAACGCGAGCGCCGTCGGTGTCTGCACAACCAGAACGTGCTCACTACCAGAGGGCTGGACCTTGTTTATCTCACAAGGGCAATGAGGCGCCTTTCCAACTGCAGGAGGATCGTCGTCGCCGACAGATGGAACCCTTGGCACATGAGTTTCTTTTCTCTGAGCTTCATCAAGCACTCGGTGGGCGTCATGCTGAAGGCGGCCGCTGCGAGCAACATGCCGGTCGAGAAATTCGACCTCCTCATCAATTCCCTCGAGGACCCGTTGCGGCCACTCAGACTTGACTATCTCGACCTTTTGCCCGTTGTTGATCCCAATGACAGCAGCCGGATCGACAGCCTGACCCGTCTCAGGGTGTCCTTTTGCTCCTCGAACAAACGCCAAGATCTGACTGCGAACAAAAACCCGAACATCATGCCCCCCCAGTGGACGGAGCGCTTGGTGCAGTTCCTGTCTCTATTCCCACGCCTGGAGAGCCTCTACCTGGAAGTCAGCGCGTGGACAGAACACAATCTGTTGTTCTCGAACGCTTCGAGGTCGCTCAACATACCGCACCTGCGGAGGGTGGAGCTCGTGGCCATGGAGTTCGAGTTGGCGGACCTGATGAGCTTCCTGTCTCGTCACGGGTCGACCCTGGAGGAGATTGTGCTTCGGAAGATTGTGATGAGGATGGTTGACGACTGGGATGCCCTGATGCAGAACATCCTCGACATGCCTCGTTTGAACCGCCTGGAGCTCCACAGGGCGTTTGCAAGGCGGGGCCAGTTTTTGCATGACAAAAATGAGTCGTCGGGATTGATATTGGTTACAGATAAGCTGAAATCAACATGGAGCGCCGCCCAGGCGTCCAGAGCGTTGGCTATGCTGGCGCTGTAGTCTGGGATGTATGCAATCCATGGGCAGAATTACAGCCAATTCTCACTATTTCAAGGCTAAGAGTTAACCAGGAACTAGTAGATTCGCTTCTGCAGATCCCAAACTCTGAAAATAAAGAAGAAGAAAAAAAAACATAGCCAGTCATCTCTCCTTCGGCCAGCGCCGTGGAACAGTTTCGTGGGAAAACCCTCTCATCATTGAAATCCCTCTTCGTCTTTCTTCCTTTCCCAATCCTTCCTGTTCTTACTTTCTCTTTCCATATACCCTTTCGCTCTAGCCTTGGATTTGATTCTCCTACTCCCTCCTCTTGCATAAGTATCCGATGACTCGCCCGGAGAGTCGGAGTCTGTCTTGTCAGTCTCATACATTGTAGCTCCGCTGTTGTTTCGCTGCCCCCTTGGTACTGGATCTTCGTCCTCATCATCAGAATACGAAGAGTCATGTTTTGCCGGTTTCCTAACCAGGTATTTCAACACACTGTCGTTTGTCCGAACACGGTCCCGATGACCGATGCGATCTTGATCTTGGTAAAGCGATTGCATCACGCAGCGGTCAAACGTATCAACAGAGGCCGCGACCCTACGAAACTCATCCTTCCCAACAATGGGTTCCTCTGTCTCCTTGCCACGAACTCGGAACTCTGCAAGCGCCAGAGCTGTCTGGAAGGCGTTGCGTATTTGACGACCATTCCAGCTCAGCTTCTCATATGATTTGTTGGCATAAGCTAATATTTTGATCCTGTTCATCCTGATCCCAGGCCTGCCGCTCTGGATACGAAACTTGCTTTGTTCCTCGAGATTATCAAGGTTGATCTCCCACACCTTGCAGGACTGTCTTTTACTTAAGTGCGGGTAGTGGAGCATTAGGTGGATGCGCGAATAAAGGGCATCATCAATGGCGCTGACATGGTTTGTTGTGAGGAAGAGGATCCCAGAGTAGTTTTCCAGAACTCTCAAAAATACTACTAAATGTGAGCGAGAATTGTATGTTTGTAATACTACACATACCTGAGACAATTGAATTCCGATTTAGGTTCTCCTGCTGCTAAAGTCAGCGCCTTAAAAATGAAATCGTCAAGGGATAGATGTGTACATTTCTCCTCGCAAGAAATACATCTGCCTCCTCGAGTAACAGGATGCATCCCCATCTGTAAGCAAGTTCAAACAACTCTCTCAGATTGTTCTCGACTTGCCAGGGTTCGTGACCAATTTCTCCTGCTTGACGATCAGTGTTGAATCTGGTCATGGTACTGTTCAATATCCTACCGCAAGTGATGTGAAACAGAGGGCGGTTGGTAGACGCCGCGACACATTCTGTCACGAATTAGTAGTTGTATACAATAATTGAATTTGTAGTACCTACCAACAGTGGAGGTTTTTCCCACACCACGGACACCGTGCAGAAGAATTATTGAATTGTTTTCTGGTGGAAAAAAAAAGTTAACTCTCATCACCAAAGGCGAAAATAGATTGTTGTATACTCTGCCCATGAACTAAATCCACCTCTGAATTGGTGATGAACCCGCCTGAATGACGATTTCGCGCAATATTTGCTTCCACTGTAGCTTCAACTAATTCCCTGTGACCTCTGGGAAGCACAAGGCTATCCCACCCGGCGACCGCACGGACGGGTGTGAGGTTTTCAATATCAACCTTGACTATACTATAGTTAGCATGTGATTCCAGAGTGGAAGATTTTGACGCCGACCCCATTGGTGGCTACGTAATGCGTAGCATATAATTACTCCTGGGAGCAACACTAAAGACTCATCTCTTCCTAAGTATCGAGTAAGCTCATCAGTGCTCGCCTTTTGTGTTACTTTCTGGAGTTCCTCTAGGAAATTCTTAAGCATGTCGTGCGTCCTAGAGAATCCTTTGTGTTGGACAGCTCGATATATATCGATTACACTGTCGTGATGTGGAGATGCCATTTCGGTTACCTCATCGCCTTTGGGAGGAAATTGGTAAAATTTCATGTCGCGAAATGCGAGGCCAAGGCCAGCAAGGTCTGAGTAGAGCATTTTTGAGGCTAGAACGAGGTCTGTGATAACTGGACCCGAAATCTGAATCAGGAACAAGTAAGAATTGCATTCTTGTGAGGAGCGATGTTCACATACATTTTCTCCCCCACATACGTCGCTCACTGTAAAACCTTCATGTTCCCAGTGGGAAACATTAGTCATTTTGACAAAATATCGTCCTCTTTGTATTAAGTTACCCCATACGTCATGGGTTTTACGAATCGGGTAAGCAGGGAGCGAAGTTACTTCCATCTCTCCCTCAAATGGGGTGAATTCGAAAGTGACGAAGCTGACTCCCCACTCCTTGGAATTGTAGTCCATACAATAACAGTCGACATGAAGTGGGCTATACTTGAGTTTGATGTCGTATTGGCTTTGTTCTTCGTGTTTTTTTGCGCACTGTCCTGGTTTGAATTCGCTCGACCCTCTCAGCATAGGCTTTTCTTGCGTTTTCATGCGAGCAAGTCCACTTAGCAACGGGATACCACCAATCGTACTCAAAACTTTGTACGCCTGTTTATACCGAGGCATGATGGAGTTGCAAGAAAAGTTGCATCGCTTCAAAGTGTCTTTGTGGCGGTTTTCTGGGGAATAGATGACGGAATTGGCGTCGTAAAGCATCCAAAGGTCTGGAAATGTGATTTTGTCATATCTTCCTTGTCGAAATCTCTCATATAACTGGATAGAATTTCCCAGATATTTGTCCATAAATTGTACGAGATAACGAAAATCGTCAAGTGCTGTCTTGGTTTCGTCGATAAACTCTGGCCCCTCAAACGGGGGTTCCGTGCTATAGAAGTTACCTGTTAGTGCTATGCCACTAATAAGCATAACCGTAATAGTATTACCGGTATTTTTTCTCAAGCTTCTTCGCATGATCCCGAAATGCGTCCACGTTTCGAATAAGAGTCCGGAATGGATGACACATTTCAATTACATGCCCAAGATGGATTGTATCATCGATAATTCCTTCTAAGAAAGCAGACACTGGCTTGGAATATATTCGGATTGCCCAAAGCTCGTTGCCCTCGGGAAGCTCAGAAAGAGGCCGCGTCCCCTGCAATGAGCTTGGACCATATGCCGCTCGCAGAATGCACTTGGGCCCAAATTCTGACCGAAACGCATCCTGCCCTTCGGAATACAAGTTATTGTGTCTTTCATTGCTATCGAGGTCTTTTTGATAAGGATAGAATTTGGTTTCGAGTGACATGGATCGCGGTGATGTTGGGATAACGTCTTCGCCCTCGTTTGGCGGCTTTTCACGTGGAAATATACCATTTCCCGTCTTATAAGATGCTTTGGAGGCCTGGCGTATATATATTGGCTGTGTATGAGCAAATGGGTTACTGAAATCATCTTTGTCTGGTCCTTCATCTGTACTTGATTGCTTCGGTGCTACCTTTTCCTTCCTCAACATACGCGTTTTCAGGGCAGTTTCTCCGAAATAGAACCTATTGTTCCCTGTGTTGTTTTTAGAAGCTTGTCGTTTTTCGTGTGTTCCGCCAAAATAAATTTCAAGGAGCTTCGAGACAGTAGCGTTCTTGTCGGGAGAAACGAGTTCACTGGAGTCCAAGGGTATCAAATCGTTCCCCTCCCCATCGTCGCCTCGAACTTCGGACCTCGTATCATTACCACTAATTGGTTTTTTCACTCTGCTGATATTTGCCTCGAACTTCTTTATTGAGCTATCAGCATAATCGAAATGACCAGGCGATGCTTTCAAAGAGCCTCTGCTTGGCCGCTTGCGTCTATTGTCCGTAGGGTGGACATGCTGATCATCCAATGATGACGAATTGGCAGGCTTGTGTTGTTTATAGAGCGGCGATTTACCAAAACCCCGGGATTCTAAACACATACGTGAGCAATCTTCATTCCTGTGGCGCTATGAGATCGTACCTGGCATATGTAGAGCCTGCTGGTATTGACGATGCTCTGGCTCTGGACTAGTGGTCATTTTGACATATATTTCTAGCCTAGATACGATATTAAAGATTTTGAATGTGTTTTCCTCTCTGGCTTGATGATTGTGATCTGTATGATGATAGCGGGGTGGAATCGTCATACAACGGTGGCGGCGACAAGGTGTAACCTAGCCGATACGTGAGGCACCGGAGTGGCGAGATATTCGTAAACGAACCTGAATGGCAAATGGGAGTCAGGTTCGGGCGTCTTGGTTGAGATTTTGAAATCACGCAAAGAAGGACGAGCCTGAAAAACGGAGAGGTTGAGGTTGGGGTATTGAGCACCTTTGTTGAAGCCTCTCACGTGCCTTTGTCTGACTGAGGCTGCCAATGATATGGGCCGCGAGTTGAAAGCGGTCGCCTTGAAATGTGCAATTCCACTGCTACGTCATATAGCATTCAGTATAATCAGTAAATGTAGTATATGGGGGTTTTTATCAGTTCGGAATTTTATGGTAGTTGGAGTATGGGAGACAAAATGCTGATACATGAAACATGCCTATCCTGTATTGCGTGAAATCGACGTTCTTGTCTTCCTCGCAATGGATCCGACACATGGTCAATCTTCCATCACTACTCTTCAAATCATTCATTAAAACATCACATTGACATTAATCCCGAGCTTTCCGCTTTTGCAGTTGCATCAAACATGTATCGGTGCGCAGTTAAGGAAATTTATGGGTGCACTAAGTGGGCTTAACCTAGCCATCTGACCACGAACATTTGCAGCCCATTCTCCTCCGAGCCAACTCGATGAGCACTTTGATGATAAAAAAAGCATTACGAAAATCACTTATGGGTGAAAAGCGTTTAATAGAACTAAAGGTGGGCGATTGCATGTCAAACCCTTCATTTTTGAAAAAAATATATTTACTCGAGTGAGTAAAAATTGTGTGGTCAACAGCACGGGAAAACATAACACAAGCATGTTTACTTAGCATCACCAACCCACAAAACGCGCCTCTGAATGAAGAAAAATAGCCTCACTAAAATTTTTTCTGAAAAATACTAAACTAAAATAAACAGAACCACAGTACATATTAGCAGCGGCGAGAACATCTCCCAACTCCTTGCTGACCGAGAAAGTTAGGGCTACCCTGAACTGGAGTCAACATGGCGGTAGAGGTAACAAATCATTCCATAAGCATGGATACTTTATAAAGATAGAATGAGCTTGAATAAAATGGATTTTGTAGCCTTGCAATCACTAAATAAAGTACCATTGACCATAATCAAGGCTGGTAGGACCCGTGTACGTGTCGGCATAAAATCCATGGAGAAAGGCAAACGGAAGCAGCGTGATTTCATTTTTGAACAAGTTCCCTAAAACACCAAACAAAAGCCAAACAATAGTCCGGTTAAACATGCCACATAGATCAGAAGAGAATGCCCATGTAAAGAACAATCCAATTCACAGGATGACTACTGGGACTTGCACAAGGCGCTTCTGTTCGCGAGCATGTATCTAAGTATCAAAGCACAACTTTTCCAGACCCCAACAGAATGAAAAAAAAACATCGTAATTCAATAGTTCTAAAAAAAGGAAACACCAAAGAAGGATTAGAGGTGAGGACAGGGAAGTCCCATGAACTTCCCTCACCCATGATTGTGAGGGAATGAGGATTCACAAGTGATATCCACACTTGGACAGTGAGCAAACAGTCAGCAGCTGGGTTCCGATTCCTAAAGCGGAAATAACTGCGATCTTGGGAAACGAAGGAATCATCATCAAAACATGACAGTCGTACGCGTCTGTTACTTTTTTTTTTTCTCTCGGTCGGGGGGACAGATTCGCCCCGACACACAATTAACCAGCTTCTTCTCTCTCATTCCGGGCCACCAGTTGAGGCAAGTGACATGTGAACTCAGACCCATAGAGCTCGTACGAGGGACCGGTTTTATGACCCGAATCTAGTGACCCCATTATCAGCAGCGTGAAGCAGGTTCCAGACCGTTCTGAGTTGTTTTCTCCGACCGCGAGCTTCGGATAAGATTTGGCACGGGGGTTCCACGCCTGAGGATTCAGAAATGCGGCCAGACATACAGCCGGTGACTTTTTATTTTATTTTAATTTTATTCGCCGGTTCTCCTCGTTGGGCGCCAAATTAATAATAACAAAAAAAAAGGTATTATGCTGGTTGAAACAAACCCATCTATCCGCCCGGTCGCACACCCGTTTTGTTTTTTTCCCCTGCCCGTTTCACACAGTTTTTGATCTCGGCAATCGCGAACGCCCGTGTAAGTGAAGCACCGGAACCGCTGACACACCCCGACGGTCACACAGTTTCGGCATTATGTACTTGCCGACCGCGCTCTAACAGCCGTCCGTGTATCGAGAAGCATGCTCCCATTTTCCTTGGCATTTCGCGGCACAGTCTTCAAAGTTGGAGCGGCCCTTGGGGGTTCTGGCCAGGTTCCTCGGTTGTTCCGGCTGCCTGGGCCAGAGGCAAGACAAGCTCTGCGCTTAAGTGGAATTAATCCAAGCCGTTGAAGTAGTCTCGCTTCGGTGTTGCGGAAGTTTGGCAGGGGCGCGAGCGAGACCAAGGAAATTCGCTGGTGCGCTAGCTGTGCGTGATGATTAACCGCAACCGCCACGTCATGACGTAAATGCCATTGTTAGAGTTGTGCTCCCGGTTGCAATTTCTTTTAGAGTCTACGGTTGCGGAGTGCAGTAATATTGCACAAGGCCGCGACCGGGAGCGAGATACGAGAGCATTTGGGAATCATTCACGGTGACGATGACGGGCCCAGCGTGTTTCTTTGTGGGGGACGGGGGTAATGCCTGAAAGCGGCATGTAAGTAAGATGGGAGTGGCCTGCGATAAGTGATGCCGCAGAAAAAAAGGGCTGGATGATCACGGAGAGGAGCAGGCACTGTGGTTGAAACACTGCCTGGACGAGTCTAATGGGAGGGTTTTGTTTATATTTGGATCGTATTCCGCGCCAATCCTGGTTCGATGATGAAATGAGGTGAGGGGGGACCAGGTCAGCAGGACAGGGCATCTCCCGGCGCTGGAAAGGTTAAAAAATTGAAAAATTGTCTTCTCTCTTTGCCGGTCTCCTCTATCATCAGCCCAACTCAAAAACCCACAAGGAGAAGACCGACAGCTTGTCAGGCAGGGCCCCCCCAACCAACAACCTTGAGCGGTTCGTGGGGATCGGCGGGGCTGGGAGCGGAAGGCTTGGTGCTAATGAACTTGGCTTCGCCCTCTGGGCAAGGAGGCTTGGGCTTGCGCGTAGCTTGTGTTTATTTCTTCTCTTTTCTCATTGCTTTTTTCCCCATCGCTGTTTTTTGCTTTTCTGCGCCCGGCCGCCGGCTCAAGAGGGGGGGGGCGTGCCAAGCTAAAGTCCCACGTTTTTGATTGATTAGTAGAACGGTTTTTCATTTTGTTTTCATTTTCTTTTTTTGTTTGGTCCAAGCCTGGCCTGCAAGTCATCGCGGTGCTAGACAATTAGGCCCAGGGGGGACCGTTGCACTGGAATCGGGCAAGCCCTCTGCCTTCACACCTGAAACAGCTGTATGAGATGTCCCGTCTTGAGACATGCTTATCTGTATCGCACATGCCCGTCACCCTTGCTGGGCAGCAACCACATGACAACACCTGGCAATATGGGGATCGGATGGAGCATCATGTATGTAGCATGTGGCATGTGCATAAACAAGTTGTCCTGCAGCGCGTCCATGATTGAGCCGCTGGCTTGCATAGAGTTGATTGAAACAACTCAGCCATCACGTCAACTGCGGAAGCCAACAAACAAAACCCCCTCATCTGCCTCAACTAGATGCTCACCAGCGTCGGATATAGAAAATTCCCTCGGGATCCGTTGCCGTGAAAGACCTTATATTCAGGCCGCAGGGCGAGCGGCGCATGAATCTTAAAAGTAAAAAAAAAATTACCAGACAAGTCCCCCCCATCAGCTGTCAAAAAGGCACAGCCACAAACGTCAACGTCCATCATGGCGATCGATTTGATGCACGGAAGCGCCGCTGACAAGGGTCTGAATCTCGGCACCGAGAACTCCGAATGTAAGCCCTCCACCACATCGCGATGACCCGAATGGGACCCTAAAACAGCTTCCAGCGAGATATGGCTGTTTGTTCTTGTTCGGAATCTACTTCATGTGGCTTGTTTTGGTCTACTTCGTGTGCCAGGGAGTATCACATCCGGATGATGCTGGCGACACAGACTGCAAGGGTCAGTTCTGGCCTCGACTCGAAGTCACGCGATAATTCCCCCCCTTCAATCTGGCAGGGCTGGTACTAACGATCGCCTTGTCTCTGATCGCAGGTGATCCTTGCGAGTATTGCAACAAGGTCGAGAAGCCAATATTGGACCTCATAGGGCTTTTCGGCTTGTTTGGTCTGGGCTACTCATTGTACAGCTTGATCATGATTGCACACAAGGGCAATGAAGGCTTCTTCAGGCTAATTCTTCTGGCCGCGGCTCCAACCACGTTGTTTTGCGCCCTGGTTAAGTTTAGATGTAACAGAAACCGTCTAGTAGAACAAAATCGCGACGGCGAAACCGGGGGCAAAAGTTCTCTGGTTTAATCACCCCCATGTCGCAAAGGGATACACTCCTACATGCATGCACACAAGCCAACCAAGAAACAAGAATGACAGATTTTTGGATGAATGCTTTTTCTTTTAAGGGTTCACAATTAGATAATGAACCACCTGGGTGTCATATATACAAGGCTAGGGATCAATAATCGCCCACTAGCTCAAAAAGATAGTCATCGAAGAAGATAGGAAAAAGCAAAAACATCGCCAATGTAAGGAAAGCGGTCGCGTTGACCAGTGAACGCCCTGTATCCTCTATACCCCTCTGGTTTCCACCCTTTTCCGGTTGGAAACACCCAAGAATAAGAAGCCACGGGACAAAAGAAAAATGGTAGAGAAAAATCGTAAAATGCCTCCCAGGTCGACATGTCTCGTCCGGCCAGGAAGGCAGCATCGTCAAAATACGCCCGAGTGGTATCCGCCCATCCCAAGAATTCGTCCATCCAACAACTCGTGTGCCGCGTCCGTACTTACGCCTGCGCCAACTTTACCCGAGGCCACCACGCCGAGTCCATCAATCATGCATGTGCCATATCACTGAGTGAGCAGGCGCAGCTTGGTATATGTGTAGTTTTTTTTGGGGGGTTGTCTTTTTTTAATCTTCATCTCATGCCTCCTACTCCAGGTATCTATCGGATGTAGCTGACGCGGCGGTTCTGGATCATAGGCATTCCTGTGTTGTTGGAGTAGGGGTTGTATGAGCCATTGAAGTTACCGCTGACCTGGGAGATGGAGCTGAAGCGGTGCATGCGCTTACGCTCGCGCTCGCGCTCGCGCTCAATCTCAGCAGCGCGGTCGACAGCAGCTTGCTGAGAGGGAGTGAGACCTGCTTCGTTCAACTCGACGGGCTCAGAGTTCATGGCAGCAGCTCTCTCGCCGTGAAGAGCGTTAGATCCGTGTGAGGCATGGGTGCCGTGGGAGCCATTGGATTCCATTGAGGAGCCAGTGGTGCTGGGTGTTTGGTAGACGTACTCGCCATCCACGTAGACGGCGTTGGAGATGAAGGTAGAGCGGCGGTGACGGCGGCGAGTGTAGCGATTCTCAAGGCGGAAAAGCTCCAGCTTGGCCTGGATTCTGTCCATAAGACTCTTGCCCATGATTGCGGTTGGTGGTGTTAGATGCAAGTGTGATGAGGTGTTCGCAAGGGCTGCTTGGGCAACAAGTTGCGCGTTGAGAGCAGCTTTATTTGAGTAGGTGCGGGTGGTTGATTATAGAGCTGAGTGAGATGCCGCAGTCAATGCAGGTAATCTCGTGTTGTCTCGTCTCGGGATGTGTCTTGGGTAAAAGGGGGGGAAGAGGTGTAGGTGGGGGTAGCGTTGGTTATATTTGACGATTAGAAAGTGAGTATATGCGGACTTTAATTATTAACGGAGGTCACCTGGAATTCCGTTCTAGTTGTCCGAAAAAAGGATTCATACGAAAGAGAGAACTGATCAAAACTGGGGGTAGAAGATGGCGGATGATGGGGCTTAAGAGGTTGGGTCGAGGCTAGAGGCGGTAGTCGAGAACTAGCGTATCCCCTGCTGGTTTAGCGAGTAAGTTGCGTTGAGTCCGGGGGGAGGCCCAGGGGTGTTTGGCTGAGTGGGGAGGTTGCAAGTGGGATGGGCATTGAACCAGCAAAGCAGGGGGTAGTGAAAAGGGCAAGCCCGGCAGGGGAGCTAGGGGAGCCAGGAACAGCACGCCAGTGGTCGGAGGCCTGGTCCAACGCTCCTGGAGGAGGGGTACGCAGGTGCCCATTGATGGTGTTCTGCAGAGGGCTAGCGGTGGCCACTCAGCACACCACCAGCTAACAGGGGAGGCCCGGGAGGTGGAATTTGGCGGGTGCCCAGTCGTGGACAGGGGGGTGCTGAAGGGACTGTCCCGGGCGAGTCACTACAGCCCAGCTGGGCTCTCCACCGGAGGGGGCGATAGGCCAGGCCCACTTGTCACCGGCACCAACTCAGACTCGCATGCTCTCTGGGCGTCGAGTATTTGCCTATCGGCTCATTGTCGTGCCCTGAGGACGAAGACGGCAAAGCACCGAAACCTTCAACACCAAACTTGTAGAAAGCGGGCGGGATAAGATGGTGGCAGGTGGGTAGCATGCCGCGTTGACTAGGCCGCTGCATGCTGTCAGGTCCGGCTTCGAGACACTCTAGAACGTGGCCACGCGGCGGCGCCCAGTGACGAGCATGGCGCATGTATGTCTCTCGCGACGCTTGTATCGTAAGATGCTATTTGCAGCGATGCATTGGACCGCTAATTGCTCTGCTAATCGTGGGACTCGCAAGGCGTGGATTGTCCACCTGTTGCAAATTACCACATTGAACTAATGCGGCAGGCCTGCCAGGGCAGCCGTACCTGTGTCCAAGTTCACGGGCTCACAACCTCGCCGTCGCTCGCATTCCCTCTCTTGTCCCTGCCCTCGCACCTCGCTCCACTTTTGGTCGTTGGAGCACGCACGCGTGGCAATCTCGCCAAAGCCGGAATAGTACCAATTGGTTGACTAAACGGTCGGGTCCAACTGTGGTCTTGGGCCGTTCCCAAAACGGACCAGTGCCCTGGTGCTATGGTCGCATTGCTGCCGGGGGCCTCGTTCGCGAGGGCGGGCACCACGGGCCATCAGGTCAGATCGAGAATTGAGCCCGCGATGGACCCAGTCGCCGCGTTGACAAGAGGGCTGGCCAGGCGGGGAAGGATTCTGATGTTTTCGGGACGGGGTTTGATGCAGGGGAGGGAGGAGGCATGCATGCATGCAGAGGAGGGAAAAAAAAATTGATTGTTATCAAACAGTTGCAGTCGTGGTTGCCACATCTCGTATCTTCGTACGTTAAATTGACAAGGTGAAGGCGCACCCGACGAGTCAGGTGCACTGCCGCTACGTACGTAAGATTCTGCAGGAAACAGGAGCAGCGTCGCCTTGCGATCGCCTTGACCACAAAAATGCAACCTCCATGCAATGACCATGCAGTGACCTCGCGGGATCTGGCGAGGATCTTCAGCCAACATAAGCGACTCCTCCTCGTGGCATATTAGCACGCACTATAATATATTTGCAATCTCGCCGGCAGCACCCATAACGACGCTCAGCACACGCTCTATTCAGCGCCGCACAGACATCTGACGTGCCAGGGAATCAGTTCCATGTGGCACTCTGAGAATCCTCGCGAGCCTTCACAGAACCAGCTTCTTTTGTCCCGTCCATATGCAGTTGTCGAGTTGCGGGCGCCCACGGCAGAGCCCCTGCTTGATACACGCAGACCATGGTTCATCCCACATTCTCAGTTGGGCTTGGCTTGCTGCATCAACGGTCCAGGTCGGTCAGCCCGCCGCGTCCGTTGCCCCATCCCAGCCTCCACGTGCCTGTTGCCCACCAAACTATTCCGCTCCTCCCTCTTTTGCTTCTATAGCGCTTCGATGAAACACGCGAGCAGGATTCACGCAGGAACTATCTGTCGTCCCAGACTTGGCAGCTTGCAGACGTGACAAGGGCAAGGACATGGCCCATGGCCTGCGAACCCTCTCCACGGAGCCCGAATACGTGCAAAGCTCAATCTCACGGCGGGCTTCTATCCCCCAAGGTCAAATGTTTCAGGACAATGCCCGAGGAGGGAGCAACGTCTCCCGGAGTCCAAACATGGCCAAGACCTTGCCCACTCCAAACCCACGGTCATGGCCATTGAGCTAGAACAATGTGGCTGGCAAGCCATGCTATACACGCGCAATGCCCTTTTGCGTGCTTAACGAGTCAGGGGCCAGCTCTGATCGACAGGCACGGACTCGGGCCCGGACGATGCAGCTGCGTCCTCCACCGGACTACTGAGGTGGTAGCTGTTTATGGTCAAGCGCAGAGCCATGGTTTTAACCGTTGGTACAGTACGGCCTGGGTATTTCGAGCAATCGTTGCATCCATCAGCGCTAATTTCGGCGAGTGGCCACAATTTGTTTTGTTGCTGCTTTCACCAGAGTCGAGGCGTGCATGGCTTCAGCTCAGTGTCGATCGCCTCAAACCTGCCGAGGCTGAATGGCTACTTTTGAAATTGCAGATCGCTGTACGAGTAATTGCCTCGGAGAGCGTGTCAGAAGTCGCAGTGTCAGTAGCGTAGATTGTTGGTCAATGTGCCACCAGCTAAGATCCTTTGAAGGCTCAAGAGTCCAGTTTGATCTGACGGCCCGCTCCCCTTGGCATCCGATCTCTTGACCTGACAGCCAACGGGATTTGGTGAAAGGGCTTAGTCTGGCTCCGTCTTTGTGTTTTCTTCAACTACTGGGCATAGCTTATTGAGCTGGCTTGATTTACCTCATGATCTTTCTTCGCTTACCCGTCATCCACAAGGCCTTTTAGTTTGCTGTGATAGCGCCGTCGGTTTTAGTTTTACACATTTGCGCACAATATGCCATCCATCATCTGCCTTGTTCCACAGCCTGCATTCTCTCATATAATTGTTTCGTGCCTTTTCTCTCGTTGTGCTGCCCCTGTTTGAGCCGCTCCGTGCCGTCGGGAATCTCGCTTCAATTCTCCTCTTCTAGTCGTACAACCCCGCGCTGCGAGATGATCGGCTCTGGGGCCATTGCAATTCTTTACCCACTCACTTCTGTGCTACCTATCGCTACATGCCAAGGCTGCTTGCGTTCCCCGGTGAGACGCTCCTTATGTTCGTTCATCTTTGCATGCTCCAGCAGATCAGCACAAGCGCCCGGGCAGAATTGTCACTTATCATTGGCGTTTCTCCTGAGCCAAAACGTGTAAGGGTCCTTCTTCCCAAGTCTTGTTGGTATATAATGCCGATAGAGAGCCTCGCCAACAAAGGCTTACAAATTGGATGACAAAAAGTGATTGTACAACCTCTCCACAATGGCAATGACGTTCGAAATTTGCGTAATTCCTCAGCCCTAGATCATGACAACGGCAATTGGTAAACGCTCATCTCCCGTGGGGGACAAGCCGGCAAAAATGGCGTCTTCCAATCGTACACAACAGAAGCTGTTTACCAAACATACGATATTTGTCTTGACTGTATGACGTTGAGATACACGAGAGACGGCATGAATTGCGCGTATCCCCGAGACAGATAATTTTCATCAATCTTCCGGAGGAACACCAGTCGGGCCCTTGGTTTGGATAAAACTCTCAGACTTCATATATGATGAGATCTTCTCAAAACTGCCTGCAATGTGTATGCTGTCAAAGCTAAATCAGCTTGCACTCATTCAAGATGAAGCTTTTGTATTTGTTGCAAGCTTTGTTCGGGGCGGTGCTGGTAGCGTCCAGGCATGTGGGATTTTCAGTCGGGCCAGGCACAGATCTAGATCACCGAGACAGTTCAGGAAGAACTAGAAAGTTCATTATCGAATTCGAACGGGTAATTGGTAGGCCATCCCCCCATTGAAGCTTAAACTAATGTTTGTAGCCATTGGGCCCCGCGAGCGTCGCTCACGGGCTGCTTTCTAGACCAAATCAAAAGGCTGGTTACTACAGGGAGTTTGACTGTAGTGATGTCTTTTCCGGTATTGTCCTAGAAACCGATTCCGAAAACGTTGACACATTGCGCCAGATGGATGGCGTGGTCAACGTTTGGCCAATGGGCACTGTCTCGAAGCCGCAGGTCGAGAAATCAACCCGTGTATCACCAAGCATTATTGGAAACTACTCTATTCATCGCTGGACTGGAGTAGACAAGCTGCATGCCAAAGGTATTCGTGGCAAGGGCGCCACTGTCGCCGTCGTTGACACTGGCATCGATTACACGCATAAAGCTGTATGCCTCTTCCACCTTCACATAGTCTAATGCTAATTATCTCAGCTGGGTGGCTGTTTTGGTCCCGGATGTAAGGTTGCTGGTGGATTTGACCTTGTGGGACCTGATTGTGAGTTGCATTTTGTGAGTTATATATGGGCGCATGCTGATGGTGCAACAGGGGACTCAAAAGACGAAAAGCATTACCCGAAGCAACCAGATGAAGACCCTATGGACTATCATGGGCATGGAACACATGTGGCTGGGATAATTGGCGCAAAAAACAATTGGTATGGCTATTCGACCATTGGATTGAATGAGTTGTAGCTGACGTCGAATAGGCTCACCGGAGTCGCACCAGACGCGAAGCTTCTGGCTTTCAAAGTCTTCTCTGATGTAAGAAATATAGCTGATTGACCGTGCAGAATATGTGCTGACGGCGCGATTCTTTTTTTAGAACCCTTGGGAAACTGATGAAGAAACTATCATGCAAGCATTGTGCGACGCTTACAACGCCGGAGTTTGTGCTTCATGGTTGGGTTGCTGAAGTGAACTTCACTGACTCTCTATAGGCGGATGTCATCACCACAAGCATTGGGCAGCCCAATGGTTTCTCCGACAACCCATGGGCGATTCTTTCAAACCGTCTGGCGGATCGAGGTATCGTGATAATAGCGTCGGCTGGAAACGACGGCGAATCTGGCCCTTTTTACTCGAGTACGGGTTCCATGGGTGAAGGAGTCCTTGCGGTTGCAGCTGCCAACGTCTCTTCTAACCCGCGGGTTAAAATGTCTGATCCAAGCGTGGCACCCAAGCCAGTTTATTTTACAACGTGGGGGCCATCAAATGAATTGATTCTGAAGCCAGACATTGCAGCTCCAGGAACCGACATCGTGAGCACAGTTCTCAACCAAGGTTATGAGGAGCTTAGCGGCACCTCCATGTCTGCGCCCTACATTGCGGGTATCGCCGCACTATACGTGGGAGCGTACGGAGGACGCGAGTTTTATGGGGCGGGCTTTGCCAAGATGCTCCATGATCGCATCTCCTCGAGTGGAAAAAGTCTCCCATGGTTGTCAAATCAACTGGACGGAGACTTCAAGGCACCCCCGTTTCAAGTTGGGACCGGCTTGGTTGATGCATTCAAGGTGCTCGACTACGACACTCAATTATCTTACGAGCCATTCTCTCTGAAGGATACGGAGTCGTTCGTGCCGCGGTGGACCTTCAACATTACCAATAATGGGAAAAAGAAATACGAATACACCTTTGAGCTCGAGTCTCAAGCCGGATTCAACATTCTCAACAGCTTCTACGGTGTTGCACCCCTGTACGAGCTTCAGCCGGAAACAATTGTGCCCAATGTTACACTTCCTAATCCCGTCGTTGTGCTACCTGGAAGCACCAGAGAAGTAGAGTGAGTTTTTCCACGACCATCACAATTGGAGGTACTAACACCCGGCAGAGTCACATTTGTGCTTCCTGACGTTGATGAGGATTTTCTCCCCTTGTACGGCGGCAAGATATGGATCCGATCAAGCCATGGGGAGAAGCTCTCCATTCCGTATGGAGGTGAGTGGGATTTTGTCACTGCGCAGGTTTTGGACTCCCGCTGACCAGTTTCCGTGGCAGGAGCCGCATATGATACTGAAAAGGCATTTGACACCATGTTCATTTCAGACCTGGTCGTGGCAGATGAGGACGATGACTGGGCGTAAGTAGAATTTTTACAAATCTCAGTGCTTACAAACTGAGCAAACTGACGCATATTAGCTGGGCATTTGATGTGGAAAACACGCCTAATGACTATATTGAAATCAGCGCGAGGTTGTCTTATGCATGCACGTATCTGCGTTGGGATGTACGTTGCCAATTCTGCACTACTTTTATTGTTGACTAATTGTCCTGTTAATGACGACAGATTTTTGACAACACCTGGACGGAATCCATGTGGCACTATCCACTGCAAGTTGGTCGACGAGGCTACGTTGGCGCAGCCACCACGTACCGTGACTCCAACGAGTACTGGTATTTCGACCCTAGCATCAACGACAAGACAGACACTGTCCCGTTTCCGCTGACTCGTGTGCCGCGAGGGCTTCGGTCGTTTTGGTGGTTTGGTAAGCTGGCCAACGGGACGCAAATTGCGCCAGGAAACTACACGTGAGTCGTCATGGAGGGAGTATGGGGAAGAACTGGAGAAAGCTGATTTTGGGTTTGCAGAATTCGGTTTGCGGCGCTTCGACCATACGGCAATCCCAAAATATCCGATCATTGGGATATTATGCCTAACAAGGTGAAGAACATTATGGTTTTGCCTTCCAACTCGACTTCCAACTCGACTTCCAACTCGAACCAAACCTATAAGATGCCTCGTCGCCAGGTTTGAAGTCGGGCTATGTTGGGAGGAGAAGAAAACCAAAAAAAAAAAGTTGGGTATTTGGTGTGATTTGCTTAAGGATTTGAGAAAAAAGACTGGTTGGTTTTGAGGGAGAGCAAAGGAGACTGGATGACAAGGCTTCTTGGTGTAATGGTGATAGTTTCCACACAGGGCAGATGTTGAAATCTCGTTCATCCTTAGTCACATGGTTGGCCATATCCCGCTGCGAGTATACACCAGCGGCCTTCGCGACCGAACCCACGTGTCTGTGCTATACTATTGCCAGCCCAAGCGAAATGTGGCGCCTTGGGTTCAAATGTAGAGACGAGCGCCAACTATCACTTATCGTAATAACAGGTAGGAGAACAGGCAAACCCAAAGACTTCCTTCGCACTCTGGTTCGTTTTCTTCATCGTTGCGTGTTAATCTCCCCACAGATGAACGCTTGGCTTCTTGCCGATGCAGCAGTTTGCGACACAGTGACGCGACAAACAGAGACGCATTCTCATTTAGGTGGGCCTCGTTGGGATGTGGACTTGGTTCACACGGAAAGAAAGCAGAACTCGCAGAGGCTGATCTAGTGGCGGTTTCGCTGGCTGGTCTTGGGCTTGCTGCTGGGCTGGTTCTTATGAGTGTCTTGAGGAAAATGGGCTTGATTCAAGCTCAAGTTAATTTTTAATGTCAGCCTAATGATGTTTAGACCGCTGTCGTCACTTTATCATCAGACACCACCTTGTAATTCTCCCTTGAGCCTGACTTAGAGCAGATGTGAGTTTGTGATTTGCCAACTATAGATCGTGTTTGAACCTAATCTTGCAGAAAGGTGGACATACCCATGCCGTGCCCACTTCCCTGGTCCATGATCAATTGGCCTTTATACTCTATACGTTCCATTGCCTGTGCTTGGCGGAATAATTCCCAATCAAAGCGCTGTACATTCAAAAATCCCAGAAAGGTGAGCCTTGTCTCGGTAAGGCTTAAATGAGGGAGCTTCTCAGTTTTGGATGAGAGGCATTCGGGTAATCACTGTGTACTCGGCACTACAGGTCTGACTTAGTTTCGCGTGGCGGGACAGTGAATGCATTGCTCACGCCGGCACTGTTAGAGCGGGTACAAAGTTAAAAGTGCCTCGCTACGGAAAAATAGCTGCGAAATACTTGGACAGCGGCTTCTACTCAGTCCCTAGCTAGCAGCAGGACACCCAAGAGTTTCACTGCGAGACAGGGGTCCAACTGCCGGGCGCACGTCCCAGCCCCCGCGCCATCAGCCTTTCTCGCGTCGCTGCCTTTAATTGAAAACGCCAGAAAACGCGTTTCCCGGCCAGCGTGGGCAACGGACGCGACAACAGGGCCAACCATTGACGTCGGCAGAAGCGAGGCTTGAAATCTCGTTTCCTTCTTGGGACAAAACTCTTAGATCCAAACACCATCATTTTCGTGCAGCCAGATATTGCTTCACCATGGCTTCACGACCAGAACTGAAGGTCTGTGCTCCCCTTGATGTCTCCCATCCCATCCAAAATCTTTGCTCACATGTCTTCTCCCACAGCTCGACGACGAAGGCGGCTTCATCCGCTTCTTCAAGTCGCTCCCAGATGTCGGCGAAGATACCATCCGCATCTTCGACCGAGGTGACTGGTACACTTCCCATGGCAAAGATGCCACCTTCATCGCAAAGACAGTACGTGTTTCCCGCCTTCCAAGTTATCACTGCGCTCCCCCTGACCCAATCCCCTCTCTAGGTCTACAAAACAACATCCGTCGTTCGACAGCTCGGCCGAAGCGATCACAATGGACTCCCATCCGTCACCATGACTATGACCGTCTTTCGACAATTCCTTCGCGAGGCCCTTCTCAAACTTGGAAAGAGAATAGAGATCTGGCAGAGTCCCTCTGGCCGCATGAACTGGAAGTGCGTGAAGCAAGCGTCCCCCGGCAACCTTCAGGATGTCGAAGACGAGCTTGGAACCCACATCGACTCGGCGCCTATGATTCTGGCTGTCAAGATTTCTGCTAAGGCATCCGAAGCCCGAAGCGTCGGTGTCTGCTTTGCTGATGCTAGCGTTCGCGAACTCGGCGTCAGCGAGTTCCTCGACAACGACCTATACTCCAACTTCGAGGCCCTTCTCATCCAGCTCGGTGTTCGTGAGTGTATAGTGCAGGTCGACAAGGCTGAGAAGGAAAAGGACCCCGAGTTGGCCAAGTTGAAGAAGATCATCGACAACTGCGGTGTTGCCATTGCCGAGCGACCAGCTGGAGATTTTGGAACTCGCGATATCGAGCAGGATCTTGCCCGTCTGCTAAAGGATGAGCGGGCCACTTCTCTCCTGCCCCAGACCGACCTCAAGTTGGCAATGGGCTCCGCTGCGTCATTGATCAAGTACCTCGGGGTTCTGCAGGACCCTTCCAACTTTGGCCAATACCAGCTCTACCAGCACGACTTGACTCAATTCATGAAGCTTGACGCTGCTGCACTCAAGGCCCTGAACCTCATGCCCGGCCCGCGAGATGGATCTAAGACTATGAGCATCTTTGGTGTGCTTAACCACTGCAAGACACCAGTTGGCAGTCGATTGCTTGCCCAATGGTTAAAACAGCCCCTGATGAGCAAGGCCGAGATCGAGAAGCGCCAACAGCTCGTCGAGGCCTTCTTCGTGGACACAGAGCTACGCCAGACGCTGCAAGAAGAGCACCTCCGCTCTATTCCCGACCTTTATCGCCTGTCCAAGAAGTTCCAACGCGGCAAGGCCAACCTCGAGGATGTTGTTCGAGCTTACCAGGTCGTCATTCGCCTGCCCGGCTTCATTGGAACATTCGAGGGCGTAATGGATGAGGCCTACCGTGACCCACTTGACGAGGCCTACACAACCAAGCTCCGCGATTTGTCTGATAGTCTCGGAAAGCTCCAAGACATGGTTGAGCAGACAGTTGACCTTGACGCTCTTGACCGACACGAGTACATCATCAAGGCTGATTTTGACAAGAGCCTTCGTATTATCCGTAAGAAGCTCGACCAGCTCGATCAGGATATCCGTGCCGAGTTTACCGATGCCGCCAGGGATCTTGGTCAGGAGCCCGACAAGAAAATTTTCCTTGAGACCAACCACAAGGTGCACGGAGTTTGCATGCGTCTTACTCGACAAGAGGCTGGCTGCATCCGCAACAACTCGAGCTACCAAGAATGCTCCACCCAGAAAAATGGCGTGTACTTTACCACTAAGAAGCTCCAGGCGTACCGCCGAGAGTACGACCAGCTCTCTCAAAATTACAACCGCACTCAGAGCAGCCTTGTCCATGAAGTTGTTCAGGTTGCATCCTCCTACTGTCCCGTACTTGAACGGCTAGCAGGCGTGCTCGCTCACCTGGACGTCATCGTGGCTCTCGCACACACCTCTGTTCATGCCCCTGAACCATATGTTCGCCCCAAGATTCACCCTCGTGGTGAAGGTCAGACCATTCTTCGCGAGGCTCGTCACCCGTGCATGGAGTTGCAGGATGATGTCCAGTTCATCACCAACGACGTCGAGCTCACTCGCGACAAGTCATCTTTCCTCATTATCACGGGTCCCAACATGGGTGGTAAATCGACCTACATTCGTCAGGCCGGCGTTGTCGCTCTCATGGCCCAGGTGGGATGCTTTGTGCCATGTGCGGAAGCAGAGTTGACTATTTTCGACTCGATTCTCGCTCGAGTTGGTGCCAGTGACTCTCAGCTCAAGGGTGTCTCTACTTTCATGGCTGAGATGCTTGAGACGGCCAACATTCTCAAGTCGGCTACCGCAGAGTCCCTCATCATTATTGATGAGCTGGGACGTGGCACGTCAACATACGACGGATTCGGTTTGGCTTGGGCCATCTCAGAGCACATTGTTAAGGAGATCGGCTGCTTTGCCATGTTTGCGACACACTTTCACGAATTGACGGCCTTGGCCGACCAGTACCCGCAGGTGACGAACCTCCACGTTACAGCTCACATCAGTGGCACCGGAGACAATGCCGAATCTGAGAAGCGTGAGGTTACGCTTCTGTACAAGGTCGCACCTGGGGTGTGTGACCAGAGTTTCGGTATTCACGTTGCCGAGCTGGTTCGCTTCCCTGACAAGGTTGTGCGAATGGCCAAGCGCAAGGCCGACGAGCTCGAGGATTTTACCACCAAACACGAAGACCTGGCACTAAGCTACAGCAAGGAAGATGTGGAACAGGGCAGTGCCATGCTCAAGCAAGTTCTTCTTGAGTGGAAGGAAAAGGTGAACAGCGGCGAGATGAGCCAAGACGAAAAGGTGGCTGCGCTCAAGGAATTGGTCGGAGCGAACCCCGAGCTTTTGGCCAACCCTTTCTTCCAGTCAGTCAAAGCTTTGTAAAAACAAAAACGATGGATTACACGGAACAAACGAGACGTGGTATTTACAAAACAAGCATGTTCAAGAATTATTTTTTTAATAGGGCCAAGGGGACTGGAATGGTTTGGCGTTTTGGAGGATTGAACTTGAAGCAAGGGGGGGCCATGTTACGGAGAAAAGCTAGCTAGTGAGTGTGATACAATTGTCGATAAACTTGCAGCAGTGTAGACAAAGTTGTTGCCAGCAGATGAGTTGTCATGTCAAAATCGTCAAAATCGTGTCCAAACTAGTCGAATATGTCAAACCAAGGGCGCACGCTTGTCTTGAATCTAAGCTAAGTGCCGTTTCCAGCTCCACATTCCTAAACCGGTAGTTCTGAACTGGACTTGTCAATGGCAACTTGATAACCATCTATGTGAATGTATTCAATATTTAAACAAGACCCAAATGGGTCGCTTCATGGCTGAACAACCCCAGTCATCACAAACCATCACCAGTTTGCCTGGTGCCTAAACAGAAACCTTGCCACTTTCCAAAAGTGTTTATCATATCAATTCACCCGGGGACTCAACTGGTGACTCACGCCGAAGAATACCATTCCAACTCTTTGCAAGAAATTTGTCCATCTCCGAAAGAAAAAAAATAAAGAGAAAAAGGAAAAAAAACAAAAAACCTTGTTGATCTCTTTTGATCAACTTCGCAATCCCAATTCACGATCCAAGCCGAAATAACTTGGACGTGTTGACCCACAGCAACAACAAGACTGTGAAGATGGCCGATGAGAAACCAACCCTCACGCTCCGGGCCGCAACGCTCGATGACGTTCCTGCCCTGACCGAAGTCTACTTTGACGCCTTTCTCGACAGCGTCATCAGCCAGCTCTGCTTCCCGCCCGAGCATGCCGAGTGCCTGACCCACTGGGAGGACCGGATCCGAGCCTCAATGAGCACGCCGGGCACGCACGTCGTTGTCGCGTCGTGGGAAGCTGCTGCTGGGGCCTCCGCCACCTCGGAGCCGGCAGCCGCCCCCCGCATCGTCGGCTGGGCCCGCTGGGTGCGCAAGCCCGCCGTGTCGCCGGCGGAGCCCCCCGCGGCCCTCACGGCCGCCATGTTCCCGGCCTGCGGGGACGGAGACCTGGCGGCGCGCTTCTTCGGCGCCGCGGCCAGCGCCACGCACCGCCTGGTGGCCGGGCGCGAGGTGTGGATGCTGAGCATGATTGCGACGCGGCGCGAAACCCAGCGCAAGGGCGTGGGGTCCGCCCTCATGAAGTACGGCGTCGATCTCATGGACCAGGAGGGTTGGATGGGCTACGTCAACGCCAGCCCGGAGGGGAGGCTCCTCTACGAGCGGTTCGGGTTTCAGGTCATCGACGAGAGCTGGTTCGATGAGGTGCAGCACAGCATATTTCACATGAGAAGAGATGCCAAAATCGAACACCCCAACGGTGCCTAACCGGTGTTGTTGTTGTGTTACCCCGCGGTCATTAGACATGCATGATAGAAGGAAGGAAGAGAGGGTTGGTTTGGGTTCTATAGAAGAAAAAGGTTCACGGTTGAATAGTCAAACTTCGCATTGTGTAAAAGAAGTAGAATCAATTGCATTATGTACGTGATAAAGAGTCGAACCTATTGAGGAGACAGTGAAACAAGACTAGGAAATTCTGCGAAAAGCAAATAGCCACCCATCTGTTCATGACTCAACGCCCAGACCTTTCTTTAGTTCCATCATCATATCATCATTCCGTCATTTTCTATCCGTTATCCAATTCTTCTTTATCGGGAAACCAGGCTGCTCTCCTTGGTCTTCCTCCACATTCCGTTGCGCTTCCAAGTCCAGTTCTTGAGGAACGAAGGGTCCATGCCCGTCTCAAAGGCCTGGTTGCGAGCCTCGATTTGAGCATTGAGCAGGGCCTCCCGGGCAGCCGTTCCGCGGTTGCGGAGCTTGGGCATCCTATCAATCGCATCCATCGCCAGACTGAAGCGATCGGTCTGGTTTCGGATGGCCAACTCAAGTGGCGTGTCAATGTTGCCCTTCTCCTTGTATCCGCGAACATGCAGGTTGTTATTGCCAGGGCGCTTGTACGTTAAGCGGTGCACCATCCATGGGTAACTGTGGAAGTTGAAGATGATGGGCGTATCAGAAGTAAACAAGCTGACATACTCGGTGTCGGTCAAGCCGTGGGGGTGTTCAGATGGGTGGATCAACTTGAACAGATCGACAACGTTAACACAGCGAATCTTGAGGTAAGGGAAGTGCTCCAGAAGCAAGTCAATGGCAGCAAGCGACTCGTGGGTGCTGATGTCACCGCAAGATGCCATGACCAGATCTGGATCCTCGCCCGCATCGGTGCTGAATTGTGGCCAAACTCCAATGCCCTTGGTACAATGTTCAATAGCAGCATCCATAGGGAGATACTGGAGATGTTCCTGCTTATCCGACACAATGACGTTGACATAGTTGACAGAGCGCATGCAATGATCCATGACTATTTAAAACATTAGCAAAGGTTGGGATAGGGAAGCTGAGTTGTATCTTACCGGAAAGCAAGCAGTTTCCATCTGGAGGAAGGTAGATTCTAACCACCTCGGGGCTCTTGTTGGCAACAACATCGAGGAACCCAGGGTCTTGGTGGGTGAAACCGTTGTGATCCTGTCTCCAAACGACAGCAGTCAAAAGGATGTTGAGAGAGGCAACCTTGGTGCGCCATTCAACTTCGAGGCATTTCTCAATCCACTTGCAGTGCTGGTTTACCATGGAATCAATGACATGGATGAAAGGCTCGTAGCTGTTGAGCAGGCCGTGGCGGCCACTTAGGATGTAGCCCTCAAGCCAACCTTCACAGGTGTGCTCGGAGAGCATCTCCATAACACGACCAGCTGGAGCCAGGTTGCCACCATTCTTATCCTCTTCAAAGTACTCTCCCATCCAAACTTTCTTGCCAGCGGCATACACACCACCCAGCTTGTTGGACTCTGTCTCATCAGGCCCGAACAAGCGGAAGTTTGTCTGGTTAAGAGCGATAATATCCCTGAGGAAAACTGCCATGTTTGCCATGCTGGCATTACTGACATTTCCAGGACTCTCAACTTGGATGGCATAATCTCTAAAGTCGGGCATCTTCAAGGGCTTCCTAAGTTGGCCGCCGTTCGCAACCGGGTTGGCACTCATGCGACGGTTGCCTTTGGGACAAAGGGCAGTGAGCGCAGCAATTGGTCGGCCTTCCTCGTCGAACAAGCGTTCTGGCTCGTAGCTTCGCATCCAGTCTTCAAGGAGCTTCAGGTGGGCAGGGTTGGTGGCAGGGTCAGTGATGGGCACTTGGTGGGCGCGCCAAAAGCCCTCGAGGTAGTTATCGTCAACCTTTCGGGGAGCAGTCCATCCCTTAGGGCTTCGGAGGATTACCATGGGCCACTTGGGGCGAACCGCCTCACCAGATTCTCGGGCCTCCTTCTGGTACTTTCTGATCTCTGTGACACACTGCTCAAGGGTGGCTGCCATTGCCTGGTGCATGGTTTCAACATCATCACCCTCGACAAAGTAAGGCTGCCAGCCATATCCAAGAAACAGGTTCTCAAGTTCTTTATGCGAGATTCGAGCAAGGAGGGTAGGGTTGTTGATCTTGTAGCCATTGAGGTGGAGAACGGGCAGGACAGCTCCATCGACAATCGGGTTGAGAAACTTGTTGCTGTGCCAGGCAGTAGCAAGAGGGCCAGTCTCAGCCTCACCATCGCCAACCATGGTCAATGCAATCAGGTTTGGGTTATCATAAACAGCTCCAAAGGCGTGAGAAATGGAGTAACCTAGCTCGCCACCTTCGTGCAGGGATCCTGGGGTTTCCGGGGTAGCATGAGAACCGATGCCCCCGGGAAACGAGAAACTCTTGAAGAACCGCTGCATGCCTTCGAGATCCATAGACTTATCAGGATAGACCTCGGAGTAAACACCCTCGAGGTAAGACTGGGAGAGGACAGCCGGGGCTCCATGACCGGGGCCAGAGATGAAAATAGTGTCGAGGTCATACTTCATAATAAGACGGTTGAAGTGCATGTATGTGAATATCTGACCGGGTGCAGAACCAAAGTGGCCGAGTAGACGAATCTTGAGGTGCTCTGTCTTGAGGGGTTCACGCAGAAGCGGGTTCTCCTTGAGGTAGATCATACCCAAGGACAGGTAGCAACTAGCTTTGAAGAAGTCATTGTACTGTACAATCTCCTCCGGGGAGAGCGGCTCGCCCTTAACAGTGGAGCGAGCCTTGCCGAAAGGCTGAATAGATTCAGCTTCAGCCATTGGAAGCGAATTCAGGAATTGGTTGAATGTAAAAGTGGTATTCAGCTGTGTAGGTGGAAACTGAGGAGAAACCAAAGGGATGGGCAGTTGTAGGATGAAGAGGCATTGGGGGGCTTCTTATACATGTGAATTTACGGGAGAGGGGCCATGACAGCGGAATCAAATCACACAAGCGAAAGAATGCACAGTGGGATGCGGTGAAGCAAGTCCCAGGCCATGTTGCAGGTTTACGAGCACCTAGCGAGGCGCGCCGAGGAAGTGGCCGTCAGAATCAGATCAGCAGCGGGATTAGATTAGGATGGAACACAAAACAGCCCGCTCGAGCTGCTGAGGGCGTGCATGTAGACCATGAAGATGCATACAGGTTCGGCGTCGCAGCGCCGAGGGAGCGAGAGGGTGGTGTACGTGGGGTGTTAGTACAAGGAACAAGCCACGAAAGGTCTAGAGAAAGGACCGGAAGTGACAGCAAAATGTCGTCACATTTCTGCATCGGCAACAGTGCTGGCGTCAAGTCAGTCTACCTGTCAGTCTACCCAAGAAATTGAGGGCCGAATGGAGTTGGCAGCTGCCCGGCGGCCTGGGCTCTGTCAAAGTGGGTGGTGACGGACACTGTGAGGGTGGTCTGATGCTTGATGTCGTCCTTTTTGCGGAATGCGGGAGGCAACTGGACGCCGGGGGGCCCCACTGGGTGCGCCGCGCGATACTTGCTTGATGAGCCACCTCGTAACGACAGGCAGGAAGTGGAGGAGGCGAGAGAAGATGGGGGAACAGCTCGGATGCGGGAGAACCTGTATGGGGGGCCGGATGCGGGAGAGGGTCAAGCAAGGGGCGGCGGACATGGTGCAGCGCATGGGACTGGTATCGTGTTTGGTTGGATGAGTGGGAGGCCGGCGTGGCATGTTTGACGTCTGGCCTTGTTCCTTGACATCGATTCGTCTCGCCTCTTCGTGAACAAGCCCAGCAACATACAGAAGAGAGAGGACATGAAATCCCCTGGGGAAAACGGCAATGAATGGGTCTGTCTGTGATGAGTTGGATGGACAGTTGTGAAGCTGCATTGCGGGGGACATTCGGGCAAAGCCCCAGATACCAAGCAACAGGTACTCTAAAGTCGCCTCACGGCAGCATGGCTGCAACGTACCTTCTTCCACCAAGCCACAAAGGTAAAAAGAAATCTACACCATTAAAGCCAGTACGTCAGCACCAGAGCCGTTCCTTCCTTGGGTTCCCACCACGGCAAGTTTTGGCAGCGGTCGTCCCCGGCCGCTCGGTGCATCAAAGCCGCGCCAGTGGAGTGAGCCGATGGATACCCACCCACGAGTGCATTCCCGGTCGCTAGCGCCAACGCTACACTTCCGCCCGTCAACAAAATACACTCACCTCCACCCAGGCCCTGTGGCTCTCCCGGTATCCACCTATCCTCGCTCGCCTCCAGGCCAGGTACCCCATCCCCCAAACCAGCCCCGGCGGCCCCGGCCATCAGCGATCCCAACATCTGATCTGATATTGAACCCTGCAAGCGGCGTCATGATACTTTGGGATTTTGGGCCTAGATCCCGGTTTTGTCACCTGTGGTGCAGGTTACTTGGGGAGTCATCTCAATCGACCGTCTCCTAAACTCACCAATCCAACGCAGCCCGCGGCCACGGCACCGCCTCAGCAGCGCTTCCAATTCCCTGGTCCCAAGCTCCCTTCGTCTAGCACCCCTCCGGTTCTAGTCCGTCCCAGCTCCAGGTAGCGATAGAGGCTCACCCGACCCAATACCACAGCGGCCTGGGAAAGCCAGTCAGCAGCCTTGAAAGCTTCTGATTTTCACTCAAACCCTCTATTTTTTTTTTCCTCTTCGCGACAACCCAACCCAGGCCACATGTCATGGATCAATGGCCCTCCTCGTTGGTTGAAGCGGTCAAGAGAGACGTATCTTGCACAGGCAACTCGCACAACAGCTGGGCCTTATTTTGACATGATCTCTTAATTCAATCAGCTCCGCACGTCCCTTCCCCATCCAAGGCGACATTGGTTTGCAAGAATTGGGCGCTTGAAACCAACACCCTTGTCAAGGAGCTCAAGCTATGTAAATACGCGAAGCTACCTGGCTGTGACAACGTCTTCAAGTCGTACGCCTGGACGAGTCTCTCCGGGGCAGCCGATCGACCAGGGCCCAATGCATGCATGCAGCTAAGTCCTAAATCCCATTGTTGCATCAGCGCCAAAGTATGTTACCATACTTGGATATCCTAACTCGATTTCTCATTTGATCTCCTGTGGCCTCGTCACATTCGCTTGTCTCTCCGGGAGGTTTTGTTCCACTCGAGCAGTGCGGTTTATTCTCGGACCGACCAGCATGACCCTCACACCCCCCAGAATCTGCAACTTCTATCACCGGGACATGACAAACGCACCGTTGGTTAGTAGACCATGGTTTTGGTTCTGGTTCTGGTAACTTGCCCCTCATCATGAAACCCTGAGACCCCTCACGCAGACACCGGCATAATCCCACCCCCTTTGCCAAGCTGCCAGAAGTACATGAGGATTCAGCACCCTGCCTGATAAAGATGCGACCCTCTTGCTCTGTTCTGGCAGATACGAGCCGCTTTCTGTCCTCATCATGCCTACGGTTATCAGGCCTCCCCTCGGAGAGGCAGTAGCAGAACGCTGCGACCCTTAAAATTGCCGATCAATCTGTGCCCAAATGCATCCAAATGCTGCTATTCCGTTGTTTGCTTGATAGCAACTAACCACCCCTGATCTTGACCAATCCCCTGCGAGCTCTCGCAACGAGGCCATCCCTGGAAAGCTCCCTAGGTGCAGCAACGGCGGCTTCGATCCCGTCGGTGGTGACAATGGCTTGCTTCGATCCGGCTTATCAGCATCGCGGTGCAGATAGGTCCCGTGAGGAAGTATAGCTGCTAGTGTTCCATATCAGTATGCGTGCAGTCAAATGCCGGCTAGTGGGAAACTAGGGGAGCTCACGTCTTTTTTTCCGGACCTTTGGTTCAGCTCTCACCGAACATCACACGCGCAACTAGGTGTGATGAAGAAACTTAGACTGCCTCAAGCATGGGCCAACCTAGGACAAGCTGAGCCAACACGGGCCAGACACGTCTTCTTATAGGTGACATCGCAACAGTTAACTGTCCGTGTGAGGCGAAAATCGCGAATCGTGGGGAGCGGGTGGGGAGCCAAGCTAACCAAGTTATTGCTGCGAGGTTGAACGTCGTCGCTTGCCGATAGAGGGTGAATGATTTGAACATCTTACAGCGTTTTATTCAAACGGTATCCTTGGTCTAAAGAAGCTTGGTAAGATGGCAAATATTGCAATAAGAACCATGGCGGCCATGAAATAGCATTTTAAATATTCTTGATATCGACGTAGTGTTTAACCGAGCGCTGCAGCAGGCACCCTGATGGCGGCAGGAGCCTGCATTCGCATCTCAGCCTTCCAATCCCCTGATTGGCGCCTCGTGCAGATAGTTCGAGACAGTTGTGAAGCCACATGCCGCCGCCCAAATGTCTCCAAAAGCAAAGATCATGCCTTGATCCTGACGTAAGGTGACCCCGCCACCTAAACACTTATAAACTTTCCGACGCTCATTCTCCCCCGCCGCCGCAACTTCTCTCTCACTTACCAAGCTCTCCTCTTTCAGGAATCAATCCAACAGACTGCAAAAAAAAGCCACAGAGTGAGAACCCGAAGAATGGAGCTTCAATACTCGACTATGTGGCAGCCCGGAGCACGGGGTACCATCTTACATCGCCCAGAGACCCCCAAGCCGGACCCTCCAGTCCCAAACGAGCCCGACACGGGTGAGGGCGACGGAATCACGGACTACTAGCCCTGGTGTATGTCGTGGCAATGCCACCTGCGTCGTCGTCTTCGCTCAGTCGGCGAGCTATTTAGTCCCGGAGATTGGCTGACATGTATTCAGCAATACGACGCTGCACGTTCGACAGCACGATCCTATGACATGATATATGACACAACACTTTGAGTAAATGGACTTGGTGTGGCGAGGGATGAATCTGACACTTTTTGTTGTTGTTTTGTCTTATTTCTTTCCATTTTCCTTTCGTTGTTTCCTTTCTCTTGGCAAGCTCATCCAGTCTAGTGCAGTCGCAATCACGGAGGGAAACATTCAAGGGCATAATGAAGGATGATAATTTGTGCAATAATCACATATCACTCAGGGAATTCCTAAATTTGACGCAGGATCTTTTTTCTTTTCTGTTACTATCACTGGTTTCAAGATTGTCGAGATATGGCTATTATACAAATACGAAATTCATGCCGGCATAGTTCCTTCTTTAAAGACGTTCATTGTGATGTGAAACTTTCCTTTTCAGTCTTAGCATTGAAACTGAACATATGTCAAATTCCTAAAAGTCAAAACAAAGATAGAATGCGATAGGTCTCACCTTTCGCCGTCCCCGAAGGGAATAAAGTGAGACAGTCGTGTAACGATGGAATCCGAATGTGCGAATTCAACCTTCGTTCGCCTTTTTTTTTTCAATTACTTGCAGCAAATAATCCGAGTTGCGGCGATTCAAGACTCAAATCCACTGCATCAAACTTTCTGTACCTTGATCGACCCATCTCATCCTCACCCCCGCTTCTATATCCCAAAACTGCTTTTTTTATCGGTTTTTACCCCATCTCATGTCTGGTTTTTTTCTTTATCTGACCTGGCCAATATATTTTACTTAACCGATCCCATTTTATCGAGCCAGCTTCAGAATGTTTGACGCCCGTTTCAAACCCGAGAATCCCCAATTTCAATTCATGATGCAATAATACTTTTTTTTCTTCAAAATACACCAATTGTACCTCTATATCCGATTTTTTGAGGTCTAAGTACATTTATACTTATCAACTTGGCCCGTTGAGACGCCAGGTTCTATACCGAATTACGAAAAGCATGTTAACAGTCGAATGTGACTCGAGGCAAAATAATACGAGAAATCCTTTGCGTTTTGTATCAAGTTCCTGATGCTCAGGCGAACCTTTGCGGTCGTTTTACTTATAATAAGATGTTCTGTGAAAACCGTCTCATTATTGACTACAAGGGGCCTTTGGCCATGACTCCAGATTCTCTTACTGGCTCACTGCCGATTATCTCAATCACCCTTTGTCTTTACCATGCTATTTTTAAGAATTAGGTAGCCCGAAATTATAACAAACAAGATGCACAATGTCCCAGTTCGATCTTAGATTCTTTTATGTGATTTCTACAAGTCCCGCTCGATCTTTATCAGACCAAACATGCCCAATCAATCCAGCAAACCTTTCGCGAAATACAAATCAGAAGTGAGAAATTACTGGGTCGACCCTAATCTGAGTCTAGGTTCTAGAAACCCAATTTCGCATCCACGGAGGCGCCGATAAAATTGATGTAGTCCAATCGCTCAGTTTTGCTGCTCAGGTTTGTTGCGTCGAATCAGACTACGCTACGAGCTAGAGAACCAGAGTCTTGAGGAACAGGAACAACTCAACGAGTCTCTTCAAATTGAGATTGAGAAGTTTAATACAAAAAGTATCTTTTTTTAATAAAAAAATGAAAACAGGTGAATTTGAGGATTCCATTGAAATAAAACTCTCTGAAACAGCTGCTTCGAAAGACGGTGTGTGTGTTACGCTCGGGCCAACAAACAAAGTAAACGAGGGCTTTCATCATTGCCAAGCTCCTGAATGTTCTTGTGTCAAGATTTCGATTCAATCTCACGATTTTGCTACATACCTAGTCATCAATAAGTCTTTTTATCTATATGATATGAAATTTAGCTATGAAAAATACAACATCTTGGTTTGGCTAGGTTTAGATATCCATGTGTTTACTTGCCTTGTGTTTTGTTGGAATAATTCCTATGAATACCACTTCTTTGTTGTGCCGTTTAACTACAGATGATGAGCCGAGATTGGGATTAATGCGTTGGACGGTAACAAAGATCATGAGCTCAAAGCAGCTGTGTCCCTCAAGGTTGGCCACCTTCCAGGTCAAACTTTTCAACTGAAGGAAGGCAGTTACCTTGATAGTCATGTGATGGCTTCCACAGGAAGAGCATCAGTATTTTTCTAGCTCCTGCCTGTTGCCGGTTTTCTTCTTTTCTTGCGCCCACTTTCTCATCTACAGGTTGCTGTTTTCATTTCTTTGGAGCATTAAACCAGCTTGTCTCCTTCAACGACTCCCAATATTGTACTAGTCAATCTTGCCACATCATATCCCAAAGAAGAACTAGAATACAGTCATCCATCAGCTTGGTACGACGCATCCTATTGGCGCATTTGCAGGCAGTGCACTATCGCAACTGATACAAAAGATGGACTCCGACCCTTGTTTAACAAGAGACTCGTCAGATCCAGAGATTCTTCCATCTTTATTATTCAGGAACACTGACATTTATGCAGTAGCGAGCAACCCAAAACGCCCAAGTTAGATACAATTCTTAATCCAGTTCAGCAAGCGGAAAATACTCCCACCATGGCGACACCCTCTAGCTCCAAAAACCCTTCTGTTAAAACACCATCAGAGGTCACAGATCTCATTAAATTTCTAGATGAGCACTTCCCAGGTCGCAGCAACTATCCTGCTTGGCTGTTGGACGCTGGCGTCGCTGTCAGCCACAATCTCAAAACTCTGAGGTTATCCTTGAGGGAGAAGATGCCGCTTGAAGATGCAGAAAAACGTTTCTTCACGACGATCCAGACCATCATTCGTGACTGGTACGCGGTGGAGCGATCGGATATGAGTGAGGCAGCGAGGCTCCGATTCTTCGGCTTCAAGCTAGTTCTCTACTTGCAACAGCTAAGCGAAGAAAACGAGAATGCCTAACTATCATATGCCGAAAAAATCTTGTATACTGCATCAAATTGGGCTTGGGCATGGCGGCGTTGGCAGAAAGGCGTTAACTGCGGGGCATACGAAATCATCCCAACTCCCCCGTTTCCTGTACCATGGAGACGCTCTTTCCGATTATGGCTGGATTGGGTTTCTGTGCGTAAGCTAGGTGGACTTTGTTAGTAATTTTAGCACATCTTCTTCATTATTTCTGTTGAGTGATTGTTTCCTTTCTCGTCTCTTCTTCGTTGCTTTTTTTTTCTCCTCTAATTACCAGCTGGAATTGAATTGGTAATGGCCCTGGCTGGTAACCCCTGGCCAGACCGACCGTCACCGACAATGTTGGAAGGAGGGGACCTGGTCCGTGCACGACGGGGGCAAGCAACATGATGAGGAAAGAAGGCTGCCACATTTTTTTGGAAGCTTCGACGCAGCTCTCCCACTTGACCCGACGACAACCCGCTTCCACCCCCAACCTTCCGACAAAAGAACAGCGCCGAAAAATCTCCCCCCGATAGATCGAGAAGCTCAGCTGCTGGATTTCCGCCCAATATGTCGTTCGGAGGCCAAACGCCGACGATCATCGTCCTCAAGGAAGGTCCGTTTTACCCCACCGCCCACCTGCCCGCCTTGTGCGTGGGCAATGAATCCAGGGGAAAATGAAGTTGGAAATGGGGATAGCCCAACTCCCAAAAAAAAAAAACATGGCGACACCTCGAGCTAACACGGTCCAATCTCTCCTATAGGCACCGACACTTCCCAGGGCAAAGGTCAGATCGTCTCCAACATCAACGCCTGCCTTGCCGTCCAGGCCACTATCAAGTCCACTCTCGGTCCCTATGGCGGCGATTTGTTGATGGTGGATGAGAATGGCAAGCAGACCATTACCAACGATGGTGCTACTGTCATGAAGGTTCGCATAAACACATCTATTTCAGAGGCTTCTATATACTACAGCCGTCCAGCACCGTTCAATACTAACAAGTTCAGCTTCTCGACATTGTCCACCCCGCCGCCCGAATCCTCGTCGACATCGCCCGATCACAAGACGCCGAAGTCGGTGATGGAACCACCTCCGTCGTTGTCCTTGCAGGTGAGATCCTCAAGGAGGTCAAGGAGCACGTCGAGAACGGCGTGAGCTCTCAGATCATCATCAAGGGTCTTCGAAGGGCCTCTCAGTTAGCTGTCAACAAGATCAAGGAGATTGCCATCAGTACCGAGGAGGGCAACCACCGTGATACTCTTATTAAGCTTGCTTCTACCGCCATGACTAGCAAGCTTATCAAGCGTAACACGGGCTTCTTCACAAAGAGTAAGTCAAATACATGTTACGTAGACACGCGCGGCTAACACAGTGTCACAGTGGTGGTTGATGCTGTGCTATCACTCGACCAGGACGACCTCAACGAGAAGTTGATCGGTATCAAGAAGATTCCCGGTGGTTCGCTTACCGACTCGCTTTTCATCAACGGTGTCGCCTTCAAGAAGACGTTCTCCTACGCTGGTTTCGAGCAACAGCCCAAAAAGTTCGAGAAGCCCAAGATCGTGTGCCTGAACGTCGAGCTGGAGTTGAAGGCCGAGAAGGACAATGCCGAAGTCCGTGTCGAACAGGTCTCAGAGTACCAGGCCATTGTCGACGCCGAGTGGCAGATTATCTACAAGAAGCTCGAGGCCATCCACGCAACGGGCGCCAAGGTGGTACTGAGCAAACTTCCCATTGGTGACTTGGCTACCCAGTACTTTGCCGACCGAGATATTTTCTGCGCTGGCCGTGTCACTTCCGAGGATATGGAACGCGTGGTGCAAGCTACTGGTGCCGTTATACAGTCAACATGCTCCGATATCCTGCCCGAGCACTTGGGAACCTGCGGCAAGTTTGAGGAGCGCCAAATCGGTGGTGAGCGATTCAACTTCTTTGAGGACTGCCCAGAGGCCAAAACTTGCACCCTTGTCCTCCGTGGTGGTGCTGAACAATTTATCGCCGAGGTGGAGCGATCTCTACACGATGCTATCATGATTGTCAAGCGTGCAATCAAGAACCGCACCATCGTCGGCGGTGGCGGTGCCGTCGAGATGGAGATTTCGGCTTATCTCCACCGCTTTGCGGACAAGAACATTTCCCACAAGCAGCAGGCCATTATCAAGTCCTTTGCCAAGGCTCTCGAGATCATTCCTCGCCAGCTGTGCGACAATGCCGGTTTTGACGCCACCGACATCCTTAACAAGCTCCGCGTAGAGCACCGCAAGGGCTCTACATGGGCTGGTGTTGACTTCCAGAACGAGGGAGTCACCGATATGATGGAGCGCTTCGTCTGGGAGCCTGCTCTCATCAAGGTCAACGCCCTCCAGGCAGCCACCGAGGCCAGTTGCCTCATCCTTAGCGTTGACGAGACCATCCGCAACGAGGAGAGCCAGGCACCCCAAGCTCCAGGCCAGCCTCTACCCCCAGGTGCCGCGCAGAGAGCGCTCAGGGGTCGTGGACGAGGCATGCCAAGGAGGTAAAGAAGATAAAAACGGGAATGGGAGAAGCAAAACCAGTGAAACCCAAGATAATAAAGGGATATGGTGTCCTGGGTGGGGGTTTGGAGGAATATGTATGATGATACCTAGACTTACCTGACCTCTAGAAAAAACTTGAATGACCTCCGTCTTTTTTTTTTGGCATATGACAATAGAGTGTATCCTAGCAGTTCGTATTATAAAGCTTACATGCTGTTCCTACGGCGTGGGATGGAGAAAGCCTTTTTCAATATTGTTAAAATTCCGGAGACTAACTCATGATCATGGAAATAGATGCTACCCAAACAAAATGCCCGCTTCGCTGCAATGCTGGTTCAAGTGAACAAAACCAAATATGTACAAACTGCCTTGGCTTATGAGCCACCCGGAGCCCCAAAGCTCACATCGTATAGTGTTCTGTCCTTACCATCCAGCCCCTGATCCTGCTGAACGTCCATTCCATCCACCGCCACGGTGCCATCCACATCCACATCGACGTCGTCGTCGTCCTGGTGCTGTATCAGCATTTCCAAATCGTGATCCACGGCATCGGACTCGCCCGGATCGACATCGTCCTCGGTGGCGTTCAGCAGCGCCTGGAAATCGGCGGGCGAATGGTACTGGTCAAAGGGTTGGAGGTGGTGCGGCGAGGACTGGTTGATGATTTGCGGGTCTATGGGCTGGTAAACGGAAGCGACTTCGTTGTGATGATGCTGGTGCTGGTGATGGTGCAGATCGGGGTGGTCCTGGAGCATGGGGCTGTGGTGAGGATGCTGATGGTGCTGGTGAGGTGACTGCGGTTGATGGTGGTGGGGATGCGCGTGGAGAGCCTCCTCGAGGGATGTGCCTTGGAGAGTATGTGAGTGTGGGATAAGAGAAATGTCAGCTGGGTTGGCAAAGGGGCTTGAGTTTGGCGGTGGACCAGTCTGTGAGAGCGTCGGCATCATGCTGTGGTTCTGCAGCTCCAGCACTCCGCCTGTCGCTCCGGTCGGTGATGGTGGTTGATCCCGCGTGGTCCCTCCTCCTCCTCCTCCTCCCCCTCCTCCTCCACCACCACCTCCTACGCCTGACACCGCACCGCCGCCGCAAGTACTGCTGCTTACAGCGCCAGCGCCAGCGGAAACGGAGGCAGAAGCAACAGCCCCCTTTCTCGCTCCCCCTGGATTGGGCGTCTTCCCCAGCTCCTTACACTCAACGCAGCTGCGGATGACATCGCTGACCGTCTCCTTGATGCGGCTCCAGTGATACTTTTCGGCAATGGTGGCTGTCGTCTTGTTGATGCCGCCGTGCTGCTGCACGTGGACGCGGCGGGCAATGTCGAACTGGCGGGCCGGGTCTGAGATGACCTCCTTGTCCTTGAGCATGAGCTTGTCGCCGTCGAGCAGCTTATAGTGCGTCGCGGCGCTGCGGAGCCTGCTTTTCTCGGCCCGGTCAGCGCCGTTCGGGTACTCGCCGTACTTGAGGTAGAACTTGATCTTGTCGAAACGCTCTTCACTCACGAGTTCGTCGCTTTCGCGCGGTGCCAGGTCGCGGCCGTAGATTATGGCGTCGATGAGCTGGCCCGGGTAGCTCTTGAGGTTGCCGCAGCCCTTTACGCGCCCGATGCGCTTGAAGCCGAGGCCGTCCCAGAGGCGGCACGAGGCCACGTTTGTTTCGTACACGAGGTTGAAGACGGAGTAGCTGTAGCCCAGGCGCGGTGCCCAGTCGAGATACGTCTCGCCCATGAGGCGACCAACACCACGGTTACGGGAGGCGCCGGTGACAATGAAGCCGGCGTTGGAGACGTGGCTGCTGCGGCCAGGATAGTTGGGCTTGATGTAAAAGCTACCCAGGCACTCCTTGGACCAGTCCTTGCCCTCTACGATGTCCTCTGGGCGCTCAATATTGCCGAGAAACATGATGGCGCCGCAATTCTGGAACCAGTAAGCACCAAAATTGTCAACCGAGAATTGGTCCATCATGGGATACGTGTCGCCGCCCTCAATCTCCTTGTTGAGCTGGTCACATAAGTAGGCAAGGAGCGAGGGCGGGACCTGGTGCGGGGACGCAAAGGGGACAATGGTGGCGACTGTCTGTCGGTCCCGGAGTGTTACTTGCTTGGGCACGATGTCGGCCGGGAACCCGGGATTGGTCGGGTCCGGGTACGGAGGTTGGCCCGAGACTCGGTAGATAGTGGGGCTCGCCGGGTCGTCCAGGATGGCCGGCATGTTGGCTCGTTTGCTTTTGCTTCACCGACAATGTAATATATCTGGGAGGACTTGGGCTGAGAGGGATGAGACGGGAAATATCTAGTCACTCATGTCGAGTTAGTCAAGAGGTCGCCTATCAAGTATATCATGTCATCTGCAAGCCCACATCTGCCTCCCATCAACCTCACGCCCTATGCACCAGGCCGATGCCGGCAGAGATAAGAGCATTTGTCTCTCTACATTGTGGCGGATAGTGAAGCAAATCAATAGCAGGCTGCATCTCTTTGAATGTCCGAAGGGAGCAGTGAGGTATCTACTCCACAAAAACATACATCTTGAGTAGTGATTTGTAAGTATTTTGACATCTCATTGGACAGAAATTAGCGCGGTACCTCACTGCTCCCTTCGGACATTCAAAGAGATGCCAGTGGCTGGTGCTGCAGCCGTGAGGTAAAATCGCTGAGAGTTATGCCGGTGGGCTCGCTCCGTATAAAAAGGGAACAGTAAGACGTTGGAATGACAAGATAGGGCATACCGGGAGCTCTAACTATGGCCAAGCCACAAAGGCGGGAGACACACCACCAACAGGCACACACACACACACAAACAATGCGCACTCGCCACGATTTTTGGTTTTGCCAGCACGAAAAGGGAAAAGAAAAAACCGGGTCCAATCGAAACGACCAGGGTCAGTCCTTTGGCCTATTGCGCGGCGTGATGATGTGCCGTGCTTGCAGCGCTGTGATGGGATGTATGGAGCTGTGCTGAAATGTTCGGTCGTGAGCAGTTCTACTTGGTGAGGGGAAATGCGCAGCGACGAGGGTTCCAGGCCGCTTTTTTTTTTACATAAAGGTTGTGGGGCAAACCCGCCTTGTTCCCGAGGCATGATCAGAATGGTGGCAAGAGCATGGGGGCTTAGTTTATCCGCTTCCATTCATGACAACGGCCGTATCAACATGACATCAAAACGTACAATTGGGTTCGTCTCTCTCTACATGCATGGTTGGTTATTATACATAGCCTTATTGTACAACAAGTGCTCCTCCTGTCTACTCCGACTTTTTGACGCTAGACTTGAGTTCCACCTCGATCTCAGCAGCTTTTGCTCCCACAGCAGCCAGTTGCTCCTCAATGCCGGACAGGTTGGAGCCCTTCGCAGCGGTCGAGACTGGCGACTGCCCAGTGGACTTGATTTCAGCCTCAAGCTTGGTGGCCGTAACTTGAAGTCCGCTCAATTCTGTCTCGATGCTTTCGAGGTTAGGGGTTGCCGAGGCTGAGGCGGATGCCTTCTTTGACTTGTCCGCGGCAGCCTCGCCCAACATGCTCAACATTTCCTCCTCAGAAACCTCAAGCTCTTCGCCATAGAATTGAGTGCGGAGAATCTTCTGTTCTTCGTCGGTGAACCCCTCGATGTTCTGTTGCATTCGGCCCATGACAGCCTTTCGCTCCTCAATCGCAGCCTTGGTCTCTTTCCTCATGTGATTTGAAATGTCCTCGGGGTTGTTCCAGGAAACGTGGCCCTTAGCAGCATCCGCGAGTCTGCGTTTCTGGCCAGCCTCACCAGCTCGGCCCAGAACACCAGCAACAACAGCCATGGCTCGGAGACTAGAAGATCAACATGTCAGTTTCTTTTTTCAAGTCAAAGCCACATGGATTTCACTCAGACATACCTGTCGTCATTTGCGGGGATAGTGTAAGTCACCCATGATGGATCCGCATTGGTATCAATCACACCAATGGTGGGGATACTCTTCAAGCCACACTCATAGAGCAAGGTGTAGTTTTCCAAGGGATTCAGACAGACAACCAAATCCGGCAATAAAGGTCGGGCAGAGCCCCTGTACTTGTCAAAGCCAGGAATCTCCTCATCGTTGTGGTCCACCACTCGGGTGCCATGCATCCTCAAAATCACATCTCGGTTGGTGATACCTCCAGGCGTCCACTTGGTGAAAAGGTGGCAGGCTCCGGCCATTTCCGCAGCCTTGGTCACAATTTCCATCTGGCCCTTTCGGTTTCCCACAAAGAGGATCAGGCCTCCGCGGTATGCGACTTCTTCCACCACACGAGCCGCACGCCGGAGGTGTGCCGCCGTCGTCTCGAGCGAGATGATGTGAATGCCTTCACGCACACCATAGATGTATCGCGAATTTGCCGGGTTCCAGAGCGAAGTGCTGTGTCCCATATGGGTTTGCGAAGCCATCAGAAGCTCAAGAGTAACATCCTCGGGTCCGGGGGGGTTGCTGATCAATTCGGTGGGCGCATAGTGGCGCTCAACGCGGGATCCAAGAGCCCTTGTGGTGTTCTGGATGCGTCGGAATTCGGTATACTGCTGGGCGGGGGTAGCAGCTGCAGTGTTGGCGGTCTTGTGCTTAGTTGTCCAAGCCTTGCCCTTGTGCTCGTGGGCCGAGTCGGTTCCCAGGGAAAGAATGGCGTCCTGCACAATCCTCTGCTTCTTTCTGGACGCAGAGACGATCTTGGCGGGTGCGGCGGGAGCCTGAGAGGCAGGCCAGGACGATTGGGGCTGCGTCTCCGTCGAAGTCTGGGTAGTGACCTCGGAGGAAAGCTGTCGAAGGAAGGTCTTGGAGACGGGAGACGCCAAGGTGCGGCGGCCTGACTCGATAAGCACTCGAATTATCCATATTTAATTCCAATTGACTTACCAAACCGCACGGCAGCGTTCCTTAGTACCATGGTGAATGCTTTTGCAGTTACTCAAGCGTCTTGATACTCGTTCCACCATACCCAAATTTTGGCCAAAGGAACTGCCTCGGGGCATGAGATTTTCCGATGCCGGCTAACAACCGTGCATCCCACCAGGATCCAAAACTCCAAACCAAGATTGGGAAGATGCACCAAGGATAGAAAACCATTTCGAGACGCTTATTTATAATATTTTCTCAAAGTGAGCACATAGAAAAATTCAATTGAATTAAAGCTTGCGGGCGCAGGGGTAATCTCTAGAGACAAAAAATTTTCTACATATCTACAATCTCCAGGTACTACCGTCTTGTCATCAAGTCATTATCAGGGGTCAGGTCCAGTGGGGTGTTCCTTTATCGGCTGGTAATCCTCGAAATAGTAAAGACACCTACAATTACCACAGCCAATGTGACGATGGCACCAGGAAGGAGAAGTTCATTGGGCACGCCAGCAATGACCTGGTCGGGAGCAGAGTGGTGGGCTGCCCTCGCCCGACGGGGCCTTCGCACTGTCGATGCTACTTCCTCGTCATCATCCTCCTCGTCCTCTTCTTCCTCATCCTCATCCTCATCCGGCCACCACTTGCGTCTCTCGCGAAGACCAGAGCCAGTGGATGCAGGAGTTTGGAGTGCGATGTCGTGAGCAGGGATAGGGGGCTTTTCAGGGTCGTGCACATAGAGATCCACCTTCTCGTGGTGAGAGTGACGGGCAAGCAAAACAGCCTCGACCAAATCCTGGTTGGTGGTGATGGAAACGGTGTCGCCTTCGTCATCAACGTAGCTCAGAGCGAATCCGGGGCCGTCAATTTCGCCATCCTCGACCTCAGGAACTCCACCAATGCCGGCTGCTTCAGCACCGAGCTTGCCAGCGACGGCGGCTACAAAAGCCTCCATGCCATCAGCGGCAACCACCTTAACACGGTGCACTTGGCCAGAGGGAGCCTTGAATTTGAACGAGAAGGGGATCTCCTCGGGCAATCGGGTTTCATGACCGTCTGGAAGCACAGATCGAGGAGGAGAGTCAATGCCAATGTGGGACGCAGAGTCCCCGGGAGCAACGCTGTCACCAAGGCGATCACGAGTAACATCAGGGGATGCAAGGCGTGAGCCACCATGGTGGCCGTGGTGCATAGCACTACCACCCTCTCCAGACATCATGGACTCGGACTCGTTATCCAAAGAAAGCCAGAACTTGTTCCAGGCAGGACCTTCGTCAGTGGTGTTGGACATGGTGTTGATCTGCTCCAGGGTGGCATAGGTGAGCTTGAGAACATCGACCATACCAACAATTTCGCCACCATCGTTCATGACAGGAAGGTTGAGGTAGTGACCATCTAAAATATACAGTCAGAGGGAAAGTAAGAAATTATCATGACGGGGTAAACATACCGTGCATCTTGCGGAGAGCAGCCTGGAGAGTCATATCCATAGGAGCAAAGTCAGGATGAGGAGTCATGACACGCACAACACTGCAGTTGGCGGGGTCAAGGCCAGGAGCAATAACTCGAAGGACAACGTCCTTGCTGGTGAAGATACCCGTAATGGCACCTTGGTCCTGAACAAGAACTGCAGTAGTGCGGTTCTCCTTCATGAGAGCGGCAGCCTCCTTGACCGAGGTCCTCACACTGACAGTCGTGGGTGGGATTCCATTGAGGACCGTCTCAAGAGTAGGACCAGACATTTTGGAGCGCAGAGCCTCGACATATTGAATAATCTGCTGCGGCTGTGTAGAACCCAATTCGGACTGGACGCCCTCGAGAGCATCGTACAGCTTTCGAGATGACGAGTAGGCGCGCTCAAGCTTCTCCATGGCATCGTAGAAACACTTGGTGATATCCAACACACCGGAAATATCCTGGTTCTCGTCCATGACGGGCAGATGTCGGAAACCCTTCCTGACCATCAAATCGAGAGCATCGGTGGCACTGGTGTCTGTACGAGCGCAAAGCGGGTTCTTGGTCATGATTTCGGCAATTGTGACATTTGCGGCCTTTGCGCCAGTGCCCACCACACGGAAAGCAAGATCCTTGGCAGTGAAGATACCAGCAATTCTATCGTCATCGTCGGTGACAAGAACACAATCCTCTCGCTTGGCGGCCATCAGCTGAGCAGCCTCGGAGACGGTGGTGGCGGGCTTGATCTGGAGGGCCGGGCTAGGCTTGAGGGCAAGCACAGTGCCGGGAGGGGCTTTTCGGCTGTGGCGAGCTCGACTCGTGAGGTGTTTCTTCTTGGAGAGATCATTTTCGAGCTTTCGTCGGATGGCCTGGACGAGCATTGGTCAACACACAGTTCGACACGGCAAAGTAAAGGCGATAGAGGGGTCTTTTAAAGGCAAGACGACCGCATGAGTGGATAACGGACCTCATCTCTTTTCGACTGCTTCTGACGACTGGCGCTGACGGCGGAGCTGGCCTCGGCGGGCTGGGGAGGATGCTGCTCGAGAACAGGACGAGGGATGTTTGAACCGCCACCACTGCCGCCGCCGCTTGGGCTGTTGCCAAAAGGTGGGATGGAACCGCGGCCCTGGCGGGTGGGCGTGCCTCTGAGAGTATTGCCGGACATTGCGGCGGGAGGTGGGATTGGTGATTAAGAGAAGAGGTGACGAAGACGATTGGCGGCGAGGGGCAAAAAAACGAATTCACAGACGATGCAGCATACAGAGGAGCAGCTACAGAATGAAGAGATGCGCCCAGCAGCCAATCGCAGCGGCAGAGTTAGAGCCCAGGCGAGCGAAATGGGGTGATGTTGAAATATTCGGTCAGGGTGGATGGGATGGGACAAGGGTCATCCAGACTGTTGTCGTGGTGAATGACCTTGGGCCTGGCTGATTTTGGTGTGGTAAATAGCGGGGGCTAGACCCAGATCCAGCTCGTCCGTTTGCGACTTCACCCGACTTTGCGAACCCGCCTGCTCGCAACAGCCGCCCAGCACAGTGCACCCACCCTCACGTGTTTAGTTGCACGTTTTGCCCGTCATGTGCGCAGTGAGATTGGCTTCTTGTGAGCTCGCGGCCTATTTTATTTTATTTTCGTCAGGTTTTTTTTTTTAATGACGGGTTTATCTTCGTTTTCTTTACCACTGTCTGTTTTTCTTCTCATATGTTCGTTCTCTGCATGCACTGCCGAAGACGGACCCGTATTTTACCGCTCGTCGTTTCTGACGAGACGATCAATGCAACTAAAACGTGCAAAATTAATGATCAATGGCCGCATTGGCCGGAGTCTCGGGCCTTGGTCGTCGTCGGGGCTGCATAAAACCCAATGCTCACGAACGATAAGATCAGACTTTTAAGGCTCGTCGGCCAGGGAAGAAGCATGGACACGTCAGAGGCACAACAAACTTGCTATCATTCATGTGCGCCATGTGCCTGGCCGCACGCACCCATCCAATGGGTGGCATTGTGTCTGTCAGCACGGAATGTTTTGGTGTGTTCATATAGTTACGCAGATACGTTGCTACCGCTGTAGGGTAGTCAGCGGTTTGTTTACATGACGTTGCCAACCCAACATCATGGCACTTTCCAGGGTCGTTTTATTAGCCGAAGCCTCATAATCAGACACTGATCGTCCACGATGGCCGCCGATGCTCATCCAGCCAAGCTTTTATGTCCCAAATCTAGGCCGGGCTGAAGAATTGTTATTCCGAGGACGGTTAGCAGCACCGGTGTGAGCCATGCGAGATTCATGGGTCACTGTGCCGTCCCCCTAAGAGCGCCTCTTTTTCACACTACCCTTGTCGTCTGAACTATTCTCAAGGATGTGGTGGTACATGACCCATACACGTTGCTGTATGCCTATGAATATGTACTATGTATGCTAAGTGCATGCAGTCCAACGGCACAACCTGAGATGGCACCGATCCCCAAGGCAGATCAAGCGTGGGAAAATGCCCGACCCAGCATCGCCTAACCTCATGACCCGGTATGATGTTCTCAGGGGAACATCGTACACTAACAACTAAGACGCTAAATGCGCCTTGTGAACCAAGCCGACCGAAATCATAAAATGATCAAGCATAAAATAAATAAGTATAAAATATAAAACCGTAATACAAAAAAAATTGGTCGGAGCTATTGGGTTAGACTGACAAAACGTGATTGCGCCTCGTTTTTGATGCTCGTCTTATTTGGAGGCGCCAGCGGCCCTGGAACGCCTTTATCCATCAGACAGGCCTCCAGTGCGCAACGGCCTATCAATATATCTGACGAAGAAGTGGTTGCGTTTCACGGGACAAGGCCACGGTCACCCGCAGGTCTGTCCGTCAGTATGCCTGGCATGAAGATATTCCCCGGGCCGCTCTAAGGATAGCTCAGACGTCCGAGGGCGCTATGAGGAGCTTCTGAAACCAGCAGGTCACCGTATCAGGTGCGCAGACGGGCCGCTGCTGCTAATGGCCGGCGCGTTAGTCCCGAGCCTCACAGGAATCTTGTTTGGTCGCGGGGCAGCCTCGGCAAGCGCCAAGGTCGTGGCAGGGCGCTTCATGAAATTATCCGAGGAGCAATTTCATCAGAGACGGCATGAGACGAAGACTCAGACGAGTCAAGGGAACATGGCCCGTTGGGAGACGCGAGACGAACCATGGCAGTGAAGGGAGTCAATCGGTAATTACTGTATACATGGGTCTGGTCGATTTGCCAGCCGCCGCACCTGGCGGGAAAAGGAAAATCAGAGCAAATGATGAGCAAATGACGAGCAATTGGATTTCCGCCATGTCTGAGAATTGGGTCCCTTCTTAGTTAGCCGCCCCCCTGGTTACGCAGTGGTCCCAGAGTTCTGCAGGGTTTCCTGCTCCAGTCCCTTCAATAGCGCCAGAAGCTGGTTGCCATGGTGATGTGGGACCAACATGTTGCTATTACTTACATCCAGAACCGACTGCTCTTCGGGAGCCTGGCCTCTGAACCCACTCTTCCCGGTCTCTATCGCTTTCTCAAGCATCAAATCCACACCTGAAGGACAGCTTGCCATCCAATCCCATCTACGGGGAGAGCACCTCAACGAGGCGAGCGTTCCAAAAGCCAACCATCGCCTGAAAAAGGCGTATCTGAATCCATCAGTCTATCGCAAAGTCGTCCGCGACTGAGCACAACCAAATTTATATTCTAGCCCGGCGCTCTGTGCTTGCGCTGCGTGAGGTGAGCTGAGAGGAGCTGCCCTTGGCCGTGGAGCGACTGGGAGCGACAGACGCTGACCGCAACGCGCGCGCAGTTTCGGACCAATAGGTTCCTATACGACAACCAATCGACCGACGACAATTTACTTCCGGACTCCCCTTGCGACCAAAAAAAATGCTGTCCAATCATCCAAATGGGCTTCACTCCCGGCAACGGGTGCATCGCCGTCAGACTTCGACGCCGAATGCCTTTGAAGGAGCGAAGATCCCCAATCTGCCCAACGCGACACAACGTCAGGCCCACCGCCGCGGTCTCAGCCTCGACATTCGACGACAACAAAACTCAGCATCACCGACAGTGCGGCAGAATCTAATGGTAAGTGCGACTACTAACAATACAGGATTAGCAAATAATTCGCAGCATAATGTTCTGCGAGAAGCGCAGCAGCAACACATGCAAGCACGCCCGGGCCCCCATTCGAGTCCCTATGTCCCCATGGCTCATAGCGGAACCGATAACTACCTAATGTCTCCCCATGGCACTCCCCAGACACAACGGTTTGATCCGTCCTGTTTTGACCCTTCCAGCATGCCCTTTGACCATTACAACAGCAGTGAATTGAATGTCATGATGGCCAAGGACCAAGCAGCCTACAGGGAAAACATGTCGGGAGGTAAGGAATTTGAATTGTTTAACAATGACAGTGCACTTTCGACGCCCACTTTTGTAAATTTCCCCGATAGCGCCTCTGCGCAAGGATGGGTCTCTGAAGGAGACACGTCCAGCACGCGGAGGACGTCGCGGAGGATTAGCAACGGTATTATGGACCGGGTCAACAAGTTTGAGACCCTTGGAGCCGATGGACTCCCAAGACCCGCTACGCCCCAAAGCGCAAGCTCACAGAGTAAGTTGATATACGATTGAGAACCTCAGCAACCCAGTGTATGGCTAACACACCTCCAGCTTCAGGATTTTACCCCCCTACACCAATTGAAACTCCCCAAGAGCGATTATCAAGGAATGGACCCGTCCCTAGCAGATTCCAGGATGGCTACGATGAGTCAATGGAAGAGACCATTAAGCCCGTAAGAAACCGTGGTGGAAACCGCCGGGCCCAGGCCATCTTCCAGGACTTGCACATGCAGTCCGGGCAACTACAGCAGCCTCAAATTGTTCCCAGCCCTCCCAAGTCCAACCCGATGCCCGAGGTTGACAGCTTCAACGTGCCTCTGCAGACCCCTGACTACTTGAACATGCACAACTTCAACAACGAAGTCTTGAAGATCGAGAATGGTTTCGATATGAACCAGCAGATGGCTCAGCAGGCTGAGAACCCTCAGATGGCCCAATTCATGCAACCTTGTCCCTTGACTGCCCAGACTCTCGCAGCCGCCCCTCAGACCTCCCCACGCCGTGAATCCCCCCACCGTCGCACAGAGTCCCTGGCCAGCATCGCTAGCGCCGCCAGCATCGCCGACATCAACATCGAGGAAACCAAGACCGAGACCGGCGTCACCCTCGAGGAGATTTCCCAGTACATTCGCGGCCCCGATGCCTCAGACGGCAAGTGGGTGTGTTTGTACGAGGATTGCGGCAAGAAGTTCGGCCGCAAGGAGAACATCAAGTCACATGTCCAAACTCATCTCAACGACCGCCAGTACCAGTGTCCAACATGCCAAAAGTGCTTCGTTCGTCAACATGACCTCAAGAGACACGCCAAGATCCACACCGGCATCAAGCCTTATCCTTGCGAGTGTGGAAACAGCTTTGCCCGCCACGATGCTCTCACCAGACATCGTCAGCGAGGCATGTGCATTGGCGCCTTTGACGGCATTGTTCGCAAGGTTGTCAAGCGTGGCCGCCCGAAGAAGAACCGCCCTGACATGGACACGCGTATGGAGAAGTCGGCGCGCACCCGCAAGAAGAATATGTCTATCAGCTCGATGTCATCTCTCTCTGGCTACTCCGACAGCTCTGCTGTGAACTCGCCTGACAACGACTACAACATGCTCGACGACATGATGGACATGGGAATGCCGCATCAGACTCAACACATGTCATCCATGTCATCAGCACCCATGGGATCTGCCGTTGCCCCGATGGCCAACGACCTGGTTTCATCACCCTCAGCAGTCAGCGCCCACTCCTACGTCTCCCCTGAAGCCATTATGGAAGGCACACCGATGAACTCAACGAGTCCCGCTAAGAGCGCGGCTAGCCAGTACAACACCCCTCCTGAGCTCTCCCAGTCATCATCACCACCTCCTACACAATTCTTCGATGTGGATCCCAGCGCGTCTATTGGTGCTGACGACCTCAGCACACTCTCCGGCACCAGCGCCATCATGGGCTCGGCCAGTATGGCTGGAACCATGCCCCTGGGTATGGCTGATCCCGAGGATGACATGCTGCTCCAATTCACAAATGATGACGGTCTCGTTCAACTGGACCGGGATCCCAGCATGATGATGATGAGCAAGTTTGAAGAAGAATTCGACAACGTCGACATGTTCAACAACGACGGTGTCTTCTTCGGCACTAATTAAAAAAATGTCGACAAACGTCTCATCATTCATCCTCGTCGCATCAAAAAAAAAGTTCTTTTTGCCATTTATCATTACATATATGACCTCGGGGTACTTTAATCTATCGCGTTGCGTCGGAGCTGCGCTCCGTGTGTTTTTTGACTGTTCTATTTCATGGTCCTTTTTATTTGAAAAGGTAGCTCGGGAACCGGATCTTGATGACGCGGATCTTAACGAAGCTCATGTCCTTGATTTTTCATCTTTGCTCATTTCTGGCGTTCCTCTTTCCCATGTCTGGGGGGAAGACTGGGCTTTTAATCAAAAACTGCCTTCTGGAAAGAAAAAAGACATCTGTTTTCCAAAAATGCTTGTTTTTCTTTCAACAAGTCGGCCTTGTACAATAGGAGGATTCTGGGGTTTCTTGGGGATTTCATCATTGGGGTAAATGGTTGGGAGGGGGGTAAATGGGGAAGGGCGAATCGGTTTATTCTTATAGAAGCAAAGTCGAAGTGGTGTCGACGGGACTGCGCTCCCGAATCGATGGATCACTTCCATTGCAAATGGGCTTTGCTTTTTCCGGTAGCGAAATCAATGAGGAACTTGATTACCATGATTCAAATGTGCCTTTGAGTGACACGTATGACCTTTTGAATGTGCATGTGCTAGGCATTTTGCCCTGTCGTGCTTGGAGCTTGCTGTGTCGTAACCTCATTCCTCATTCTTAACCAGTCCATTTATTTGGGAAACTAATTTTGATTAAACTTGTGACTATAGTTGCCCTGTGGTTTAGACTACACTAATTCTCGGAGTAAATATCGTATTTCCTGTGCCTCAAGTGAGGAACATGGCTGGGCTTAGATGTAATCAAGGTGCTACAGCATCAACACCAGACCCCTGTCCCTCGTTTTCATGCCATTCAGTGCGGAAACACGCCAGCCTTTACTTGAAAGCTCTCGGGCCTCTGTTACACAGAAATAAGCTGTTGGAGCTCTCTCCATGATAAACTAAAAGAAGAAAAAAATAGTTTTTCACGCGGAGTAACCGAGCTCCGTCCATCTACATGTTAGTGATTCGCTGCGAATGGAGGGGTGTTGCATTATTTAGTGCCCCACCAGTTGCCCATCACCCGTCGCTCTGCCTAGCTTGGCCACCGAAACCTTCACTCATGACTTTCACTACCATCAGGCTTGCTGCTTCTCGATCACCATTGGAACTCGACCACCTTCAAATAACATCTTATGGTGTAGTTTAAGCAATAGCCATGTTGGTACCAACCGTCGCAAACAGGCTTACCTGGTTGTATGCCGCAGGCAACACCCCAGCAACCAGCCTAACCAGGTCTCTGCCCCATGGCCAAGACGCCACGGTGCTGTCGCTCGGATGCGGCGACTTGCGAAACATTCTCTACACAGCATACTCCGGAAAAGGACTGCGTGCGTGGCTTGACGCTTACGAATCCGTCATCATGATGCTGACAGTCTGGTAGCTCAGAGAAAGCTTGATATTACATGCTGTGATATCAACGAAAGAATCATCGGTAAGCCAGCTACCCTAAAGCAGCCATCGTTCTGTATTAACGTTGGTTGTTCAGCTCGCAATGTGATCTTATTATCCTTTCTCCTTGATGGAGATGATAATATTGATAGCGATGATTTGTGGGATGCTTACTACCACCTGTTTATCAATCGTGTTACCGCTGATGCCCTTCTCGAGCGGACCACCAAACTGCTTTCCATCTCCAACTCCCTTGAAGACTGGAACACGAACATTTATGGGCGTGCCATCAAGTTCTGTGACTCTGATACGCTGGCTGATGTCAAGAAAATTTGGGAAATCATCAAGGATGCTGCCGAGAAGTGCACTTCCGCAGACTATCTGAAGGACTATGAGAAGAGTGTTCATCCCTCCAAGGATTGCCACGACCAGATGGTTGGCAAAGATGCTATTCTCCTAACTGGAATGCGTTCAGCGGCCCCTCTATCTTTGCAGTCACAACACGAATTGCCCAACGCATCTTCGCAGTACTGGAAAGAAGGCACTGTCACACCCAGACCAGACGATGCCCAGTTTCCCAACCCCCTACTTGGTGCCATTCTTTCCGACACTGACATATTGCACTACGGCAATGACCCTGTATTGGGCTACCATCTTGCAGCAGCATATGCTCCACTATTGGACTCGTCACCATTGAATCCTGAAGAGCCCGAGCTGGGCTTTCATGCTGCTGCTGCCGCAAAAACGCAATTTGATGAATGGAGCACGGCCTTGAAGCAGGCTTTTGGTAAGAAGATTGTTATTCGTTACGTAGTAGCTGATGCCTTAACATTCTGCCACACCCTTCAGCAAAGTGCGGTTGCAAAGACTGCATCTGCCAACATGTATAGAAGGACGCTCGACAGCAGACCTCTCATCCTGGATGAGAAGGAATACGGAAAAGGTAGTACAGGTCCGACAGCCTTTGATATTATCGATACCTCGAACCTCAGTGACCATTTTGGAGCCATCAACATCATCGTGGCTGCAGGTCCCTTGCTGAGGGATCAGCCGTGGGCAGCTCTATTTACGGAGTTATTGATCAAGCAAGAAGAAGATGAGAAAAGAGCACTTGAAACGATTCTCTGCGGCCATGTGCCGACCGTATCCCTCTTGTTGGGTTTCAGCCCCGTGCAGTACTGGACGAATGCCAAGTGCGAATCGCATGTTGACGAAATATTCTTGAGTGGTATGGGCCGTACCACATCGAAAACCGAGGAGACGCAGTTTCGTATCAGGTCCGTGTGGAAGCGAGACGAGAGCTTTGCGGGATATCCCAAAGGGGGAAGCAAGCTTCACATTGAAGCTAAATCACTTGCAAAGATTCTATTGCCCATAGTTCGCCGCATGTTCGAGAGCGAGAGCCCTACGGCTGGAAATTCAAGAGCCAGTGCATATCCTCACTTTCACCGAGGAAGTCTTGCCGCGCTGCTGAAGCTGGTTAGCAGACGGGTAGAGACTGACTGGCCAACTACCCATGCCGAATTGGTTGATTTGACTGCTCAGGAACGCGCACTGATGCTGAACAGTAACCAGACACAAGATTTCGGCGCCCAGCTCCATCTCATGGGTGTTGGCACTGAGGCATGGTTGCTGTCTGGTTTCAAGGATACAACAAATACTGGCATGTTTAATGCCTGGGAGTCCATCCCTCCAGTCCTCGCCGTCACCGTGGTCATCCCTCGGCAGGCGATTAATCGCCTGTATGGAGACTCATTTCAGCAGAAGCTGTCGTCTCCAAGACTGATCGGATCCTTGAGGACTGGTCCTAATTCGGTGACCAAGTGGCACAACATGTTCGGAGACGTGCAAATCTCGTTTGGAAAGGTCAAGACGACAAGTTATCCCTCGTGCGAAGATTTTGAAGTCTCGGTCCAACGGGCAGAGAAGGGGTGGTCGGGTAACTCCCCACTCGTTGCGTCCTTCTATGTGCCCACGGCAGCACTTCAAGTTGAGCCAGAAAACACACTTGTTGGATTGTCGATTCCACCTTCAGCCCAAAGTGGAATGCTCTATGTCCCTATTTTGGGAATGGACCTGGTGGTCTTTGAAACAGACATGACTGACTCTGCCAATGTTTTTGTGACAAAGTACTTGCCTGATCAGAAGGGCTACCCCCTTGTCTGTGCTGGATCAAAGAGCCTTGACAGTGTTGTAGACAAGGGACACGATGATAAGACCGTCAAGATCACAGCTGATATCCCGGCTTCCGAGTCGACAATTGGCGTCATCACAGCTCGTCTCGACATCACCTCTACAAAAGGGAAGAATCTTTTGAAGGAAAAGGTCCCCATCGAGCTGAAGCAAAAAGATCCATTTGTCGTTGATGTTGTATTTGCGACTGACAAGCTCGTATGTCCCGTGAGATTCCCGATCCCTATCAGCAAGGATGGAATGAGATCCCGGGTTGCTCGCACTACTGGTTATATTGAGATAATTGCACCTGTGGCTGATGCAGGGTCGTCCGAAATCCTGTCTGATTTCATCTTCCCCGTCGGACTCACGTCTTCCAGTGTTCCGTTTACGGTCAACACTCCGCATGTTAATCTTGACGCTCTCCCGATCGTTGACCTTGGAGCGAGCAAGGATAGATTACGATGGCTCACCTCGCTTACTTCGTTGCAGTTTTCCACTCGGGAAAAGAGACTACGTGATGTGGCCAATGAGAACACAGGCATCGCAGAGGACCCGAGGGTCAACTTTAAGGAGTCATTGTTCACCATGTTTATGCTTAGCTCTGGACTTCAGGGCGGGCAAACCGGCATGTTTGCAATCAATCATCCACAAAAGGGAGGCATTCACATGCTGATTTTCGTGTCTGCTCTGAGACTTGACGGGGACAATGCCTCGGTTGTTCTCGACGCAGCGGTAATTCCCTTCACTACGAGACTGATCGAGTCGGGCAAGATGGAGGCTTTCTTATTGCTCATCAGAACCTTGGAATGCTGTACGCTCAATGTTAACGACGCTGAGTTGATTCTTTGGAAGAAAGTTCTGCCGTCGCTAGCTGAGAGATGTCGCACCTGGTCCCACCGCAGCACCTGTGAGTACAAGAGGAAGAACTCGACAATCCCTATCAGCTTGGAGCATGGCGAGCAGGTGCTTTGCTCCTGTGGAAGTGGCCAAATCCCCGAAAAATTCGTGTCACTCCCAGAGTGGGAAAATGCCAGCCCGAATGCTGTGAGGGTGGCCATTAATCCTACTTATTCTGTGCCTTTTGTGGAAGAGGTTGTGGCACAAAGTCTAGTTGCTCAGATGGGCTCTGTGAGCATGGATACCGAGCGTTGCAGGAAGTGTGGCAAGACCCAGGGTGCTGATGGGGGATCGCTGAAGAAGTGTTTGCGATGCATGAAGGTTAAGTACTGCTCTGGGGAATGCCAGAAGAAGGATTGGAAGAAGCACAGGAATGAGTGCAGCGAGAGTGGATAAGAAGTTGTGGGAATGGTGTCACGATGTTGATTATGATGTATGAGTGGTCACAGTTGAACTTTGGGATGTTGTCTATAAAAAAAAGAGTGGTGGTGTGAAACCAAAATAAAAACAAGAATCGCCGGTGTTTGTGTGTAGTTCGTTCGTATGCTAGCCATGTACATATGGTCTACATGCTACATGGGTGAAAGAAGGTCGAGGATTGTCATGGAACCCACTTAGATCTCGGTCAGGCTCACCGAGCTGTTTTGCGGCAGCCTGGAACACCTGGAGCACAGGTGACAGAATACATGGCACACGATACGAGTTGCCCTCTCAGCGGTATTCTGGAAAAGGCGTCGATAACGTGGATAAGTTTCATAGATGAGCACCAGCATTACTGAATTTGCAGTAGACTTGCATTGTTTTATTTTTTGAATGGATTTATTTCAGGGGCTTGTTTTCTTTTTTGCTTCTTAGGCGTCTTCAGGTCCCGTTTATCGTGTGCCATGTTTTCTGTCGCCCCTATCCTGTTCACCGCCCACTCACACAGCACCCACAGTAACACGCTACGCCCACCCACCGCCTTCACCATGGCGGGGCAGAAAAAATGTCCAGGTTCCAGGCCAGCACCAGCCCGCTATTGCCTACTACTCCCACAGCTGGAGCGAGCTTGTGGGATTACGAAATCGCGAACAACTTCCCGCCCACTTCCACCTCGACCCAACATCTCCCCCCCCCGACTCGACATTCGCATTTCGCAAAAATGTCGGCCGCACAGCTTCTTAACCCCAAGGCTGAGTCCCGAGTGCGTCTGTCCCATGCCCCACAGGAAAAAAAGTTGCCCGCCAGCATGCTAACCACTGACTTGGGTCGCAGAGGAGGGGCGAAGCTCTGAAGGTCAACATCAGTGCCGGTGAGGGCTTGCAGGATGTCCTCAAGTCTAACCTTGGCCCCCGCGGCACCATCAAGATGTAAGAATTCCACGGTCTATTTTGTGTATTGTTTTTTCACGCTGACACTTGTGTTCTTTTAGGCTTGTCGACGGCGCCGGACAGGTATCATCGCCTTGTCTCTTGCCCCTCTGTCCGCCCCCTTACTGACCATCCCCTCTAGATCAAGTTGACCAAGGATGGCAATGTCCTCCTCCGAGAGATGCAAATTCAGAACCCCACCGCCGTTATGATTGCCCGAGCAGCGACTGCGCAGGACGACATTTGTGGTGACGGAACTACTTCTGTGGTGATGTTGGTGGGCGAGCTTCTGAAGCAGGCAGACCGACATATCTCTGAAGGACTTCACCCCCGAATCATCACTGATGGCTTTGAGCTTGCCAAGGTCGAGGCTCTTAAGGTCAGTTCCGCCCTAATGCACGCCCCTGGCCTTCGTCTCACAGTTGCAGTTCCTCGACAACTTCAAGCTCCCCAAGGACATTGATGCAGAGCTCCTCCGCAGCGTCGCCCGAACCTCCCTCGCCACCAAGCTCAACGCAACCCTCGCCGAGAAACTCACACCCGATATTGTCGACGCCGTCCTGGCCATTTACCAGGCCCCTAACAAGCCCGACTTGCACATGGTGGAGATTATGAAGATGCAGCACCGAACAGCCTCCGACACCAAGCTGATCAAGGGTCTCGCTCTGGATCACGGTGCCCGACACCCCGACATGCCAAAGCGACTCGAGAACTGCTACATTCTTACCATGAACGTTAGCTTGGAGTACGAGAAGACCGAGATCAACTCTAGCTTCTTCTACTCGAGCGCCGAGCAGCGTGAGAAGCTTGTCGAGAGTGAACGACGATTCGTCGATGCCAAGCTCAAGAAGATTGTTGAGTTGAAGAAGGAGCTGTGCGGTACTGATGGAAAGAAGAACTTTGTCATCATCAACCAAAAGGGTATCGACCCTCTGTCCCTCGACGTCCTTGCTAAGAACGGTATCCTGGCCCTCCGAAGAGCCAAGCGAAGGAACATGGAGCGACTCCAGTTGATCTGTGGTGGTATTGCTCAAAACAGTGTCGAAGATTTGACAGCAGATGTTCTGGGCTGGGCTGGCCTTGTCTACGAACAGACTCTCGGCGAAGAGAAGTACACCTTTGTGGAGGAGGTGAAGGACCCCAAGTCTGTGACTCTGATGATCAAGGGCCCCAACCAGCACACTATTGCCCAGGTTACCGACGCTGTGCGAGATGGTCTGCGCAGTGTCTACAACACAATCGTCGACCAGAGCGTTGTTCCCGGAGCTGGCGCCTTCCAGATTGCCTGTGCTGCTCACCTGAAGAGTGATGCCTTCAGCAAGTCCGTCAAGGGCAAGGCTAAGTGGGGTGTTGAGGCCTTCGCCGATGCTCTCCTCATTATTCCCAAGACTCTGGCTGCCAACGCCGGTCTTGATATTCAGGATGCTCGTAAGTGACTTTTCTCTACTCAACTTATCGCAGACGGAAACTAACGTGTAACTACAGTTGCTGCTCTGCAAGACGAGTACGCCGATGGCAACGTGGTCGGTCTGGACCTTGAGACGGGAGACCCCGTCGACCCTGAGATAGTGGGCGTGTTTGATTCGTTCCGAGTATTGCGCAACTGCATCGCGTCGAGTGCTAGCATCGCATCCAACCTCCTCCTATGTGACGAGTTGTTGAAGGCCCGACAGATGGCCCGGTCAGGCGGTCCGGGCCCGGGAATGGACGGCCCTGAGCAGTAGTTTGATACCAGATTAGAATAACGGTAGACAAAAGATTTTGGGCGGTAATCAAAACGACATGTCGGCCTGTATTTGATTTCCTTGGTGTTTTGATCATGACTATTGGATTGAGACCGGGATGCACATAAATACTAGTTTACGAGTAAAGATGACCCTATTCTTCGTTTTGTAATGTTTTCTTTGATGTAAATCATGATTGATTCATTGGGACCAGACACAGTTTGACTATAACTGAATAAAGTTCCCAACTGGAAACCGAAGCAAGTAATTAATTAAATTAAGCATTAGCGATAGATCGGAAATGATGTGGAATTAACCTTTCTTCTGTATTAGTTTTATCTTGAAGTCTGCAATTCGAAACATGGTATTTGCGGTCTCTTCGAATCAAATTGGCATGATCGGGATCACAAACACAACTTGAACAGAATAATCTGCGAGGAGAGGCAGTTATATCACTTGAAGACGAATTCAATATTCAAATTGGGTAAAATATTATTGGATGACAGGCTCAGCAGGGAGTTTTGATGGTAAAGTACCATCTCTCTCTCTTACACTACCACCACTTGCCAGGTTCTCTTATCGCGACACTGCCCCGCATCAACGTCAATACAAGGGAAAAAAAAAATCTTGACCCCACCATCACTCTGGACAGCCCTATACCCATACAACGCGACCACAATGGCTTCGTACGATTCCGATTCCTCAGAGGGCGAGTTTGAAGAGACGAGTGTTCTCTTGGGGTATGCCTCAAAGGATGCCGACGAGGACACCATCAGCCATCTCGGAGGTCAACCTGTGCGTGCAACATTTATTTTTTTTTTCCCCTCCAAAAACATATCCCACCTTGTGTTACTAACATGTGCTCTGCAGGAATGGCTAGACCCCGAAGCCCCCCCCAGCGCCGCATATGCCAGGTGCAAGGTCTGCAAGGACCTGATGGTCCTGCTCCTTCAGCTTAACGGTGAGCTGCCCGAAAGATTTCCCGAGCATGAGCGACGGATATACGTCTTCGCTTGTCGCCGCGCGAGCTGCCGGCGCAAGCAGGGTAGCATCCGCGCTCTGCGGGGTGTCAGAGTGTGGAAGGAAGTGGCGCCCAAGGAGGACACAAAGGAGGCCAAGAAAGAAGAAGAGGAGGAGCAGAAGAAGCCTAAGAATGATGGCCCTGGGTTAGGTGAAACGCTCTTTGGCGCAAAGGGTTTGGGTGCGGGAGGCGCCCCTGCGAACCCTTTCTCTAGCAATGCCAACCCATTCAGCTCCTCAACCAGCAACTCAAGCAACCCTTTCAGCACCGGGGCCTCATCCAACCCCTTCTCCTCACAACCCGCCAAACCTGCCCCTTCTGAAGAGGCTCCCGCAGCTGCCCTACCCAAGACCTTTGCTGAGTCACTTAATATCAGCGCTTCATCTACTGCAGCAGCGCCGCCTCCCCCAGCCGAGCCCTGGCCTGAGAAGTTGCCAGAGCCCTACCCGAACCTGTACCTTGCCGATGCCGACTTTGAGACGCTCGATCCCAAACCGACCAAGGTGCCCCAGAACGCGCGGCTCGAGGACGCCGACGCCGCGGAGCCCTCGGTCCTCGACCGCGAGGCCTTTGAGTCCACCATGGACGCTACCTTCCAGAAGTTCGCCGACCGCCTGGCCCAGAACCCAGAGCAGGTCATCCGCTACGAGTTTGCGGGCAACCCCCTGCTGTACTCCAAGACAGACACCGCCGGTGAGGCCGTGACCAAGGGCACCATCCCCCGCTGCAGCACTTGCGCCTCCCGCAGGGTGTTCGAGGTTCAGCTGACCCCTAACGCCATCTTTGAGCTCGAGGGCGATGACTTGAGCCTGGACGGCATGGAGTGGGGGACCATCATTGTGGCCGTGTGTGAAAAGGACTGTTCGCCCAGGGGCACGGAACTCACCAAGACGGGATATGTCGAGGAGTGGGCTGGTGTACAGTGGGAAGAGTTGACCACTAAGAAGAAGTAGATCAGGGGAAAAGAGTGCAAAGAGAGATAGAGAGAGAGAGGCATTGAAAGGATGGGCTCATGACTTGAGAGGGATGGGGAGGGGAAAAAGAGTAAAAAAGGGGTGTAGCGTATACAATTGACCACGATTTTGTTTTTTTAGCATATCGAAACATCAAGCATGGGGAATCCAACAATCGCAAAAGTTCTATATGTTTGTAGATCCTTTGGTTTGTACTTCAATCACATGTCCTATTAAACGCCTGGATTTTTATACCCCTCCATGCTACCCATGCTGGCCATTCCCTTCCGAATCATGAATCGTCATGACATGTCCCACTGAAGGGAAAGTGCAAAAAACCCCTCCGATCCTCAGCTGAACGCGACCAACCTATACCGTCTCCTCCCAAGCTCTTCGGAGCACCCTGGAGAACTGCTCGACGTTGACGTCCTCGCGGATCTCAGCCTTCTTGGCCTCGTTCTCGGGGTTGGAGGGCACCTTGACGATACCGTCGGCCTCGACAGTCCAGCCGCAGACCTCGGTGACGAACTTCTTGGCGGCATCCTCGTCCTTCAGACCGAGCCATGACTCGAGGTGGGAGATGCTAAGCTCACGGAAGGCTTGCGACACCAGCAGGGCGATGCGGTGGCGGATGAGGTCCTCAAAGTCAGGGATGTCGGCAATCAGGTCAGCGCAGAGGTCGTCGCCGTCGAGGTCGGCCCAGAAACCATCGTATTGGGCGCCCTCGAGCTGGCCGTTGAGGGAGCGGAGCTTGGCGAGAGCCTCGTGGAGTTCGCCGTTCGAGGCAGTAGAGGGGTTAATGAGGTGGATGGCGAGGGAGAATTGAGGCGAGGGGAACTGGGTCATGGCCTTGACCAGGATGTTGGTGACAATCTCATCCTTGATGCGGTCAGGGTTGAGCTGGTACCTGTCCAAGCGAAGAAAGATTTCGAGTCAGCCTTGGATCGTGTGAGAGAAGGGCAGAGTTGAATTTGCAGAGGGGTAAGTTGGGTCTGTGTCAGATAAAACTAAAAATGTGACTTCAGGTGTGGTTTCCTAGGCCACACGGTTCAGGTAATAGGAAACGTTGACATTCAATCATCATATAACAAGGAACCCAGGTGTCGTGAAAGGGGGGGGAGGGAAACACTCACAGCTTGAGCAGGGTGCGGTTGGCGTTGCAGTCGGTATACTTGTTCTCGCATTGCTCACCAAGGTAGGCCTCGAGATGGCCCACAGCCTCGGGGTTGTACCGCTCGAGGCCGTTGATGATGTTTGTGATGTACTCGGGCCTCTCGGGCGGGTCTTCGCCGTTCATCATGTCGGTTGATGGGATTTGAGGGGGATGTCGGGGGGATGTTCGCGATGGTGGGGCAGAGGAAAGATTTCGACGGTTGTGTGAGTGAGTCGCTTGTGGGCGACCAAACGGGTTTAGCGCCAAGCAGAGGGGCTGGTGTTTTACGGTTTTTGCTGACTTTCTTCGGTTTTGTGGACGTCACGTGCCCCCGCGTCGATCGTCGTCATGCAATGAATGCCAGCCTGGGTGCAGATCGCGTTCACGGGTATGGACAATGTGGGCAATTTACTTGACAACTATTCTTCCCCATCAAAGAACCCATCTTAAGAAAGAAAAAAGAAAAAAAAGAAGTCTGATCAAATCCTGGATCGAAATTTGATGAATGAAATCGCACGCGTCAATCACACTCTGCGACCATGTCCAGCCCTTCCAAGAAGCGGAAGCTGAACAACAGTGGTAGCAAACCCTCTGCCCCAGCTACGAAGGGCCTCGAGTATTTCTTTTCCAAGCAGAGACAGAATGTTGCACAAACGGCAAATAAGCCGAGCACGGCTAGCTCTAGCAATGCTGCCACTTCTGAAACCGAGATGACGGATGAAGAGCTGGCTCGTAAGCTCCAGGCAGAATGGGACCAAGAAGTTGCCCAGGAGAGACAAGCTGCCCAGGCCAGCAAAAAACCCAAAGCTGAGGATCTTGATGAATTAGCTTCCACAAGAGAGATTCCTCAGATTTTTGAGCCCAGCCAACCGCTCGTGCTTCCATTGTCGCTCACTAAACCTAGCCCTTTCAATGAGAAATCAAAGCCCACCCTTGGTCTTCAGTCAGCTGGCATATCCGAGGACACGACCTCAACTTCGATACCACTAGATGAATCTCCTCTGACTTTCCAACCGTCTCAATACATTCCCCAACTCCATGAACACTGGGCCTCAGAAGGTGGAAATGCCTCTTACGCACTGCTCACTAGGTGCTTTGTCCTGGTCAGTGGGACTACAAGCAGAATTAAGATTGTGGACACTCTGGTAAACTGTATAAGAATATTAATCGAGGCTGATCCCTCAAGTTTACTGCCTGCGGTATGTCTCCACCAATGGTTCACGATCCAACTCTCATTAATTTAGGTTTGGCTGGCTACAAACTCGATTTCCCCACCATACATATCTTTGGAGCTCGGTCTAGGCGGTTCCGCTATTTCAAAGGCTTTAAAAACCGTGTGTGGCCTTGACAGCCGGTCCCTAAAAGCAATATACGATAAGCATGGTGACGCTGGCGATGTTGCATTCGAGGCTAAAAAGAAGCAAAGCTTCACCTTGAGAAAACCAAAACCTCTCACAATAAAGGGGGTGTATCAGTCTCTGGTGAAGATCGCCAACAGCCAGGGACAAGGAAGCACAGAAGCCAAACAGCGGCTTGTGGACCGACTCTTACAAGATGCCCGCGGCGGCGAGGAGAGCCGTTTTGTTGTGCGAACTTTGTGTCAGCATGTAAGGATTTCTGGCCCGAATGTGGATATTTATTTGGCTAATGCGACGATAGCTTCGGATCGGTGCCGTCAAGACGACAATGTTGATTGCTCTATCCAGGGCTTTTCTTTTGTCACGCCCCCCAGGCGCAGACTTTCCTCTCAGATCCGCTTCCGATCTGTCGAAACTGAAGAAGGAAGAGTTGGCCGAAATCTGGGCCAAAGGAGAAGAAATTGTCAAAGCATGTTATGCACGTCGACCAAATTATGGCAACATAGTGCCGGTGCTTCTTGAAATTGGCATTTCAGAAGAGATGTTAATTCGGTGCGGCATCACTCTTCATATTCCCTTGCGGCCCATGCTAGGAAGTATTACGCGGGACTTGTCTGAAATGCTCACCAAGCTTCAGGATAGGGACTTTGCTTGCGAGTACAAGTACGATGGACAGAGAGCACAGATACACTGCGATGAGCAAGGCAAAGTCTCAATATTCTCGAGGCACCTTGAGCTAATGACTGACAAATACCCTGATCTTGTCGAACTTATACCGAAAATACGTGGCGAGGGTGTTGGAAGTTTTATCATGGAAGGGGAGGTCGTAGCCGTTGATCGAACCACCGGAGACCTGAAAAACTTCCAGACCTTGACTAATCGCGCCAGAAAAGATGTCCACATTGGAACTATCACAGTTAATGTCTGCCTTTTTTCCTTTGACCTCATGTATCTAAATGGGCAGCCGCTCCTCGATCGGTCATTTCGGGAGCGTCGAGAGTTGCTTCGTTCGCTGTTCACAGAAGTTCCTCATCACTTCACTTGGGTAAAGAGTCTGGATGCCACCTCTGGCGAACCCGAGGCTGTGCTCGACTTTTTCAAGTCGGCCACTGAAAGCAAGTGTGAAGGCATCATGGTAAAGATTTTGGACAACTTGACAACCTTGCCTTACACAGGGGACGCAGAGGAGCAAATTCCAGAAGATGGCGAGATATTGGCAACATCCAAGCCCAAGTCAAAAGGGAAAGGCAAGGCAAAGTCAACAACGGAGGAAGATGGTACCGAGAAGAAAACCAAGTCACGACGCAAACCCTTACTGGCAACTTATGAACCCGACAAACGACTTGATTCATGGCTCAAGGTTAAGAAAGATTATAGTTCTAGTTTCGACACACTGGATCTTATTCCGATAGCTGGATGGCATGGCCAAGGTCGCAAGGCAAAGTGGTGGTCGCCAATTTTGCTTGCCGTTCGAAACGAAGAGAGTGGGTCACTTGAAGCGGTGTGTAAATGCATATCCGGCTTCACCGATACCTTTTATAAGGCGAACAAGGAGTTTTATGATGACGGAGAAGAGAGCGGGGACCCAAAGAACATAAGATCTCAAAAGCCGAGCTTCGTCGAATATTCAGGGCCCACGCCAGATGTATGGTTCGAACCCCAAGAGGTGTGGGAGATGGCGTTTGCAGACATTACGTTGAGTCCAACGTATACAGCAGCGATTGGGTTGGTGAGTGATGAAAGGGGGCTGAGTCTCAGGTTTCCAAGGTTCTTGAAAAAGAGGGAAGACAAAGGAATTGACGAAGCGAGCACCAATGATTTTCTTGCTGGCCTCTGGAGGAAGCAGGAGGCCAAGGCTGTAACAACAGGGGCGAAGCATGAAAATGGTGTTGAGCAAGATGAAGAAATGGAAGAAGAATAATGGACAAGGCTCAAATGGGATAAACAACCCACCAGCCAAACTGTGGCGCCAAACTCCTCCCATGAATGGTTGATAAAAACTACAATATGTACATCATCAGCTCACTTTCCGGCGTTGAGCTTCTGAGCGATGAGACTAAAGACGGCAATGGACCCCATAAAAAGGATCGCATTGTAAAACTAGCCACATCATGTTAGGTTGATTAAATCGAAGGGATAAAGAGTTCTACTTACTGCTCTCCGAGAGACTTCTCGCTCCTCATCTTCTGTTCGAGCCTCGATAAAGAGGCGACGCAGGTTGGGTAAGCTCGCCTATTGCATAGTCAGTTTTAGCTGATAGTGTATGGACGGGACGGATGCAAGGGACCTTACCATTTTGAACCACCCCCTGTCGCCCTTCCCAGGCGGTAACTTGGCCACTCGAGTCGATTCGTTGGCTTGTAACTAGTTATTTGACGAGCAGCGAGCCTAGAGGCTCAGCCAATGCGTATTATTGAGTCGTGGAGTGAGCACACTGGAACGGGTCCTGGAGGGGTGACTAAGCTGGTGAGTTCGAGAAAAATTGTTAGCGATTGAAGCCACGATGCACTGAAGCGGCAATCAGGCGGAAATTTTAAAGTTGGGGGGGCCACAATCTGGGCGTGAACAACCCCCCCTGTAGGATGGGGGTGCCTCAGCAGGCGTTTAGTGGCAAGTTGTGAACAGTTTTAGTGGATGGAAGCCTGGGCCTTGAGCCATTGGCGAACCCAACCTGAGCCAGCGTCGTGGCCTTGGCATCCATCTTCAGTGACGCCCGCCTGTTCTCCTTTAAACTGCTGCTTCAATCCTCACGCCTCTGCCACGTCGCGACACCCCAACAAAGGCATCCCCGATCTCGCAAGTCCATCGGCGGGTGCGGGCTCTGGCGCTTGAGATCCCATCCTTGTGCACCGTCCAGCGACTCCCCCCGGGTCCGTTGTCACCGCTTCCATCCAGCTATCCCACCTCGACGACTGCCCCTCCACAGCATCCTCAGATACCTCGACCATGGCGGTAAATCGAATTCGGGGCGCCTTCGCCGTGCCTCGCAAGGGCGAGACGTTTGAGCTGCGTGCTGGTCTTGTCTCCCAGTATGCCTACGAGCGCAAGGAGTCGATTCAGAAGACCATCATGGCCATGACGCTCGGCAAGGACGTATCAGCTCTATTCCCCGATGTCCTCAAGAACATCGCCACGGCCGATCTCGACCAGAAGAAGCTTGTCTACCTCTACTTGATGTATGTGAAATCAGCCATGCCCAAGGGTTGCGCTCTCTTTACCCCGCCTGATAGCTTCATTCGAGCCTTCATGGCGAGGACACAGTGACTGATCTCGCCCGTCCAGGAACTACGCCAAATCGCACCCTGACCTGTGCATTCTCGCCGTCAATACGTTTGTGCAAGATTCAGAAGATCCGAACCCGCTGATACGAGCATTGGCGATCCGAACCATGGGCTGCATCAGAGTGGACAAGATGGTCGACTACATGGAGGAACCCCTGAGGAAGACATTACGAGACGAGTCGCCGTACGTGCGTAAGACGGCTGCCATCTGCGTCGCCAAGCTATTCGATCTCAACCCCCAGATGTGCATAGAAAACGGCTTCCTCGAGAGCCTCCAGGAGCTGATTGGCGACCCCAACCCGATGGTTGTCGCAAACTCCGTCCAGGCCCTCTCGGAAATCACCGAGACGGCTCCCGAGACGAGGGCTCTTGTCATTACGGCTGCGACGTTGAAGAAGCTGCTTATGGCTCTCAACGAGTGCACTGAGTGGGGTCGAGTCACCATTCTAACGACTCTCGCCAACTACCAAACCTCGGACCTGAAGGAATCGGAACACATTTGCGAGAGAGTGGCCCCCCAGTTCCAGCACGTCAATCCCAGCGTCGTTCTTGCTGCTGTAAAGGTCGTCTTTATCCACATGAAGTCCATCAACCCTGACCTAGTACGGTCATACCTTAAGAAGATGGCTCCCCCACTGGGTACGTGTCCTAATAGAATGCTGATGCCTGGTTGTTCATGTGGCTGACTGAAACGCAGTGACCCTGGTTGCATCAGCGCCCGAGGTCCAATACGTCGCTCTGCGAAACATTGACCTGCTGCTCCAGGCCAAGCCTGATATTCTGAGCAAGGAGATGCGAGTCTTCTTTTGTAAATACACTGACCCGCCATATGTTAAGCTCCAGAAACTTGAAATTATGGTCAGAATAGCAAACGAAAACAATTACGAGCAGCTTCTTGCGGAATTAAAAGAATATGCCCTGGAGGTGGACATGGACTTTGTCAGAAGAGCTGTCAAGGCCATTGGTCAGGTGGCCATCAAGATTGAGAGCGCAAGCGAGAGGTGTGTTCGTGCCCTTGAGGACCTCATCTCTACCAAGGTCAACTACGTCGTTCAAGAGGTCATTGTTGTCATCAAGGATATCCTGCGAAAATACCCCGGGTATGAGGGTGTCATCCCCACGCTTTGCCAGCACATTGATGAGCTCGACGAGCCCAACGCCCGTGGATCGCTCATCTGGATCGTGGGAGAGTATGCCGAAAAGATTAACAATGCAGACGAGATCCTGGAGAGTTTTGTAGAAGGATTCATGGAGGAGTTCACTCAGGTTGGTGATCAATTTGGACGATCTGCTACTGTGCGCTGACTCTCTGAAATTAGACCCAGCTGCAAATATTGACTGCTGTGGTGAAACTGTTCCTGAAGAAGCCAGGAAGCAGTCAGGGCCTTGTCCAAAAGGTGTTGCAGGCGGCCACGACCGAGAACGACAACCCAGATATCCGTGACAGAGCATACGTCTACTGGCGTCTGCTATCAACAGACCCCGAAGTGGCCAAGGTATGCGATACAGCCAATTCTAAGCCAATCCATCTGCTCTTAGACTAATTTCTCATTCTCTAGAGTATTGTCTTGTCTCAAAAGCCAACCATTTCCACCACCATGACCAGCTTGCCACCTGCCCTCCTTGAGCAGCTCCTAACTGAACTCTCAACACTGGCTTCGGTCTACCACAAGCCCCCGGAGTCGTTTGTTGGCAAGGGCCGCTTTGGCGCCGACGAAATCCAGCGCGCTGCCATTCAGGAGCAACGCCAAAACGCCGCTGAGAACCCTATTGCCGTGTCTGTTGCTGCTGCCAATGGTTCCAGTGGCGCCTCGCAGAACAACATAGAGAACCTCCTCGACATTGACTTCGATGGTGCTGCGCCGGCTTCGCATGAGCAGAACAGCGCCTCTGCAACTCCCGACCGTGTGGCTAGTCCCGCGGCCGGTGCTCCCTCTGGCGCCATGGCTGACATGATGAGCATGTTTGACGCACCAATTACTCCCAGCAGCGGAGCCCCTTCCGCAGCCCCTGCAGCGGCACCGGCTTCGAGCGGAATGAATGACTTGATGAACGGATTTGAGGGAATGAACTTTGGAGGCTCGAGCGAGCCGCTCCCGGCGGCGATGCAGCTCCAACAGGCACAGGGCGGTACAGCACCAGCACAGCAGCCAAAGAAGGACAGCGATGATTTGCTTGGCCTGTTCTAGACTTATCATGACCCGAAGCGGCCCCTGGAGGAGCTCGGGATTGTATGGAGAGGAGTCCGCTGATGGGCCGAAAAAAACATGGTTGAATCATGGGCCACAGCCGCAGGCACAAGGAGAAAGAGAGAGATGATGACCACATAAAAACCCATTTATTTTCAGAGTCCAACGCTCGCCAAAATAAAAAACCCTTCTAATATCAAACCCTCAGAGGTACCTCCCTATGCTTTGTGAACCATGCCGTGTCAACCACTTTGTGACTGTCTCTGTATAGATATCTGAACCTTGTCCTCGTGACCCCGTGCTAGAGTATTGTTTCGCGCTTTCCAAGTATCATGCATCATCGTAAGGAGCGTATTCCAACGGGTTCCCTTAACTCATGGCGACATCGGCAGACTCGGAGGCGGCCTTGTCACGCTGGTATTCGTCTGGGGTCTGGCACTTAGCGGTCCAAGCGTGGATGGCGGCGATTTCGTCCTTTAGGGCGCCGTTGACAAGACGGTGACGCTTGAGCGAGTTGAGGCCCTGGAACTGGGGTGACACGATGAGGGAGTTGAAAGCCTGGCCGCAGCCGCCTGGATTGAAATATGGGTCAGCCCTTTGCGTGCAGCGGGGGACAGAGGGAGGTTCTCGTGTGCTGTTGGCCGCTCGCGCAGTCTTCGTTTTTTGGAGGGGCACATGCGCAGCGACATGGCGGGGTGAAAATGGGGGAGGGAGAGAACTTACCTGACATGTCAGTAACCTCGACGTGGATGGCTTGGAGGCGCTCAGTAATGGCCTCGCGTAGGCTCTCGTCTGTGATTTGCGACATTGTGAATTCCTCCTCTTGGTGCGCCTCTCTTTTTTTTTTTCCCTCCCTCTCCTTTTTTCTTGATTTGTGAGCAGGATATAGAAAGTGATGAGATTGATTAGATAGAACCGCGGGGCAACGTTGAACACAGCCAAAGAGGGAAGGGACATCCGGACAGTGCGTGTAGGTACTTATTTGACACGGTATGAGCTCATGAGCACACCCCGTCTTCACCGCGCGTCTAACTGGAGGAGGGGAGCTCTAAGCTTTATTCGGAATGCAGAGAGCTTCACACACAACCAATCCATACACTTGGGGTTCGCAAACAGCAACTCCTTTGCCATTGACCCAGGTATTCCATCAACACACCTCCGAAGCCCGTTCTGTTTTCCGTGATTTTACATCCTAACATGCGGGGCAGTGTTTTGCGGTGGCATTCAACATTGCTTGCCCGTTCATTTGACAGCGTGAAGCGATCCGCTTGGTGTGCTCCCAAGGCAACACAATTCATCTCACCGAGTTCATTTGCCCAGTCACCCGTTTCACACACAAGACGTTGCTCCTCGTGCCGTCTTCCACCAAACACAGTGTCCAAGCCGGAATCCGATCCAATCCAATCCACCATGGCTGATGTTGGAGCTTGGGGCGCCTGGCAGGTCGAACCTTCGTCCTTTACCAGCACCGTATCCAAGGCGATGCAGACTCTGTAAGTCTTTTCTAGGCACAACCTATCTCCCGGCTATGTTTAGAGTGTGCCTTCTGATAACAAGTAGGTATCCCGAGCAGCTGGCAGACAGATCCTGGGACAATGTCGGTCTCCTCGTGGGCAACTCGGAAACCGATGCCAGCAAGAAGAAACCCAGAGTTCTGGTGACCAACGATCTTACATTCCAAGTGGCAGTTGATGCTATTGGACAAGGCGCAAGCATTATTGTCAGCTATCGTAAGCGTCATCTGTCTCGGCTTGGGTGAAAAAATCAAGAAAACTAACACTTTTCCTTAGACCCTTTCATCTTCAGCGGACTTAAGTCGATCACCAACAAGGATCCCCAGCAGGCTACCCTCCTACACCTTGCCAAGGCTGGCATTGCTGTATACTGCCCCCACACGGCTGTTGATGCCGCCCCTGACGGCCTCAACACCTGGCTCGCCGACGTCGTCTCTGGTCCCCATACCAGTGAGCGCTCTGTGGCTATTCCTTGCAGCACCGCACCCCCTACTCACTCCCCCGCCGGCTACGGTGCCATCGGACGCTTTAGTGAAGGTGTTTCGCTCCGTGAAATTATCCAGCGCCTCGCCGATAAGCTCGGAGGCCTGCGACATGTCATGGTAGCCAGCCCCGTCGGCGCGGATATTAAGACGGCCAAGGTCAAGAGCTTTGGCGTGTGCGCAGGTAGTGGCTACGATGTTCTCAAGAATGCGGACGTAGAGTTGCTAGTCATGGGCGAGACCAGCCACCACTCTGCGCTTCGGGCCATCCAACAGGGCCGCACGTTGGTGCAGGTCTTCCACAGCAATTCGGAGCGGAGCTACCTTAAGGAGGTGCTCAAGCCCAAGCTGGAGGAAGAGCTCAAGAAAACTGTGCCCGAGGCCGAAGTGCTGGTAAGCGAGTATGACAAGGACCCATTCACCATTTATGATGTAAATGAACTTTAGGTAAGCGGAAGTGGGGTGTAAAAGGAGAACAAAAGTTGGTGTTTGATATTGGGGCGGCGCATGGCATTGGAGAGAACTATTCTAGAGCTGTGGTTGGATCATCTGTGCGAGATGGCATGAAGTTAGAGGCACGATAAACAAGGCTTCGGACGCGGTCAATGATTGGGTATCTATTACTATTGTGCATTATTATCGTCCATCCCTGGACGGTCTTCCATCTTTTGAGAGGCGCCCGTCTCTCAAAGTGGAGGTGGACGTTCTCTCGCTCGCTATGCTTCTTCTGCCTTCATCTGGCTTCAGGGCCTCATCACCTTCTTGCAAGCACTCGTCGACATCGTTTCCGCCGACTCCCTTCTCTTTCCAGGCCACCAGCAGCCTTCGTGGCATCTCCCACTCTTTCCGAGCCTGCTCCAGTTTGCCCTCCTTGACCAGGCGCCGCAACAGTGCTGGGGTGGCAAGCACCTTGGCTGCCAGCACCCGCGTGCGGTCCCGGCGCCTGTCGGCTTCGCGCTTCTGACCTTCTTCCGATTCGGGGGCTGGAACTGTCTCGCGGAGGGCTTCACGGATGGACGAGGCTTGTGAGTATATCTGAGCGATGGCGGGGTCGAGAGTCGAGGCCATTGGGTTTAAAGGATCCATGTTTGCTCGCATCTGTGCAAAAATGTCAGCTCCTGCTACGTGCCACACCCATCAAGGGTTATCCAAGGATCATCTCGTGCCTTGCGAATCGTCTCCGTGGCCGTGATCAGCTTGCTGTAATTGTCATAGACCAGGGCCTTCTTCTCAGCATCCAACGCCCGGACCTCGCCGACGACCCGGGTATACAGCCGGAGGAGCTCCTCCAAGCTACTCTTCTCAACGATCTTGGCTACATAGTCCTCTGGGTCAAAGTCAGGCGAGTCGACCTCGCTGGGCGGCACCTCTGAGTCCGGCAAGTCGATGCGCGGCGCGGAGGCGCGCAAGTTGTAATACTCGCGGAGGGCGGCGCGGTTGGAGCGCTTGGGCTGCTGCTGAGACGACTGCTGCTGCTGTTGGCTGGTCGAGTTGAGAGACGAATAAGATGCCGAACGGCCTAGGACGGGCGAGGCGACGCCGGAGCCGCGCGAGACCTCGAGGGATGGACGGGTGGAGGAGTTGGGCGTGCGGCGGGGAGGTTCGCGGGGGGAGGCGATTGTAGACATGGCTGTTTTTGTGTATCGTGGGTATTCGCTCGACAAAAATGAAATAGAAGGAAAATAGAAGGAAAGAAAAAGGCAGCAAAAAAAGGGTGGCTGTTGGAAGAAGCAGATGGTTCAATGAGTGTGTGTGTGTGAGATGTGTGTCGAAAACGAGCTGATGGGTGCCGTCCTGCCGGAACGTTTATTAGACTCTCCCAGGCCTCCACGTCAAGGTGACACGGTGCGTTTTAGCGGCCAGCTCCCCCTTGGGGGTACCGGGGGTGCAGGGGCCGCAGGGCTTCTGGGGTCACTAAATTTAGGGGGTGGTGCCCCGTTTTGAGCCGCCGGAAAACGTCATGGCTGCCGCGAGGCTGATCACTTTGAGCTATCACATGGGAGAGCTTCCTTTTTTTTTCCGGTCCGCCCCAACCAGAAACAATACACATCATGACAACATCGTAACACGGTTTCCTAGCCCCCGTCCTCTTCGGCAAGAAATGGACTTGACAGGCCAGCTCCGCGCGGCGATCCTCGCCCAATCGCTCCCGTACCCGTCGACGGCCTTCCTCAGCTCCCTCATCACGGCGCGCTCCCCGCCCCCGCCGCTACCCTCGCTCGTGGCCACGGCAAAAGCACGCCTGCTCGCCACTGACCTGACTTCGTCGAGCCTGCTCAACACTGGTGCCCTCGCCGGCTTCCCCCCGGGTGCTGACAGCGCCGCAGCCAACAAGGAGCTCAGGCTAGCTCGCCCCGTGCATGTTCAGGTGCTGGACGTAGAGAACCTCTCGCTGAGCCGCTGGGAGCAGATCGAGGAGCTTGAGGCCGTGGAGCGAGGCGAGACGACTCGCGGGAGGGAGGTTGTGCGCATCACGGCGACCGAGGACGAAGACGAGGCCGGAGCCGGTGGCGGCAGCGGCGGAGGAGGAGGAGGAGGAGGGACGCAATCGCAGCGCAGCCCGGCAGCGCGAACGGCGGCCCCCGGAGGTGTTCGCCCCGCAGGCAAGAACGCCACGCACCGGCTCGTTGTCCAAGACTGCAACGGCACAAAGATGTACGCAATGGAGCTGCGGCGCATCGACGGCATCGGCGTGTCCAAGACGCAGATTGGCGAGAAGATGCTCCTCAAGGTCGGCACCGTCATCGCCCGCGGCACAATCCTCCTAGAGCCCGACAAGTGCGTGCTGCTGGGCGGCAAGGTCGAGGCGTGGCAGAAGATCTGGCTGGACGGAAGGCTAGCGAGGTTAAAGGAAGCTGTTTCAAGAGAACAAGCCGAGGGCTCGTCGAGGTGAAAGGGGGGGGATGATCCAAATTCGGCATGGGAAAGCTGGAGCATATCTGCATTTTTTCTGATAGATTGATACCCCTCTGTTGCTTTCTTTCCTTTTTTCCTTTCTTTTTTTTTCATTCTGAACTTTTGTGGAGACAATGACGAGAGATATGAGAGAGAGAGAGAAAGAGAAAGAGAAAGAGACTACGGTGTTTCTTGAGTTCTTGAGATTTTGTCGCATTCAATTTTTCCATTCATGCCCAGTCGTGTCCTCGTCAGATGATCCAAATTCTAGATGCTAAATACCCACCGCAGCAGCATCCAACGCCTTCCACCCGCACTGCTCCCACGGCGCCAAAAACGCCGCCCTCTGAGCGTCTCCCGCCTTCTCCGTCCCGGCGTACGCCTTGGCCAAGTCTTGCGCCTCCAGAACACCTCGCGGCGGGATGCCTCGGGCCGCCACCTTGAGCGCCATCTGGGCGGCGTAGTCGTCGCCCGACGTCTCGGCGAGTGCTGACCAGCCGTGCGGGAGGTTGGGATACAGCATGATATCGGTCTGGATCTGGTTCTTCATGTCGTCCTCAGTCCGGCCCTCACCCAGCGTTGCAATGGCCCTGAGAACCTCGCCAATATGCGACTGCTCCGAGGTGGTGACCTTGTCGTTGGTTCGGAGGCCCTGCAGCTCTTCGACCACGGCTTCCAGGCTGTCCTCGTCGTTGTCGAGCAGCGCAATCACGCCCAGCAGGAGAACCGACTGGACGTGCTCGGGATGATCCGAAATCACCCCAAAGAGCGCCTCGCGAGCCCTGTCCCTGGAAGCCTCAGACCCTTCTGCCCACAAGACCTGGGCCAGCAGACACACCGCGTCAGGGTTGCCGGACGATTCCGTCAGCGCCTCATCGAAGCTCTTGATGGCGTCTTCAAACTGGTTTCCAAAGTATTGGGCGAGACCTGCGGTCAGATGCGCGGATAGCCGGGCCTTTCTACGCTGCTCGCTTGTGAGCTCGTTCTCGGCGTCGTCACTGCTCAGGCCCAAAGCAAGCTCTGCGCACTCGACTGCATTATCGAAGGATCCAGATGCAAGGTACGCCCTCGCCAGATCTGTCTTGCCCAAGGCGAACCTGGCCAGACTATCGGACGACTCCGTTCTCTCGTAGTCGGTCTCAAGCACCTCGCAAATCTTCTCGAGCGTCTGCACCGCACGAGAGCTCTCGTGGGTTCGCTCCTGGTACAGTGTCGCCAGGTGACCAAAGGCTAGGTCTTCAGGCTTGAGGCTCTGAAGTTGGTTGAGTGCAAAGAGGGGTTGGATGAGAGATGCAATAGTGAGGCTGTTGGACGGCACCTTGAGGATGTGGTCGAACATGGACGTTGAGAAGTGAATGCGGGTGGGCACGGAGGACGAGTCCGAAATCTCCATGGCGTGCGTGAAGAGGCCCCTTGCTTCTTTGATATCCCCATGCAACAACGCGATGAATCCCTGGCCAATCCATGCGTGCGCATAGTCTGGATCTGTAGACTGTGATCTCGTGTACGCTTCATTCGCCAACTTCACATCTCCAGCCAACAGTGCCAAGGTTCCCAGGTTGGTCCATGCAACGGGGCTTCTCTCGTTAAGATAAAGGCTTCTTGCAAACGCATGCTGGGCCACTGAAGGGTTTATCTCGCTCGTCACCACACCCAGCGAGTTCCAGAACTCCGAGTTGCCCGCTTCCAGCTCAATGGCTCGTTTAAATGATCTCACAGAAGCCTTGATATATCCATTCGAGCTCTTGCGAAGCTTAGGCGGCAGGCAAGTGTGAGCGCGGTACTCGGCCCATCCCAGGTTGTAGTAAGCAATCGACTGAGCATGTCGGTCGTTGGCTGATATGTGGATAGCTAGCTTGTGGCTGAGGATGGTGGCGTGAATGCATCGCGTGAGGTCGACGCCAGGCTGTTCGTCGTTGGCGTAGAGTCCCTTGGCAAACACCACATCCGTACCAACATTGTCAATGTTCGAAAGAATTTCATATGCCTCCTTGGGGCCATTCTCCAACAGAGCTCCAATAGATTGCACGGGAAAGTCGGCGGTTCGGCTTTTCACCGACGAAAAAACGGAACACGCATCTGCAACAGTTTTCCAAAAGTTGAACGTCTGGAGAACATTGCCCGTAGCTTTGGTGGCAAATTCGATGGTATCGATTGCAAGTTGTACCGACTTTCCAAACAGACCCTTCTCAATCGATGTCAGGGCATTGTCCACCATGGTCTGCATCAAAGCAATAATAACCCCTTCTTCATCTGGGTGGGTCTCCAGGACAGCTTTGTAGAGCAGGATTGAGTGGTCGTATTCAGCCAACTCGCGCCTGATGTTAGCCAGCATGTACTTTGTGAACCAGGTGTCTCCAGAAATGTCCGTTTTGATATCCTCTTCCAGCTTTTGGGCATTCAGAATGGCTTTGGTAGCCGCAATATGTCGACCAGAGCTATGGTAACTCTCACCAAGCCCAACCCAAGAGTGATAGTCTTCAGGGGAGATTCGCAGCGCTGCCTGGAAGGAGACGATAGCTTGGTGAAACTCCTGCTTGTTAAGCTCGGCCACGCCCAATGCTGCAAACGGCCAGCTAATTCCTTTTCTCTTAGATCCAGGAGGGGGCTTCACTTTGCCAGAATCAATAATGCGTCGAGCCACAAGTTCAACCCGATCCCAGTCTCCGTCGTCGGCGAATGAGCGTGCCAGGCGTTCGGCAGAAATGACCTCTGAGGGAGACAATTCCAGCGCCTTTTGGAAACATCTCCGTGATCTCTTCTTGTCCTTCGCGTAGTCGGCGTAAAACACACCGAGGCTGGTGTAGCTCGGGGCGTGGTTCAAGTGGTTGTTCAAAGCACTTAACCAGTACGCATACGCACTTTCTCCCTTTCGCTGTTTCCTCGCCGCCTTGCTAGTATCTATATTCCAGATACACACACCAACTCGGTACTGTGTTTCACCAAGCAGCTCCTTTGATGCCGCTCCCTGTTTCTCCAGTGGTTCCAGGCATTCCAGCAACTCATTCTTAGCTATTTCCCAGTCGCCCTTGAGAGCCTTTACCCACGCAGCCTCTGACTTCACACGGATGTTGGTGTCATCTCGCTGGAGAGCCCTAGTAAGAAATCCAATGGCTTGGTCGTACTCTTCCTCCTCTTCGTAAATGAGGCCAACCCCTATCAGTGCAGACGTAGATGTGTTGTCACGTTCAAGAACCTTGTCAAACAGATTCTTTGCCTCTTGATGGTGTCGTGGTGATTGATAGTAAACCAGTGCGGTACCGAGCGATAGATAGTACGCGTCTTCGGTGTTGACATAGGGCAGTCCCGTCTTTCGGCGCTCCTTGGCCACGAGAGAGAGTGCTTTTCGCATCATCTCAACAGTGCTCTCATATTCTCCAAGATGAATAAAGTACAGGCTAACGAGCCTGTATGCAAATGTCGATTCGGCAGTAGCAATGCCTTCCGTCATCATCACAAGCCGGTCCTCGTCCGTCAACGGAACAACCGAGGTGGGCACACCTCCATCCTCGTCATCTGAACTGTCTTCGGACCCGTTGGCCTCTCCTGAAGATTCCTCAGTCTGCTTCTGAGCAGGGAATGGCGAGATGGGGCTTGTTAGATAACTGGTGATGACCTTGTACAAATCGGTCTCTGGGAAATGGGAGCAGTAGGCTCGGAGAACATCCACATCCCACTCCCTCACTTCTTTTTTATCTTGCCATTCTATGGCGATGTCCCAGGCCAGCTTGTATGGGTGGTTGATAGCAACCATGCCATTTGCCAACTCAAGAACCTTGGCACGTTCCTGGTCTTTTTCGGCGCCCGCAGGTGCAACCAACAGCCGCTCGTAGCAAAGCTGGATAAGCTTCTCTTCATACGTACGCCGTAGTTCGTCATCACTTGTCCAGTTTATGAGCTGTCTATAAATGTGCTCCAGCTTGCTCTGCTTGTACACTTCCCGCTTCACCTCCAGCGTGACCTCGGTCAATCTTGCGCCCAATCTTGTTCGGCGCTCGCCTATCAATGTATTGATGCGCTTCTTTTCAAAACCTTCAAGGATGTGTGCAATGCTCTCGTATGTTTTTGCGGGCTGGGGGAATCGGCCTTCCAGAATGGCGTAGAGGGGGCTCTCCGGAAGTCGAACCCAGAGGGCATCAGCATACTGAAGCTGATCTCCATGAACCTTGACGTAGTCCACAAATTTGTCAACGACGTCTTGGCACTTGTACATGTCATCTGCATCTCGGAAGATCTGTGCAAGGTGGACGACAGCATCTTGATACTCGCCAAGCTTCTTGTTGCTTTGCTTTTCAAAGAGCTTGATCAAACCTTGCCAGGCCTGGGGCTCCTTGGGGCGGAGGTTTGTGGCAGAGCGGTAGACATTCTCAGCCTCTTCCAATTTTCCCTTCTTATCCAACGCAAACGCAAGAAAGATGTGTCTGGTCGTCCAGTTAGCTGGGTGTCCTTGGGTTGATGTACCCGACTTCTGAGGGATGTACTTCATACCCTTGATAATTCTTGGCCTCCTTTTTCAAAAGTTCTTCGGCTTGGCTCACTGCATCATCAAACTTCTGCTGCCGGATGGCTTCGTTAATGGCCTTCAAAATGGCCTTTGAACTCGACATTGCTCAAGCTGGTGATATGGTGAGATGGAGAACCCCACCACTGTGACTGCGTCGTGGCGGGGGCGCAACTTTTGGGGAGAAGAAACAGAGGAAAGGATTACACGCAGTTTATGATTGCATGGCCAACTTGTACTAGGGAGGCAATTACATGTACGTTGAGCCCTGCCGAAATTTTCAGTCGCCCAGTCACGTTCAGGATTTTGGTTGATGAACAAACGCAGCTTGGTGAGCTTGAGCTATGGTTTGTGTCATTCCTATGATTAGCCGGAGATACTCCGTTGTCATCAATGTGACCATCATGGAATCTTCATTCATGAGCAGCGCCCATCAACCCTTTTTATGCTTGAGCTTGGGCTCGATAAAACTGGAGAGTGTATAAAGGTCTCGAAAAAAAAAATTCATCATCAAACATGCAGCATTTAAAACAAGGCTATGAGTTGATCTTACTCATTTACTTGCTTAGGTTTCAGCTGCCCTCCTGCATGCAGAAAACCACCTGGTAACAACTTGATTTAGCATACACTTCGCTCGAATTTTGAGAAGGAAATATTGATTTTTTTTTGGGTATACAGACGTTATTTTTCTAATTTATGTATAGTAACAGAGTATGGAGTACAAGTTATTTGTTTCGATCCCATCAGTTAAACTTCCCATTGCATTGGTGGATTTGCGTTTGTCACAAGACACCACATTGTGCTCAAGATGCAGTCAGGCCAAAAATGGCATAATTACCTTTCAAAACATGACTTTCGACTAAAAACACATAATTCATCTATTTTAAAATTTAGAAAATAAAAAAATTCCTGTTGCAGAGTTCTTAAAGCTGAATTGCATATTGCTACAGGGTAGCTGTCCCTAAGCATGCCATGCATCTATATACAAATCTTCTGCTTTGATTCGAGCTTTACTGGTGGTGAAGCGTATGTGATGATAATTGAAAATCAGATGGGTTGATATCCAAATCCCGTGGTCACAGCCTTCGTATTTTGGGTGCACTTCTGTCATCCTCACCCAATAAGATAAGGCTAAACCTGCAGGATGAGGCTGGGTTTCACCACGTCAACCATTCGAGCACAAGTTACAAATATGCTTACAGCAAACGAAAAAACCTCCACCCCGACTTTGTCTGCCCGATAGGATTTCTGTGTCAGCCCTAAAATCACTTAAACGACTGTCGATCATTCGTCTGGTGGCATGGTTGTGGTCTGGATAGGTCAGTGCCCGGGTGGCATAGCTCACGACCAAGTCACGTCGGAGAGAATTCGGTTGCCTGACATGCAAGCCCCGCGACTAGCTTCAGCTGGGGGTTGCAGTTTGTGAAGTCTCAGCCACTTTTTGCTGCAAGCAGGGGGTGAGATCCTGTGATACAAGGGTGGAAAACCTGCTTTGCAATATTTCAATCCTCATGAAATATTTCATGATTGACAATGAATCAAAGAGACACGAGAGGCTATGCTGGAGAGTAGTTCATTTGAAGTTGGGCTCGCCCACTGGAAAAACTTGTGGTTCCATCATCATGGGGGAATATTCTTGGTTGCCGTCCTTGGTACGCTCATCCCCCCGCATTGAAATGTAAGAATCTGGGGTCAACCCCAGCCTGCAGATCGCTCTAAATGGTACCCTGATCACCACTGCTGCAGACAGGGCTAGGCTTTAGCAGGATTGCTAGCTGATTTCCCAGGCATAGCCATCACAAGCCTATGCCGTAGCAAAAAGGGTGTGCAGTTCTGCCTCTAGTAGCATGGGCTGGGAGCCGTCATCCGTAACCTATCAGATTAGGTTCTATATTGGTGCATCCTCCCCGTCAGCCTTTGCTCTCTTGTGGTAGTGACGTGATGTCGGTAGACCGGGCCCCCAAAATTTACCAGTAGAATTCCCGTTCATAAAGCGTAATAAATCCCACTTGACCTTTGTTGTTGGTTGTTCCCCTCTTAATTCTCTGACAGTCTTACATGTTGATCCTCGGCAGGCGCATGCACCTGATCGACAATGGCACCCGAGAAACAGAATCGAGACTTTGCGGGTAGAAATCGCCGCATGTCACTCACGGCGCAAGTAAATAACCGTCGAGCCAATGACCAAGCCGTTATTGAGAACCCTCTGAGTAGGTGCGAGTTCGAAAGTAATAAGACATCCATGCCCTAATACCTCTCTGGATTGAACAGCACACCTTTCCGATGAAGAACTGGAAGCAGATGTGCGATACTTTTCTGAAACATTCCTTCGCTCCGTCAAATACGATGATATCCTGCGAGGTGCCCGTGTAGCCAAAGACATCCGTGCCTACGATCGAGTCGCCCGCGATAGCGATCCGAACGCAGGATCAGACCTCCTCGTGCAGCTATCTGAAGAAGAAAAAGAGGCCCTTCGTAAAGAGAGAGATGTAGCATTCAGCCAGAGAGGAATGCGAATTGTCATATTGACCGTGTCCCTGGCTGCCTTTCTCCAAGGTACGTGAGTCCTGGTCTCGTAACCCTCAAAACACAAGACCCCACTTGGATTCTTCATAGAAGCTATCATCATGAGACGCTTATATAAATCAAAATATACAGGCTTTGTTCAATCATCATTCAACGGTGCTTCACTGTTCAAAGGAGAGTGGGGATTGAACGACGAGAGTGCGCCTGGGCTTACAGGGTACCGCTATTCTCTCAACGGAGACTATTGGCCCCTGGGGGCTGCAAACGGACCACCGTGGTTCTTTGCTGCACTTGTGGGATGCCCTCTGTCCATACCCATCAATTACTGGTTTGGAAGAAGAGGAGGCATGGCTTTCGCCGCCTTGCTCATCTTCTCCAGCTCTATAGGGGCAATATTTTGCAGGACCTGGAAATCGCTCTTCTGTGTCCGTATTATAAATGGGATCGGTAAGAGAACCTAGCGGAGATGGTAGACTGACTTTGTGTGAGAAACTAACTGAACCAATTAGGCATGGGGGTTAAGGCAGTTAGCACTCCTATTCTTGCGTCTGAAACTGCTGTTGGATTTTGGCGGGGTTCCGCCATCTTGGCCTGGCAACTATGGTGAACATTCTTCCAACTCGTTTATGTGGCGGTGTTTTGTACTGACCTGAGTGTATAGGGTCGCGTTCGGGATCATGATGGGATTTGCCTTCAATCTCATATTCACAACGGCGCCAACAGACCTTACCACATTGGAACTCATCCAAGGCGCTCCCTTGGTCCCTTCACTTGTCTTGTTTGTGACCGTCATTGCCTTTTGCCCAGAGTCGCCACGTTATCATCTCCTTAAAGGCCCAAACTACAGTCCAGAAAAGGCCTACCAGATGATGCGCCGTGTTCGAAACACAGAGGTAAGCAGGGCTATGCTAAACGCCAGTTATTGTTGATGTTAACTTTTGTAACAAGCTCCAAGCTTTACGTGACCTTTACGTTGTTCACAAAGCAATTGAGCAAGAAACCATGGGCGGGTTTCACGACGACCCCAGTGCTCTGTTGTCACCGGGGTTCTGGTGGGCAATCAGCGATTTCTTCTTGCAGTTTAGGCAGCTATTTCAGCAGAGACGCTTATATAACGCACTACTGTCAAGTTCGGTGGTGAATTTGGCACAGCAATTATGCGGAAGTAAGTATCCTTGCTCACGATTAGAATGTTGTTTCCATATTAATTCGTGTATAGTCAACGTAATTGCGTTCTATTCTGGTATGGCGGTTGTAAATAAAACCGGATTTATGGTCTAATTCCCATCTAGGAACACTATTCAACCAAGCCGGCGAAAACAAAACAATTGCCATGGCTTACAGCCTCGGTCTGGGTAAGTAACCCGCTATCTCATGGTAACCGGTGCTGATGCGGGGATTCTTTGTTCCTAGGTACCGTTAATTTCCTCTTCGGGCTTCCTGCAATCCGGAGTATTGATACACTTGGAAGAAGGAAATGGCTCTTGCTGACGCTGCCTCTGATGGCACTGTTCATGGCCGGCGCAGCATTGTCATTTCGAATTCAAGACCAGGATACCAAAATCGGAGTTTTGGCATTTTTTCTTTTCAGTGAGCGCGCCTAATTTCCACACAGCAAGTGCATTGGTATTGACTGAGGATAGTTTTTGCTGCGGCCTATTCTCCGGGCTTAGGTCCTATTCCATTTACGCTTGCATCTGAAAGCTTCCCTTTGTCCCACAGAGAAGCGGTGAGCACACCCAAAAACCAATGTTTTTCACAGTTAATATTGATGTGTCCAGGGGGCTGCTTGGGCAATCTCAGTCAACCTTTTGTTCGCAGGACTGTCATCCATGTTTTTCCCTGCGTACGTCTTCAATCCCACCCCTGGCCGTTTGAAACTCACATGTATTTAGGATTGATAAAAAGCTTAATGACGATGGGTCCTTGGGATTGTTTAGTGGTTTAAACATCTTGGCTTTGGTTCTCATATATCTCCTCGTGGAAGAGACAAAGGGTCGTGACCTCGAAGATCTGGACCACATCTTTGCGGTATCAAAACGACGTTTCATGAGCTTTCAGGTCCAAGTATACCTCCCATGGATTTTGCGTCGAATGCTCTTCAAAACCAAAGAATCCGAGCCCCAGTTTTATCACGACATGATTTGGAATCCGGACAGGCCTGACGATCACCGGCCTAGAGTCGGTGGCGAGCCAGTTGGGAGCCTCGAGGATCTCCCCGCTGCGGAGGAGGCAGAGCCTGAGAGCACTGGACAGGGTGTTCGCAATAGACCTGTGGAGAGGGTAGAGACGGTGAGGAGCACCAAAAGGCCAGAATTGGATGGGAACCCAATTGAGGAAATGGACGGGACCCAGCTCGCCGAGGCGGGCGAGAGTGAAGTAAAGGAGCTTGACGGAAACCCACTGACAGAGGCGGATGGAAATGAAATAAAGGAAATGGATGGCGGCCATGCTAAAAGGACCCAGGGTGAGGGGGAGCTCCCCAACCCACAGTAGAAATGCAATTGCTGTTATTCTTGGCACAACCCGTCTCACCAGATGCAGAGCAAGCAAGGGTGGGTAGCATCGGTGGATGGACGACCACTTTAAAACATCACGCCTATTCCTCTGCATGCTTAATAACAAGGCTAGTCATGTCCCCATCATGCATGTGTCCGAAACCAACCCTATTTCTCCCACATCCCGCATCCAGGAGCTGCGAGTGGCTTGGGAACCGTTGGTGCTCAAAACGGTCAAGCCTTGAGTATTTAAACTCGACCGTAGTCCTCCCCCCCTCTCCTCCTCGGCCCGAGCCCGACGCCCGTATAAAAATAAATAAATAAAAAAGTCTCCGTCCCCGGTGGCCAAATGGTCCTCGTATCAAGTAAGCCTGACGTATCCCGGCCCGTCCTGACGTCGCATCGAGCCCGAAGTTGAAACTCCAAGTCGGGAGACCGGGGGGGAAGGCCCACGCCATTGTCGAGCCAAGTGGGGCCGGCATTGGATTTTTCGGAAAACACCTGGATTTTTCGCACAGCTTGGAATCTTGTTGGACAAGGAGATTGTGTGGGTTAAGTCATGGCATTTGGATTTGGCTGCTTGCGCGTCATTTCTTTTAATCCCATTGGGCTATTTATGGCAGGCGGGCTTTCCCCGAACTATAACATGGTATATAGAGCCTCACTCTTCCACTCTTCATCTGCTTTTAGTTCATCAATAACGCATTCAACACAATAAACACGCAACTTCGCTGGCACTTGTTTCTCCTCTTTTGATCAACCGTTTCCTCTTAGGCAATCAACCATCGACATCATGACCCGAGAATGGCACTCCCGAGCTCTGGCCCAAATCAGTCTTCGCAGCCTTCAGTTCCTCTTTGCCCTTATTAGCGCCGCCCTGTACGCAGTAGATCTAGGCAGGTGGTCAAGCGCCAACATCCACGCCGATCCTAACTGGATTTATGCCCAAGTTGTCTCAGTATTAGCCGCTTTTAGTTGCATTGCCCAGTGGTGGTTTGCGCTCCCCGCCGCCGTATCCACGCCCTGGGATGGCATCATAGCCCTGCTTTGGCTCGTAACAGTTGCCATATTTGGACAAATTGCTTCCGGAAAAAATGCGCCCGAGGGAGGGTTTTCAAAAGGGAGGATCAGTGCTGCGGCAGTGATCGATGGTTTGAACATGTTGCTATGGTTGGCATCGTTGGTCGAGGCCTGCTTGTGCTGCGGAACCGCGCGGCGAGTCACGCATCACAGGATAGAAGAGGCATCTGAGCAAACGGGGGATTTCGTAACGGAGAAGCTGGATATCTCAGAAGGGAACCCCCCGTCATATGATGATCATTGTCATGACCAGGCAGAGCGACTCGGCAAGAATTAGATAGTGGCCAATGCCCAGAAACAAGGCCACGGGATGAAATCTTTGATCCCGTAAATTCATAAAAGTACAAGTTGCATCGCGCATTATCGATAATACCACAAAATATAATGTCAAACTTCAAGATTTTTTCTTCTTCATTTTGATTCGATGAATCCTGGCTGTGCCGCTCACTGCCCCTGTAATGTAATTTGGATTGGCCATTCCAGCCAACCTAAGTGTGATTGACTGAGCATTCCTCGTATAGAGTCAAGAAGATGTCTTGGCCAGCCTTGGGCAAACCAGCAACTCTTTAATGTTTTTAAAAGTGGAACGTAGTAAGCAAGGATGATCAAGCCTTGAGCCTCTTTCCGTTGGATGCAGCTGACGAATAGGTCCTGCATGCGGTACAGCCACCCCAGAACCATCTTGTTGTTTGATGGGCCTGTGAAAACGCCATTGTGGTCACCGTAGTTGGCCTCGTATATGTCTGTCACTCCTGCCAGAGCTCTGATATAAATAATGGTGTCGGGTGTGTCGAATGAGGCAATCCACTTTCGAAGCTTGTCGAGCGGCTCGATCCAGTCAACACGGGGGAAACCAGCAATCAGATACATTGGCCGACCATCATCGACATTTTCTATTGGCGCCCCCAACGGTGCCATCAGACCGGTAAATAGGGTGGCAGGCTCTATTGATCTCCGGATTAACCGCACGCCGTGAATCAACGGTAGCCACTGCTGGGTCGTGCCGTCGCTAGCGTGGCAGATGAGGAGGTCGTTGGGGCCTGTTGGGCCAGCGGCGAACGTGCAGTAGCACATGAGCACCGCAGAAACGTATAGGGCGCCACAGTTGACTTCGTCCAGGCTCGGTAATGTCTTGTTCAGCTCGGCGACGCCTATTTCTGAATGATGCCGAGCAAGTCCAATGTATTGGTTGTGTCTGTCAGAGTTCCTCATCTCCGAATATGCCAGGTGGTATCCAGCTAACGCATACGCAAGGTGGAGGACAAAGTGGTAAGAAAGCCCGATCTGGGGAACATTTCGTTCCCAAAATCTGATGATGGATTCGTTGTGATCTTCGGTGTCAGCAAGGGTTCTAGCCGTCTGGTTGACGAAATGGATAATCAATTCAGCATCAGAAAGGTTGAATGAGCAAGGTACCGACTCCGAGCTAGTAGATGTCGAAGCTGGCGTTGCGATACTTGAGGTTGGGGAAGTCCCCGTTCTCTCCGTTGGCTGTGGGATCGGTTTTGCCAGCGCAGCCCAGTCCTTACGCGGTCGGCCTGGCCCTCGGCGAGGTGTAGCAGAGGGCTCTCCTGCGTGGTTCTGGCCATCCCCAGGAGAGCCCTTTGGCGCAAGCTCGTCGCTGGACGGCAGCTGCGGAGCGAAATCACAAGGGATTCCGAAGCGAATGCAGTTGGCGCAAGCCGGCTTCACCTCGTCGCACTGGGCACGTTAGCTGCGCCTCGGTGGGATAGGAATACCCGGAAAACATACCTTGACCTTCCTTCGCTTACAATTGAAGCAGCCGTTTCGCGACTTGCGGTGTGGTCTTCTGGCCAGCTTGGAAACTCTTCCCGGAACCGGGCTGTCAGCAGGCGGAGGTTGCGGCGTCATTGTCTTGCAGCACGAGCGATACGGGCGCTGGACTGCCGATGGCTGGTTTGTGCTATCAAGGGCGCCTAGAAGACTGCGAGTATTCGCGATCCCAGCAATTCCTTTCCGCTCTTTGTCCAGTCTTGAGATGTGGTCACGCTTCCAGGAGTTTTCTATGTTGACGGGTTGTCCGGCGGAAGCGCCGGAGAGCTTCACTTTGCGGCCCCACACGGGTCAGGTTCTCCAAGAGTCCAACTCCGCGATGCTGAGAGAACCTTGGGAAAGATACGATAACCTGGGGGTTGCGCGCGCCCCGGGAGACGCTGCAGGGGGGACGTTCAGCTACTTGTCTGTTAGTTGAGCCGCGACTCACGGCAGCGTCACCTCTATACCCGAGGCGAGGGTGTGGAGCTAGGGTTCGGGAAGTGGGAGTCGACAGAGGAGCGACAAGAAGCTGAGAACAGTCCTGCGAACTGTTAATGGAGGATTAATTACTGTGTCGTCCTCTGTCGTATTAGCTGTTCGAAAAAACCACAGAAAGGTTGATTTATTTCGAAGGTGTTGTGGGGGATTGATTGAGGGAAGTCGCGTCAAGGTCGGAGGGTACAGGTAAGCGGAGGTAACGGCCCTCTATAGATTTTCGCACCGCTGATGCGAAAAATATGGCCGATTTTCGCAAAGCCAACGCGAAAACAGGCTACGGGGCAAAGCAAATGCCGCTCTTACCGACTCGCTTTTTTTCGAGTCGAGGTCGGGTCTGTATAAGAAGATGGTTTTCCCAACGGGAAGAAGTCATCTTCTTGGAGAGTATACTTTGCCTTTCACCCGTCAGATCTGACCCAGACCCCAACGCAAGCTATCTGACATGTTTCCATTGTTATTTTCCTGACTGTCCTTACGTGAGGTGAGCTCCGACGGCAAAAAAGACGGCGAGCGCACTAATCCGGAACTGGAAGACGACGACGAGGAATACGCCGTATCTCATACGGTTAATTCCCACCAAAACCCACCGCCAATGCACGATGATGGTGCCTGAGCTTACGACGCCTTTTTGCGCCGTCTACCTTTTTTTTTCTTCTTCCTGGCCCTCCGCCGGCCTTTACGAGACTCCGAGTAATGCCGATCGTTTCTTTTCGTATATAAGGTTCAGGCCTCTCTTCCTGTCCTTTTGGTATATCCAGCCATGCGCTAATGGCCCATTTGCCCAGGGTCTGTGAGGATTCGGGATCCTCGGTTCCCGAATGTGGTACTTTCTCGGTTTCGTGTTCCATGTGCACCAATCGATTCCTCTGGGGCTTTTTTCCGACCCGAATATTTCGTCGCACCAGACCAGCATTTGGCCCGAGGCTCATTTCGATTAAGCTGCTTGGGCACGAGGCAGATTGGGGGCTGTCGCGCACTGGCTTCCTCTTCATTATCCAAGCGGAACATGACACATATTGTCACAAGACACGTTCCTCGATGAAGATGACGTCTGCTGCAAGCCTCCTTTTTCTCGGGTCGACCCCTCCACTGCCTACTTGATTACATATGTAGTCATGATCCTCCAACCCTCCTCTGCAGAATGCGCCGGATGTACGGACCGGAGCCGGCTGAAGTCCGGATGCGCAACGCGCGGCAACTCATGCGCGGATGCTACTGGGTACATGGATCGCCAGTCGACGACACGAGCGATCGATGAAGAACGAATCACAAACTGGCCATGCATCAATCGAAATGACTCGGATAAAATCATGACACCGATCATGTTTTTCGGATCTTCGCTAGAACCCGCTCATTTTCCGATTTAAGGCCGTCACGCCAGGCCCGCACTGACCAAGCGCAGTGCATGGCATGCTGCTTGGATGACTAACAATCCTAGCGAACTCCGCTGCGAACTAGTTTACCGCCTAGCTGAAAGCCCCAGAACGTCATCGTCGCCTGCCGGGTGACCTGAGCCTCCTATCCCCAATCTCCCCTCCCCATTCACGGCGTCACACTTTGCGAGCTCCTCAGCTCGCTGCTGAAACACCGAGAGACGACAAAATTACCGGCAACATGTCTTCCTTTCGGTTGATTATCGAAAACGGCCAGTTCCGGGATGTCCACGGCCGCCAGGTCGTGCTTCGCGGCATCAACGTCGCCGCCGACACCAAGCTCCCCAGCGAGCCCAACCAGCCATCCCACGTTGGCACCAACTTCTTCGACGGCGACAACGTTTCGTTTCATCAACGCCCGTTCCCAAAAGAGGATGCACGAATGCATTTCGCCCGACTCAAGCGATTCGGTTTCAACACGATCCGTTATATCTTTACTTGGGAGGCCATCGAGGCGGCTGGCCCCGGCAAATACGACGAAGAGTTCATACAACATACAATCGACATTCTACGAATAGCCAAGGACTATGGTTTCTATGTATTCATGGACCCTCACCAAGATGTTTGGTCTCGCTTTACTGGTGGTTCCGGTGCTCCCCTATGGACCCTCTATGCTTGTGGTCTCAACCCCCAGAGCTTTGCAGCTACCGAGGCGGCCATTGTCCAAAATACTTATCCCAACCCTGACGAATTCCCCAAAATGATTTGGTCAACAAACTATTACAGACTGGCTGCAGGGACCATTTTCACATTATACTTTGGTGGAAGGGACTTTGCACCAAAGTGTATTATCGATGGTGTGAACATCCAGGACTACTTGCAGGATCACTTTATGGCAGCCTGTGGTCATCTTGCAAAGAGAATCCAAGAAGCCGGAGACCTCCAGGAAGATGTCATCATTGGATGGGAGAGCATGAATGAGCCGAACAAGGGAATGATCGGCTACGCGGACCTGACCGTTATCCCGAAGGAGCATCCCCTGAAAAAAGGAACTTGCCCGACGATGTGGCAAACATTATTGACCGGTATGGGACGAGCTTGCGAAGTTGATACGTGGGACATGGGTGGCCTGGGACCTTATAAGACTGGTACCAAGCTTGTTGACCCTCATGGCGAGATTGCTTGGCTCCCTGTCGATTACGACGATTCGAGATACGGATGGAAGCGGGATCCCGGGTGGAAACTTGGGGAGTGTATCTGGGCGCAGCATGGGGTGTGGGATCCCTCAACTGATACACTGCTTCGGAAGGACTATTTCTCCAAAGATCCCAAAAGTGGCGACACCATTAATTATCCGTATTTCACCAACACTTATTTCATGGCCACATGGCGGAAATATTTGAAAATTTGCCGATCATACCACAAGGATTGCATCATGCTCATGCAGTTTCCTACGCTCGAATTGCCTCCGCAAATCAAGGGCACTGAAGATGATGATCCTAGGATGGCATTCACTCCGCACTACTATGATGGTATCACTCTCATGACGAAGCATTGGAACAGCACATGGAATGTCGATGTTGTTGGCGTTCTACGTGGCAAGTATCTCCACCCCGCATTTGCCATCCGGATTGGTGAGACTGCAATCCGAAACTGTCTAAGAGACCAACTCAAGACTTTGCGACAAGAAGGTCTAGATCGAACCGGAAACCACCCATGTGTGCTGACCGAGTTTGGAATTCCCTACGACATGGATGACAAAAAGGCTTACAAGACCGGTGACTATTCCAGCCAGTCTGCCGCTCTGGATGCAAACTACTTTGCTGTCGAGGGATCAGGTATGGAAGGTGCTTGTCTTTGGGTTTATGTTGCTGGCAACGACCACCAGCATGGAGATCAATGGAACGGTGAAGATCTCTCGATCATCTCTCTAGATGACAAGATAATCCCTGAATCATCCGTTCCAGATAGTTCCCAATCAACAACAAATCTCAGCAAAGCGACATCCTCTACTGTTCGGGATGTTACCGACGAGAGAGGCGTTACTCCAGAAAATCTGAGGAAAACACTTCACACCCCTTCCATTAGCTCGGAGCCATCCACGAAAGACCCAGAGCTAACAAACGCGCCGGGCTATCGGGCTGCTGAAGCGTACGTCCGGCCAACCGCAACTGCGGTCTACGGGAACATCATTTCCTCCGGCTTCAACCTAAGACAGTGCACATATGAGCTAAAGCTTTCTGCACCCAAGGAAGCGCCAGCAGAGACCCCAACCATTGTATTCCTGCCCGATTACCACTTCCCCAAGGATCAGTGTGAGGTGACAGTGTCCTCTGGCAAGTGGGAGCTTAGCACGGATGATGACGAGGGAACGACGCTCCAGAGGCTTAAGTGGTGGCACCTTGAGGGAGAGCAGACACTCAAAATCTCCGGCGTTGTACGAGCTCACAATGCTCCGGAGGGCTCAGCTGAAGATGCTGGGTACCTAGAACAGTGCCAGAAGGGGTACGGTTTCAATTTTGGTAGCTGCACCGTCATGTAATGTTTTCCTTCCTTGATATTCTATTTTCGGAGTCCGTCATTTTGATTCATGAGAGGATCAACGTGCATTTAGATGAGTATCGGAGTTGGGGCTATCTTTCGTTATGTCTACGATTATACATAGCTTGGCAATATGAACATGAACTGCGTTTTATACTTTCAAAGTCAAGTCTTGTCTGCGTCTCGGGTTAGCTGTGCTAGGGGGCCAAATCAAGACGACCTCTTTTTAATTACTAGGCTGAGGTCACATTTTGCTTGTGCGGCCAAGCAACGTAATTTGAACAGGAATAGTTCCACGAACACATCCATCCAGTTATTAAGAAGAAGAAGGAGAAGGGGGGGAAACATCTTCGTATCCACAGGCTATGTTAAATAACTAGCGAGAGATTGTTTGTTGAGCATGATTGTACTTTTGTTCGGATACTTTTAGATTCATGTGTACCCTGGAGCATCTCGGATTCACGCAGCCTATCAGCACACAAGGTTGTCTCCCGCTCATGCCGCCTTGGGTTGCATTCTACTCCCTAGCGCATTGCTACACCTTTTCCAAACTGCTATCTCGGCATGCTCCATCATCTATTTCATGTGCTTGGCATGTTATTTGGGTGGACACTCCATTTACCCACTGCACCATTGGCCAAGCGCAGGCAATGTCATCGTAACCTTCGACACACACGCAAAGCATTACGAAGGCAGTCTGGGTGAAACTCCCCCTCTGTATCTCGGCTCTTTAGCGGTCGGACTGGCCTGTGCGCACTATTTGTGATTTGGACGACGGAGTGACGTCAACGAGAAACGGCTTTGCCTAGGAGCTTTTTTAATCACATCATGGATAAAAAGATCAGAGTTAATGTTAGAGTAGCCTCCCAAGGTCTGGAAGGGGCCTAGACTGTGCGTATTGCCGAAGGTTTGGCATCCGACCTCAGCTGACCAGGGGACATACCGGTGCTGGCCCAAGCAGTACCCGTGGGTTTGGAGCAAGAAAATGGCCAGGATGCCCTTAAATGGAGATGGAGGAGATATGATGAAGCTTTCTGACTTGACCTCCTATACGGTGGACGCACCGACCGAGGGGCTGGTGTGACATATTTCTACCCAACCACAGACGGTTCATGGGGTGCACAGTTAGTGGCATATCCCTGCAATTCAAAGTGTGCACGGATTAACTCGGTTTGTGAGCAGATGTTTGCGGCTCGATGATTTATTAATTGCGCTCAGCACCACCAGGCTGTGACAGGGAGAGTATCCGACCGGCTTTGACTTATTAAAGGGCGACTTCAGAGTGCAAGCTGATGTGCTCCTACAGCGTCACGTCTTGGGAGCACGTTTTATCTGCGCCCCTGACCATCCGTGGTCAAGGCAAGAATTTATAGACGCTAAACCACAGTGTCATATACAACCATGTGCTGCTTATCCTTGGTCTCGACATGATTGTGTTCTATGATGGAGCAGTCACAGTCATATAGTCATTCCAAGACACGAGTGTCATGTTCCGTATTGGGAAAACTGTACAGCCAAGCAATTGATTAATTAATAAAGGGATGCTGCACCTACGTACTGGTAATTTGTGTCGTAATTTGGCGTAAATGTGCTGGGCGGAGCATGCTGTAGGGAGGAGTAAGTGTTGTCGTAATCTGGGAGATGTGTAGCGGGGTCGAGGAAATTGAATCGGACCCGAGGAGAATTTTCTCGCGATTCATCTCATGAGATCACGATGCGAAGGAAATACGGTGGATCCCATGATCCGTATTCTCAACTCGGTTCAAATTGGGACGAAAGGACTGTGGGGAGTCTTATTTGATGGTCATGACACAGAAGCCATGGGTGCTGGGTGATCCCGAAATTGACGGCGTGGGGAGAGCGACATGACGACGATCATGATTTACCTATTAACTGGGAGACGGGCTTGTATGTGCATAGTCCAGCCTTTTAATCATCCGAAAAACGGGTGGTCAGGACGGAGAGTAAGACCTAGGGCGGGCGGGTGCTGGAACGTTAACGGTGAAAGTCATATCCCATGGGCACATCACGGTTTCATGGCAATGGCCCGGCCGAGAGTGCAGGGCAGCATCAGGCTCGGATGTCCATGTTGGTCGGTTGGTTGGTTTTTTAAACGGTAGCGCCGTTTGGCTAGCGCCAGGCCTCTGCACTTAGCGGCGCGCCACTAGGTAGCGTAGTCGATCCAGACCCCTCCGGTTGGTTTTCTGGCATGGAATCCGCCTTGGTTTTTGGTGGTGGCGCGTGTGGAGGAGGCAGAGTTTGGCATCAGGCTTTCAACTTCACATCGTCCCCGCGCCGCCTTACTGCGGACGATTTTCTGCTGACCATTTTTCCTAGTCCCAGCCACTGCCCGCAGGGAGAGGCACTGTCGCCCAGCTGCTGAGGGGTTGATCTCTCGCAATGGGATTATACTCTCGTATTGCCTCGCAGCCCGCGAAGCAACCCGTCGACTGGACGACGGGGGTTCACTGGACGGTCCATGCGCCTGGAGGGGTCTCGTTGGTCCCGGCTTTCGTTCAGCTTCAGTTGATAGAAGACTTAGCTGCGCTCGCACGCGGGCACTGGGGAACCGTGGGTTGTGGAAGGAAGGAATTGGCTTTTTTTTTTTTTTGCACCTCATTCCTGCCAGCTCACACGGTCACCGACGCATGTGTATCGGCGCACAATGCGGACCACGCAAAGCAGAGCCTTCAAGACCAAATACAGAGGCGGCAGTGCAGGTGAGATGAGGAGTCGAATCAAATCTGCCACTCGCATTCCGAGACACGCAGATGTACAAGGTGCAGATAGTCACATCGCCATGGCCTAGGCGATATAGTTGGGGAGACGCGATTCGCCGTGGCCCAGCCCGTCGCTGTCACACCTGCATGCCATCGCACACCACCCCGGGCTGCTAAGCGCCAGCCGCTTGACCACTCGCTACTCTGAAACTGGAACAGTGGATGGCTGCTGTGTTGCTATAGCGGAGTGTACAGCAGAGTACGGTTCTGTACAGTGCAACGAATTAGTGTCGTGGGCGCTGAAGTTGCCTGTGCTATGGTGAGACGCTCTCCTCGTCCGCCCTTCACTCGGCCCCCCTTGCTTTTGCTGTCCATGGATTCGATAAGCACCTCACCACCACCGGCGAGAGAGAAAAAAACACCGTCAGTTACATGGTGCAACACACACCCAACCTGACAACCTTTGGACATTGGACATTGGACCCTGGCCCATGCCCATGTCGACTCGGCCCACCACCACTCCACGCCATGCTACTCCACTGAGCTCAGGCCATGAAGACTGGTATTGGTTCTGATGTTCGTGGTGGCAGTGGCAGTGGCAGTGGCAGCTCCTCACGACATCGACGGGCCCAAGGTCCATCGACGGCTGTTGCTGCTGCGTTTGCGCCTGCGCCTGTATCTGCGTCCCCATTCGCATCCGCCGCCAATTACCAACTGCCACAGGCCGCCCAGCCTGCGGCCCAAGTTCAGACTCAGGCACAGGCACAGGCACAGGTCCAGGCCAGGACTCGCCTCCAGTCCCTCTTCAGCAGGCCTCGTCCTCAAGACCTCGTCTACCCGTTCTCCACAGCCGCATCCGCTTCGTCCCCGGCCCCAGCGAAGCCGCCAGTGCCAGCGTCCGCAGCGCCTGTACCCTCCGCGCCCGCATCCGCACCATCCCCAACCCCCCGGTCCTTGGCCTCGCTACCGTCTGCCCTGCCGCCCCTGCTCACGGCGGCCAGGAACAAGACCAACAACCGCAACGCCTCCGTTCACCTACTTCCTCTGGTTCGTCCCTCAGCCTCGAGCTCCTCCTTACGTCCCTGGGCCTCCTCCGACAACGTCGTCGCCGTCCGTCGTCCATCGACGCCCACGTCCATATCCACGACATCGTCAACAACGACTCCCACTTCTCCCGCCTACGCTGTTCAATCCGTCCTCCGAGGCGGGTTGCCTCCCGCCCAGCCCAACATGTTCCCGACAACACCCAGACATGTCTCGGCCAACGATCCCTCGAGACCTTTCCAGGTCCCTCCTCCACCACCTCCTCCCATGGGCGCTCCCAATGCGAACCCGCCCATCAGCAACATGACGACTTTTCCTCCGCCGCCGCCTCGATATCCGGGCACTGGTGCCCCGGGCGTAATGCTCCCCCCACCGCCCGGTCCTCCTCCGGGGAGCGCTCTGGGTCAACAGCCTCCATGGCACGGCGGGTTTGGTCGCATGTATGACGGACGGGGTTTCAACGTGCCGCCGCCGCCAACTGGACAACACCAGCCGTACAACCCCAAGTTGCACGCCCAGATTGCCGCAGGCCAGACGGTTGCTATTCCTCCCCCGCCCCCGCCCAGTGAGCAGATGAGTGCAACCTATATACCACAAGGCGACACGTACGGAGAAGGCGTGGGCATTCCCGCCTTTGGCTTCGAAGATCCAAACCTGACCGCAAGCTCACAGGGTAACCGGGTGGTAAAAGCACCTCAGAGCGGCATTGAACCAATCTCGACCACACCGATGGACGATCCCAACCTGAGAGATCGACTCTACCCGAACCTCAACCCCCAGAACCGTGGCGTCTCGACAGTCTCCAATCCGAACCCTACCAGCTCCAGTGCGTCTCCGTCCACTGCCACAAGTTCCAGTTCCGTCCTGGCCATCACCCCGGAGGCCGCCGCGCAGTGGCCCTTGGATACCGTCCTGATTTGGCTGGCCAAGCACCAGTTTTCCCGAGACTGGCAGGAGACGTTCAAGGCGCTCAACCTCCATGGAACACACTTTTTGGAGTTGGGAAGTGGCCACGGCGGCCGCGGCAACTTTGGCATGATGCATCAGCAGGTGTACCCCAGGCTCGCCCAGGAGTGCACCAACAGCGGGACTGGCTGGGACCAACCGAGAGAGCGAGAAGAAGGAAAGCGAATGCGACGTCTCATTCGAAGCATTGTCACTGGAAGATCACCAGACGCCTCAAAGACGTCGAGCTCACATGGCCGACGTGAATCTGTGAATGGCGGGCAGTCGAATAATTTGCCAAGCGCTGGTACAGATCCTATGGATTCCCCTAACGTTAGTGCTGTCCAAGTTCTCGTGATTGTGTGATTTGCGTACTAATGTTCATCCAGACCCCTCTCAATGCTCCAGCCCCTGGGTTTGGCGGCCGTCGGTTTTCTCAAACAAGATCGACAACAATGCCCGCGCTCAGCGATTCCAACCATAGAAATATCCTCAAGAACGTCGATATAGATGCCGCCCGACGGTATAGCCCCGGTGCTAGCGACTCTGGCGAGGGAGCCGCGTTCCGTGCAGCTGCAGCGCGATCTGCGAGCCCCAATGGCAGCCCCAGTATCCCACCAGCTCTGTACTCGTCGACAACCACGCCTGTTCTCTCTGCATCACCTGGTGCCATGAAGACTAGCCATCGTTCCCGCGGCAGCACCGACTCCGTCTCTTCCAATGCCGCCATATACGGATCTGGAGTGCCATCCGACGCAGCATCATTGTTGAACCGAGGCATGACTTTCGGCGATATTATGCACGGCCGGTCTCATGACATTCGCTCAAGAGCCTCACCTCTTGAGCCCCCGGACAGGCCTTTCGGAGGTGAGACGCCTGCCTCGGCCAAAGACTCCAAGAGTTTTCTCAGCTTTCTTTCACGGAAGAAGCGACAGAAAGATGATGGCTCATACCACTCCCCTGACGACCTTGAAGGCTCGCCTACCTCTCCACATGGCGGTATGAAGCCGCTGCCTGTGGGACTGGGGGTTCGGGGCGCCAATGGTAGCGATCCAAGCCTTGACAGGCCTGGTTCGGGCTGGGGCGTCCCTGAAGATAGGAATGGCCACCAGCCTCATACCCGAAGCAAAAGGCCCAACACGCTGCGCACGTATGTACTTGCGACCATGGATTACTGGAACTACCGGATGTGCGATATTACAGAAGCAGAAACGGCGGCCGAGATCCGTGAAATTATCTGCCAGCATTTGGGATTGGGTGACTACGAGAACGCTTTCATGTACTTGACAGAGCTTGGCAAGTTTGACCATGCCGATCCTCTGGATGACCAGAAACTTCTTACGCATAAGCGGGTGAAAGGGGACTCGGTAGGAACCCTCAAGTTCTTTGTGACGCCCCCAGGGGTTCCTCCTATTACTAGCAATATCCCGACAAATGCAAGCAACAATAACAACACCACCGCCACCACCAGCAACAATAGCAACACCAACAACACCAACAACATGCCCGTGTCCTCGTCTCCTGGACCAGGTTACCTGACTCCCAACACCGCTGAGGACCCAAAGCAAAATTCCCGCCAACGGTCTAGCTCCTCGCCGCCTTCGTCTCGGTCCAACACATTAACGGATGACACGATTGAAAAGGCTAACAAGGTTGACAAGACTGAAAAGGCTGAGGACAAGTCACTCTCGCAGGAAGCCCTTAACTACCGGGCCGAGATGGAGAGAAAGCAAAGAGAATATCTCGCGAAACGAAAGCAAGCCGCAAACAAGGGTAGCCCATCTGACACAGGTCCGGCCATTGTTGGTAGCAAAATCATTGATTTTGACCAACCCCGAAACTCACCATACGAGGATAAGAAACCCGAACCGCTGCTCCCTCAACGACGACCCCCGGCACCGCCTAGTGATTCTTCGGCCACTTTGATCAAGGTTAACTCCCTTAGCAAGAAGACTGGACATAGTCTTCGGTCTTCTAGCAGTAGCCTCGAAGGTTATCCTACTCCAAGGCGTCCTACCACCTCGAATGGCGAATCCAGCACGGCAGACAAGAGGCCCAAGGTCGTGGTACCTTCGAGCCCGCCTATGGGAGGCATCGGGGCAGCACTCGTTGGAATGGGCAGGAACTTGAGCGCAATTGGACAGTCGACTGCAAACGCTCGAGGTGCATCGCCCAACAGAGGTTTCATGGGATCAGTCACTTCCAGTGATCAATCATCTCAAAAAGGTAAGATAACTAAGCACTCTACTCAGCTGAACATCAGTGGCAGCAGTCTCGAACCGACATCTGGGGAACCCCATCTCTCAGGAGCATTAGGTGATTCTTCATTTGTCGGGCCAGACGGCTTGCCTGGTGGGACGGCATGGCTGCCCAGCGGTACGCTGACGAATATGTTAGAAACGAACACCAGCCAAAGTGCATCGCGACCACCGTCGTCAGAAATCTCCTCTATTAGTCCTAGTTCATCTAGGTCCAGGGGATCATTCCCTCCCCCACAAAGGCAAAAGTCCTACGGCTCAGATTCATTCCTTGAAGAAGAAAATGTCCAGTTTTCGAAGCCATCGGCGCCACCGCCACCTGCCAACGATGACAGTGATGACGATTCTGATGATGGGTTATTTGCCATTCCTCTGGCTAGTCGAAACAAAGGCAAGGCTGGTGCGAATGGACATGATAAGCGTCCCAGCTTAACCGTAAACACGCGAACCAAGAAGAATCTGTCTGTGTCCTTCACATCGCCACAATCTATTGGAGACCTGAATACACCTGGTAGCAACGATGATGCTGCTGGCTCCAGACGGCCTCCATCAACGCCACGTTCCGATACCTGGGAATCTGATGATAAGGACAGCAAGCTGAGCCGACGAAAGTCCTTCATAGAGAAGGACGTCTGGGCTAATCGTCCTCCGACCGATGCCCTTATCAACAACCTCGATGACTTCTTCCCTAATTTGGACCTTGATCAGCCGGTTCTTGAGGAGGGAGCTGACGCAGAGATGCCTCCCTCGCCCATCGCTGAAGGGGAAGAGGGTGGTGAGAGTTCCAAGGCACCTGTCGAGCCCCTGCCAATACCCGCAGCTGAGCCGCCACTCAACATTCCTCTACCAGCAATCCCCCCAACGCGACAACCATCCGTGTACGACGAGAACGACACTCTTGGTTCAGACGAATCCACTCTAAAGGCCCTGGAGCGACCTAATTCGGTGGTGAACAGAAGTTTGCGTCGTTCTGGCGGTCTCGGACGCATGAAGTCGATTCGAGAAGTGGCGCGGGGCGCGCACGAGGCCAACAGGCGGATGGCTAGCACGTCGCAGCGCGGTGGACAGGCATCTGGAAACATTATGCGTCGGAAGAGCACCAAGATGTTTAATGCCAACATTGTGCAGATCCGTCCAGACCGTCGTGGCAGCATGATTATGCCACAGATTCCTCAAGACACGCTCCCTAAGCGACAGACGACTTTCCGCTGGTTCAAGGGTCAACTCATTGGAAAGGGCACCTATGGTCGTGTGTACCTCGGTATGAATGCCACGACTGGAGAGTTCTTGGCTGTTAAGGAAGTAGAAGTCAACCCTAAAGCTGCGGGAGGAGACAAACAGAAGATGAAAGAGCTGGTAGCAGGCCTCGATCAGGAGATCGACACAATGCAGCACCTGGACCACGTCAACATTGTGCAGTACCTTGGATGCGAGCGTAAGGAGACAAGCATCAGCATCTTCCTCGAGTATATTTCCGGTGGCAGCATTGGATCATGTCTCCGCAAGCATGGTAAATTTGAGGAGTCGATTGTTTCGTCATTGACTCGGCAAACTCTGTCTGGGCTGGCTTATCTGCATCGGGAGGGTATCCTGCATAGAGATTTGAAGGCGGACAATATTCTACTGGACGTGGATGGTACCTGCAAGATTAGCGATTTTGGTATCTCGAAGAAGACGGACAACATCTATGGCAATGACAAGTCCAACAACATGCAGGGCTCCGTATTTTGGATGGCACCCGAAGTTATTCGATCACAGGGCGAAGGATACAGCGCTAAGGTCGACATTTGGAGTCTTGGTTGTGTGGTGCTGGAGATGTTTGCAGGAAAACGTCCGTGGGCCAAGGAGGAGGCTGTCGGCGCCATCTACAAGATCGCCAACGGCGAGACACCTCCAATTCCGGAGGATATCCAAGGCACTCTCGGACCGTTGGCGGTTGCATTCATGATGGATTGCTTCCAAGTGTAAGTGCTCTCTTTTTCTTCCTCACGGGGTCCGTGTGCGCTGATGACGATTAGGAATCCGTTTGACCGTCCCACAGCGGATGTGCTACTTTCGCAGCACCCATTCTGCGAACTTGACCCCAACTTCAACTTTTACGAAACATCACTGTATGCCAAGATTAAACCAGCCAAGGACGCTGGAAAGGGCCCTAAGCCCCAATAGGAACGAGAAAGAACAGCAAAAAAAAAAAAAAAAAAAAAAGGGGG
>KV875231.1:476958-498227 GCA_001879505.1 Calonectria pseudoreteaudii
GATTTTGACACAAAGAATTTCTGGTAAACATGGCATTGCCGCTTGGCAGGGCGAGGTGGCAATGCGTGGTTTGGAGAGGAGGAGTGTGCTATCATCATGGTGAATTCAAGCATGGCGTTTGCGTGGCTGGCTTCTTGAAACTGCAACAAACTGCACTGGATGCGAACGGAGGTGAACTATTTACACATACAGGAGTATGATTGGAATGACACGACGGCCTTGCTTGTGTATGTACGATGCGATCGCGGGTATGCATGCGACTTTTTTGTCTGAGCAGAGAGATACCTAAGTAGAAGCAAATGCAGTCAGTTTTGGATTGATAAGGGTAGAACCGGGACTATTTTCGCATCGCGTTGGCGAAGAATGTTGACACAAACATGCAGGTGGGTGGTTGGTCTGGTGGTGATTCATTGATTTGGACTAGTTAGGATGGGGATGATTCGACATGACTCAGTTGGAAGGAGAAATCGGACACGGAGGATGAAGATTCCGGCATGTCAATCAAGGTTAAAATCAAAGCCCGCGCTTGCATATTCCCCCCCTCAAACGCTTACCTGAGCAATAAGTTTGAGTGGATGCTTGCGGTCCCCATTCAGCCGGGAGCCGAGTGTGGAAACGGGCAGTGCAGCGGCGCGCGCATATCACCTGTGTGTTAATTAAGTTATACTCCAGGCCTGTTAAGTTACCTGCCTACTCGAGGGGGGCACGCACAAGCCCGGAGTACTTGTTTAGGAATGGTGGCTGATTTGCGGTTCGCGGGATTTGCGACGCCCTTGCTTTCGTTTCGGGAGTGGTCAATCACCCGGTCTCCTGAAGATCAGACGGCCGGGCTTAGGGAAGGGGAACGGACGGAAACAGTATGCCTGGGTTGCTTTTGCAACGGCGTGTGTTTTGGGTTGGGTCCCGCGTTTGGGGCTGATGGAGCAGCGTTTTGTTTTTAATTGCTCGAGAAGCGATGTCAGAATAAAGATTAGACTTGCTCATCATGACAGGTGTCAAGGGAGGAAAAAAGGCCCTTGACACATGTCAAGTGTGTGGTCAGTTCGTGTTGTTGGCTGGATTTCCCCGTCCGTAAAATCGCCCGGAGGAAACACTGCCGAAGGATGCCAACCTGGCAGTGGTTTTCCCGGCGACGCTAGCGGCGGTTGCAGTGGTATTCGGATCCACGTATAGATTGCTAGCGTGGCGTGGGCTAGCGGTCGCTGGCGAGGACAGACAGGACAGACAGCTCGTGGCTTGTTTGAGCTGAAAGGGACTCAACAACAATGAGGGGGGCCTGCACTCGAGACAAAAAAGAAAACATATTGGGGCGAAATAGTACGAAGAAGAATCCCTCTTCGAATTCAGAAGGAAAAATGCTACTCTGTCGACATTAGCCTGAATACGAGCTATCGTGCATTCTCTGGAATGCACCAAGGCCAGCAGCAGTTCGAAGCAGTACCATAGTGAATACCTAGGCAGGTACCCAAAAAAAAACCCAAAGCAAGAAAACATCATAGGCCCCGCACCCCCCAAAAATGGCACGGCCACTGCTGTACCCTCCTTTGACTTCGGCGTTCCAGCACCCACACTTTACGTGTATAGCGGCATCCTGACTGGTCCAGCTGCACCGCGGACATGGGCCCGGCACCCTGTGCGTTTGGGCAAATCCCTGTCACTGCTTCTCCTTTCCACGCCGCCAGCTTTCGTTTGCAGTAGTCCCTTTCCGTCGTGTACAACTCTTGTACGTTTTCCCAGCTTTCATTCTTCCCATTCATTCCCTCGTCGCCATTCGCCCGTCCTCTGCTCCCCGAGACATTGCTCCCTCTCTCGACCGGACCGATCGAGCGAACACGACATGCCTCCCTCATAACCAAGCCAACTCCCACACACCGCACCATTCACTCCGCAACACGACAACCTCTCCCTATCCCATCCTACGAAGCCTCGCCCCGGCGAGCCTCGATCGCCTACGATGCCTCGTAGACGCTATCGCCTCTTTACCGTATGCGCCGTCGTCATTCTCTTCTTGTTCTACCGCGTGCTGGAAAACTCATGGGCCCTGTCTTCCGGCGCCGACTCCATCAAGTCGGCTTCCAATCCTCCCGGTCAAGCCCCCGCCGACGGCGCCAAGGGTGATGCCAAATCTCCCGAGGATATTCTCAAGGGTGCTGCTACTGGTCTCTTGGGCGACGAGCAAGAAGCCGAGAAGAAGCTTCAGACCGACACCAAGCTAGGCGAAACGACCAAGCAGGACGGCGCCAAGGATGACAAGAAAGAGGACACTGCCAAGCCCGGCTCTTCCTCTGATACCAGCGGCTCTGGCTCCCCCAGCAAACAAGATACGACTAAGGAAGAATCTGAAGTCATTGGCAAGGAGCCTCCTCAAATTCCAGACTTTCATCCGTCCAGCCACCCCCCCAATGATCACCAGCTCGACTACCCCGCCAAGGATAAGGAGTGGCCTAGCGAGCATTGGATCAGGCCCAAGGAGCACTTCCCTGTCCCGCCTGGGTCTATCGTTCCCGTTCCCACCGGTGCTCCCAAGAAGATCCCCAGAGTTCAGCACCAATTCCGCGCTGAAACCGAAAAAGCCAAGACCGCACGTCTCTATCGCCGAAGCCGCGTCAAGAACGAGCTGGAGCGAGCCTGGGGTGGTTACCGCAAGTATGCTTGGATGCATGATGAGCTGTCTCCCCAGTCCAACCAGTATCGGGATCCTTTCTGTGGCTGGGCTGCTACATTGGTGGATTCTCTCGACACCCTCTGGATTGCTGGCATGAAAGACGAGTTTGACGAAGCCGCCAAGGCCGTTGCCAACATTGACTTCACCTTCACTCCTAGGGCTGACATTCCCGTCTTTGAGACAACCATTCGATACCTAGGTGGGTTGATTTCCGCCTACGATGTCAGCGGTGGCGACAAGGGCAAATACCCCATCCTTCTGAAGAAGGCTACCGAGCTCGCCGAGATTCTCATGGGAATTTTTGACACCCCCAATCGCATGCCCATTCTATACTACTACTGGCGCCCTATCTTTTCAAATGAGCCTCACCGAGCCGGCGCTGTCGGCATTGCTGAGCTTGCCACGCTGTCCATGGAGTTTACCCGCCTCGCTCAGCTCACCGGAACAGCCAAGTACTATGATGCTGTTGATCGTATTACCAACGCTCTGATTCAAGTTCAGAAAGACAACGAGACTGCGATCCCCGGTCTGTTTCCTGAGAGACTCGACGCTTCCGGCTGCAACAGGACCGCCACCCAGATCAGAGACACCCTCAGCAAGGAGGCCCAGCAGCAGGTGGCTTCCAGCGATCTGTCTACGCCGCCGCAGGGTTATTCTCCGCAGGGTGGAAACTCGCTGAAGGCCAGGGCTGGAATCCCCCCTCCCGGTCCTGATGCTGAGAAGGTGACCGAGAAAAGCGAGAAGGTCGATTCGGATCCCATCGGTCCCCCTCCCAGCAAGGAGATTGCTGAGGAGCTGGCCGCAAACTCTGGTCGCACCCCTCCTCTCGCTGCTGATGGGTCTCATTCCGAATGGGATTGCGTGCCACAAGGACTCGTGCGACCGCAGTATGGTGTCGAGACATACCATATGGGAGGCGCTCAAGACTCTGCCTACGAATACTTCCCCAAGGTTAGTCGCATTTCTCGAGTTTGCAACTTACCACTAACGGTTCATAGCAATATGTTTTGTTAGGCGGCCTTGAGCCCAAGTACCAGAAGCTGCACGAAGATGCCGTGGATGCCATTGACAAGAACTTGATGTACCGACCCATGATCAAGAACCATGTCGATTGGGATATTCTCTTCCCCTCCAAGCTCAATGTGCACTCGTACCAAACCCGGTCGATCGATACCATGTATGAAATCAGTCATCTGACATGCTTCATTGGCGGCATGTATGGTTTGGGTGGCAAGATCTTCGATCGACCAGAAGATATCGAAACTGCCAAGCAGCTCACCGACGGATGTGTGTGGGCATATCAATCAACCACTTCCGGCCTGATGCCTGAAGTTGCCCACATGGCACCTTGCCCATCTCTTGACAAGTGCAAGTTCAACCAGACACGGTGGTATGAACTGCTTGATCCTGCCAAGGAGCAACGAGATGCGAAGATTGCCAAATGGGAAGAGGGTGAAGTTCTAAGGAAGCAGGCCGAAAAAGAGCGAATTGACGCTTTGATTGAGAAGCAGAGCCGTGAGAAGGAGGCCGCTGCCCACGAACAGGCGGCAGCCTCAGACAAGGACGCGACCGCAAAATCAAACACGGCTGGGGGCAAGCCAGCTAGCTCCGAGCCAGAGCTCAAACCCAAGGATGTCAGCAGCGAGAAGGTTTCCAACCTTGCCAAGAGAGATGGTATCCCTATGCCAGGCATCGACAGTGCCCTCTCAGCTCCAAAGGGCGAGACTGGTTCCGAACTCCCAGAGTCTCTCAAGCAGAAGCTGGGCATGGGTAACAGGTGGTCGGACGACGGAGCTACAAGCGAAAAGGTGCAGCCTCCAACTGTCATCCAGACCCAGCAGCAGCAGAAGCCTCTCAGCCATGAGGAGTTTGTTGAGGCCAGATTGGAGAAAGAGAAGCTCCCCCAGGGATACACAAACATGAACCACAAGAGCTACATTCTTCGGTAAGTTCTAACCCGCAAAATGCAGTTGATGAACTGTGCTGACATGCCTACAGGCCCGAGGCTATCGAATCTGTCTGGTATATGTACCGAATCACAGGTGACCCCGAGTGGATGGACAAGGGTTGGCAGATGTTTGAGGCCACCGTTAAGGCCACGCGCACTCAATTTGCCCACAGCGCCATTGACGACGTCATGGCCACGTCACCAGTCGTTGAGGACACAATGGAGAGTTTCTGGATCGCCGAGACGCTGAAGTACTACTTCCTTCTCTTCTCCGAGCCAGAGCTGATCAGCCTCGACGACTGGGTCCTTAACACAGAGGCTCATCCCTTCAGGCGACCTGATGCTTCACCCGAAGCCAAGTCAAGCTCAGCCGACAAATAGAGGGAAGGATTGTGTTTTGCATGTTTTGTTTCTTGAATAGTGTGGCCACCGGAATGACTGGGGACCAAGGGTAAGACTTTTATGTAACACGATGAACTTGGATATCATTGCGCCTCGAAAGAAGCGAGACGCCCCTGGCGGCGGGTTGGCATGCATGCTCATCAGGGACCAAACCAGAGGGATGGTTTGAAAAGAAAAACAATAGGCGTTACGGTGCTTTGGCGGGCGAGGATAGAGTCCCCGCCACAGCGAATCTGGCATTAGATTAGGGAGCATTTATTAATGTATACTGTGGAAACCCACTTCACTGCCGTCGTGGTGTGTCGTATGATTGACTTTCTTTCCTTTGCGTGATTTCCGTGGTAGCGGCACGTCTTGGCGTAGAAGCACAAGATAAGCCTGCCTGATGCTCGAATGACAACTACTCAGAAAATACACTCTCCCTGCCCCGAGAGTACTCTCTGAATTCAGTGTGAGCTTGTTTAGCTGTTTTCATCACTGCTATTTTATTTCTTTTTTTATTTCTTTCTTTATTTCTCTTTTTTGTTTCTCTTTTTTTGCTCCCAACTTAGTCACCGCTCTACGCATACCGCGGCCAAGCCTCTTGTTACAACTTCGACCCAGCAACACAACCAACATTCTTGCCACCCTGCACAATTTTTAATGTATATATATATGTGTGTGTGTGTGTGCGAGTGTGTGTGTCCGCCATACAATGCAGCCCCAATTGCGGCGGCGCATCCTATGCGGAGAAACGCCGTTGCTTGGTAGCGCCCCCATTCACCCTGCAGCCGGATAAGATGCAAGCCAGCCAGCTTAGCTGCACGACGGAGGCGAGATCGAGCGAGGTGCCTGGATTTTTCTGGGGAAGAGGGGGAGGGGGGGTTCCATTCGATCATCTAGATTACGTCCTGTTGTATGCAAGGGCAGTTGAAGATTGTCCAGAATTGGTCTAGTTTACGATCACGGGTGATGGCGTTGCTGATGGCGCACGCAAGAGAGAGTTGATTGGAAGCCATTCAAGTCATGTCATGTTCTCAAAGTGTTCTTATATATGATACTCAAAGTGTGTTGAAATATTGAGATTACTACCTAGTGATGTGTGTTGTATCCTCCTAATCTCGTCCAGCTTGTTCTCCGTCTCATTTCTTCCAAAAGTTCAATCTCAAAAGTGTCAACAATTTGGGGTACTGTGTGTATATCCATTCACCCATTATACCCAACCCTTTCCTTCATCGAGACAAACCAATCACGTCAAAAGCACAAACCAGTCATGTCGAAGCAGCGAAGAAGGGACAGAAGCAAAATTATCAAAATCAATCCCAAAATACCATTTCCAGCGCGCACATGGCGATCAAGTGCTAGGTTGGAGGTGTGTTAATACATGATGTCTTTCCATAAAAAGCGTTTCCTAAATAGCCCATTTCTTTCCGCGCGTATTGGACATATCGACTCCTTCTTTCTTGGCGAAGACGTCAAATCTGCGCTGTCGTATCGGCGTCGCGGATATATCTCGTCGCGCGTCTCGTAATGGCCTTGCTCCACTTCGGAGCCGTCTATATGCAACATAAAATAGTATACTGTGTCGTTCTTCGTTCTTGTCGGCACCCTCAGCTGGTCAACCTTGGCCTGCTGGAATCATGGCTGCTGCGTGGCGATGGTCGAAAATACATGGGCAACCGCGCGCGTCGAGGTCATCGAATCCGAAACAATTATCAAAACATATCCATCATGTCGAAAGCAAAAAATAGTGATTCCCAAACGCCGATGCTCATGCACATTCGCCTGATTGCCCCGTCTTTGATCTTACCCTGGCCGAGTCAGTTGGATGGTACTGCCGGCATATTTACAATTCATCTTCGTAACACTATTCGTCATTCGCCTGGATGTTCTACACCAGTGCGCTCAGAACACTCATGCTCAGAATCATGACGAGCAAGCCGATGGTGACGATAATGAGAAGAGCAAAGGAGAACCAACCCAAAACCATGGCGCTGGTACCGACACCGCTCTTGACAGCACCGTTTCCGAAGTCTTGCGCGATGACCGAAGCTGCGACTGATGCGGTATGTTGCCACAAAACGGACACGAGGACGAAGATAGATGAGACGAAGATGATTGCGAGGGCGATCTGCGAGACGAAACGGGAGGGGAAAGGCTTCACCTCGCGCTCAGAGCCTTCAGAGTCTTCCTCTTCGTGCCATCCGGGAAAGGTGGCCAGGAGCAGGAGACAGACGAAAGCGAAGATGATAGCAATGATACTGTGTGCTTGTCAGCCAACATGTTCAATCAAGGGATTCAAAAACACCAACTTACATCAGGTAGGGAAACACAATCATATCCTTGAACTGAGCAGCCAACCAAATCAGGTTCAACGGATCCTGGTCGACGGAAACCTCTTTGGCAAGAGCTGTTGCATTGTTGCTGCATAGCCACGAGCCTCCATCTGGGTTGACACAAATACCGAAATAGCCGACACGAGCTGCCATGATGGCATCGCCGGCGATGTTTTCGATAGCGGTGTGTACATTGTAGTCAACTTGCGCCGTGTCCGGAGTCGCTGTATACGATTTGTAGTACAGCGAGAGGAGAAAAATATCGGGGATGAGAGGTGATGAAGATGAACATCCTGCTAATAATAGAGCTGAAAGGGGTCAAGTATTAGCAAATTGAAAACGAGCTTGCAGGCATGTCGTGAACGTACAAAGCAGAATGATAGCCACGGCGATGAGAATCATCAACACGTGGTGGTAACCAAGGAATGGAATGAAGCCTAAGATTTATGTGTTAGCTATGTTGTTTGTAAAACAGCCCCATTCTTCACAAATGCGCATGCTGTTTGAGGTCATGGGAGTACTCACGATACCATCCAACTTGGAATTTAGGCATGCGGGAGCTCGAGCTCCTGCTGGTGCTCGTGCCCGATTCCGTCGTGCCCATATTGAGCGGTTGTGTGCCAGTCCTCCTTCACAGGTAAAAGTTTCAACCCCTGGTTGAGGATCAAGTCACAGCACGCCCACGCCGTCCCCTGGGTTGAGGAGTGACGGTCGGGTTGCTGGGCTGGCGCTGATCAGCGCGAGAGAGCTCGTTGTCGGCTCGATTTTCGATTCCTAAGTGCTTGCCACTCCAAGGCAGGTAGGTGTCTCTGTTGCGGCAATCGTCTCGACTCGAATTCGCGCCCCGTGGGTCAGTTCAGTCTCCGTGTGCTGTCTCTGTCTCGGGTGTTGAGATGGAATGCGGGAGGGAGATATGGTTATGGTGCGCACGGGGGGATTCAGTAACGATTGCTGGGAGACAACGAGAGAAAGCCGGAAACCCTGTTATGTGAGAAAGATGCGGCAATGTTAGAAGGAGCGGGAGGTTTAGTAGTTAGTTGAACGATTGTCCTATGACGCTGTAAGTGAGATCCAAAGATCCGGAGCTCTCGGTGGGAAGGAGAGAGGGAGAAAATGGTCTGTCACGTCAGTGTGTCAAGCAGAATTGGGTCAGATACCGTCGGAAGCGAAGGTGAGTGATGGTATTGGGCGGATATGCGATGGCTGGGTGTCGTACCAACCTCCAAGTTTTGGGCGATCGACGTCTTTTCTGATGCGTCCTCACTGGGCGGCCGTTGTCAGGGAAACGTGGGTTCCCGGCAAGATGGCTTGAATTGAGTGGCACAGGCCGAGTGGGTGGTGGGGCACAACGGCACCGAGCAACGCGCAGTCTGAGCAGGAACAGGTACAGGGGTCGTGGCTGACTGCATCCTGGCTGGCGCCTCACTTCTCCAGCTCGGATGCGTCTCTGCAATTTATTACGGAGCACGCCTGTCCGGAGTGCAGTCGTTGCTGTGAATCATTCCTCGCCAACCTCATCGTAGCTTTTCTGGCCCTGGACCCCCGTTCATGATCTCCGATCTTAAGCAAACTTTGCGCTGGAGCACGCAACACCGGCATATTACGCACCGCTCGCACTAACAACACTGGCATCACCCAGACCGCTTCATGCTGCATTGCTGCCCTGCGCATCAATCCCCCGTCCCCTTTGTTTTGCAGCAGCCGCCAGCCCAAGCTCAAGCTCTCAGCACCTGCGCATCCCGCCATGCCTATGGTTGGCCATAGACCCGGCGCTGCCAAGTCCTCGTCCGTCAACTTGCCAGCGCTATACCGCGCCCAAGCCTGCTGGGCCCGGGATGAGCCCAGGGTCACAATGCCGTTGTCGTGACGATTTGGCGCCGTTTCGGCGCCGTTTCGGCCCTCCAAATTGGGCCATCACCCCCTTCGCCTTGTCCTTTTTTCGTTGTTGGGCCTTGGCCCGGCAAGTTCGGTGTCCGCTCACCGACAAGCCTCTTCCGTCTGTTCCTTGTCCACGTACGTGTCTTGCTGCTGCTCCCGCACTTTGTGAGCCGTCCCTCCCGCCAAGTTTGATCCACGCCCTCCCCCTTCCTTCTCAAACGGGCAATCTCGCATCAAGGGTTGGCTTGCCTGCGGGGCCTCGAGACGTCAGCTTGTTTCTTGTTTCCTCAACTTGGCATCTACTGACAGACTACCTTGCTGTGTAAAATACAAAGCCAAAATTATGACGCATGTGTATGTGTTCATTATTTTATTATAACTTGATCCATTAAACAAACAACCGCATTTTCAGATAAAAAAATAAACAGCCTGCTGAGGTTGAGGAATCACATTGAGCCAATACAATAACCCGTCTCGCCAAGTCTAAATCGCTCTCCGCAAAAGAAACGCCCAGCGCTTCCTGCAATCTTCAGTGGCTCGTTCGTACAAATAAATGGCTGGGCTTCTCGTATCCCCTTACCGCCCACTTCCTTGTTGTCTGATTTAAGAGGGTGTGAGAGCCAGTCCTGCCGAGACATCCAGCTCAGGCGAGAAGCCTCAGCTACCGAAATCTCATTTAGGTCCTAACACAGCCCCACGCTCGATCTAAACTGGTGGCTCACACGCAAATCAGGCTTCTAGTGTCCAGTGTCGTGTTGACGCAGTGGCTGGTTTGAAACAGCCCACCCCTTCAACCCAGCTGAGGACGTCGCCGTGGTTCCGGACTTATACCAAGTCCAGCTCGTGTTGTGCCTATCCATTACTAGCCCAGCAGCTCCACCATCTCCCCCCAACCCAGCCGTAACACTACTCCCATCATCGCTCCCATCACCATCGCCATCGTCATCGCCAGAGACGGCTAAGATGATTCTCAAAATATGGCGTCTCACTCCGAGTTAAACATGTCCAGCTGGGCTCCAATTGCCTTGCTCCTGTAAAATCACGATGAATATGCAGGTATGTAGCTATATTCGTATACCGAGTTAGTTGCATACCATCGTGGGGCATCCTCCCACGTCATCCTCTTTGTAAATGTGGTCGCGACAGCAGTGCCAAACCCGCACATAGCCGCCATTGCCATCATGGCATCTCGAGTCGATCCCGCGCAGGGGACCTCCCTCGATATCCGTGTCGAGGACTTTCTAGACGATAAGTTACAATCGGCCACTGACCTTGATGACCTCGAGTCGCTTTTCACAAATGTTGAGCTTCAGCGCAACCAGCTCCAGTCCCAGCTTGATGATGCCGTTAAAGAGCTCGAGGAGGCCCGCCGCAACGCATACGACCGCCAGGACATAATCGCTGCTCGCATAGACGAGTTCCACAAACTTCAAGAGGATATTGGCAAGCGCCAGGAGGTTGCAGCATCCACTGAAGCCCCCGATCAGGCCATCGCTCGGTATAAGGAATACGTCGACAAGATCAAGAATGTCGAGCTGGCACATAATTACCTCGTCTTGCTGCAAGATGTGGAAAAGAGCCGCTCCGAGGCCCGTTCTCACCTGCCCCATAGCCCCAAGGATGCCCTGGGACCTTACACAAAGCTTAGGCAACTAGCCACAACTCTGAGAGGCTTACCGGGGCAAGAGGGGCTTCACCTTGTTGACTATGTCGAAAAAGCGACGGCATCTCTATGGGATGAGATGAAAAGGATCATGTCAACAGAGCTGGAGGGTATCTTGAAGCAAAGAAAGTGGCCACAGGTCGAGCTGGAATCGCAGATGGATGATGAATGGATCAACTCCTTCGAAAAACTGCTAGATCTGCAGATCCCTGACGTCTTATACACCCCTGGTCTTGTCTCCTTGCTTCCTATCGATGTCATGGCCAGCATCTTTGCCGCCGAGTTTCGCTATCACTTTATGAGTGATAAGCAGACCAGTGCGCCCAAGGCCTTTGGTACACAAGCTCTTCCTTGGTTCCTCTCGCTTATTGAAAAATGGGAGGCTTTCTTCCGCAATAACCTCGGTCACCTGCTGGCTGCCAAGTTCCACGATACGCCGGCTGCGGAAAACATGGCTTACGTTGACCCAGTCTGTGCCTTGATCACCTCCATGCTCCCCATCTTGCAAGAAAAAGCCAATCAAGTGGCCCAAGAAGCAGTCAACAGTCCTCCTTTTCTGAGCGGGTTCTTGTCGCAGCTCATGACTTTTGACGACAATGTGCGATTGACATTCCGCTACGATGGCGGAGATGCCGAGAACGGCTGGCCCGGCTTGAGCACTCCGATACTCGACCAACATTTTGACATTTGGTTCCAGGCGGAAAAGGACTTTGCTCTTGAGAGGTTCCAAACTATCATGGCCTCGCAAGATAGCCGCAACATCGACTACGATCACGCTGGAAAAGGCAAGATGAAACCTACCTATGCTGCGGTCCAGGTTACCCATCTCCTCAGGTCGATAACTGGCCAATATGCTCGGGCGCGCAACTTCAAACAAAAGATACGCTTTTTGATCGGAATCCAATTAGAGATCCTCGACGGCTTTCATGAACGTCTCCGCGGCTCGCTCGAGGCATATCAGTCCATCACATCGACTTTGGGCAGGACACTGCATGGTGTAACCAAGGAGGAGCTGGCAGCCCTGGAGGGTACAGGCGCCCTTGAGACGCTCTGTAAGGTCATTGGCAGCGCTGACCACATTGTCAACACCCTAAAGGAATGGAGCAATGAAGAGGTATAGTTTGTTAACCTCATTGCATTTGACCTTTGTCACTAACCCGATGATTAGTTCTTCGTTTCGTTGTGGGACGAGCTACAAACTCGTGCCTCTCATCGACGGAGCAACACCATTGCTAACAATCTCAGCTACGACGATGTCAAAGACCGCACTTCATCTGCCGTGGGGGATGAGAATGACGATGGCGCCTTGTTCGATGAGACGGTGGCCGCTTACACACAACGTCGTAAGGGTGGTCTAGAGCTCCTCGTCGGCGCACTCGTGGAAGCCCAGAACAAAGCTTTCCGCCCATACTCTCACAAGGTTCAATGGACCACTGTCGGCGATATTGACGTTCTTGGTGCGTTTGAATTCATTACTTAGTCGCTTTAAAGCCAGCCCTCCTAACGCTTGTTGTAGACAGCGATTCCGTCACCCCTGAGCTCGACGAGCCCGTCCGCGTTCTTAGACAAAACTTTGAGTTCCTCATCAAGGCTTTATCCACAGCCGCTTTCCGTCGTGTATGGCGTGATGCCCTTTCTAAACTCCAGGACCTACTCTGGCATGATGTGCTGCTTCGCCAAACGTTTACCACCTACGGCGCGATGCAGTTTCTCCGTGACGTTGCTGTCCTCCGTGCTCTCATTGATCGCTACATTCCCGATGGCTCATCAGCCCTCGACAGCCTACACGAGGGCTGTCGCTTGCTGTGCTTGCCTATAGAGGCAGTTGACGAAAACTCTTTGACTCTCAAGTCGGCGAGCGATCGTGTCTTTACGGACAACGACGAAGCTCGCAAGGTGCTGGAAGAAATGGGACTCGAGGCCATCTCCCCCCCGAATGCGCGGAACATCCTGCAGCGGCGCGTGGAAAATAGTGAAAACGTCGGATGGTAAAAATGGGTAGAATTTTCGGGTATTGTATGTAGAATATATATCCCCCGCGTCCCTTGCAACATAAAAAAAATCTCTATCAAATCTACCATGCCAACTATATCCGATGTTGAAATCCTCTGCACACCTCAGCAGAGTCGGTGACCTGCTTGATCTAACTAACGGTTTGCTCCGAACGGTTGCTCTAGTGAAATGCAGCAATATCATGCCTCATGTCTTTCCTTTTTTTTCGCCTTTTCATGCTCCATGACCAAATCAATACCAACAGCAACGGCGATTAACCCAGAGCCCTCCTGGTCATCTCAACAACGGCAAAGGTACCGGCGCTGACAGGCATAGCTCGGAGCAGGGTAGGGCCAATGCCCTTCCAGAAGCCGGCGGCGCCCTCGGCGCGCCAGACGGTCGAGAAGCAGTTGCGCATGGAAGTGTACTGCTGCTTGGGGCCGAAGCCGTCGGTCTGCATCTTGCTCTTGACGACATCAAAGGGGTAGCTGGCAATCCAGAGGGCCTCGCCGGCAAGACCACCGTAGAGGGCAATCTTGTAGCTGGGGATTTCCTTGCGGTCAATGCCGTTGCGGGCGGCATCCTTGTTCATGAGGTACTCAAACGCGGTGAACCAGGCACCGTAGGCGAAGGCCTCACGCCAGATGGTGACAACTTGGCCGCGGTAGATGCCGCTGAGGACGCCGTCGTGGGCGCCGACCTTGCGGATGCAGTCGAGCGGGCCGTCGTAGAGGCGAGCGGCACCGTGGGGCTGGCTCTGCAGACGGATACGAATGTGCTCAATGGGACCCGATAGGACCGAGTTGGTGACACCGGCAAAGGCGCCAGCACCGGCGTACTGCGCGTACGTCAGATCGGCCCGTCGGCCAGCGGATGTGTTGCGGTCCTCGAGCCATCGGCGAGCCTGGTGGAAGGCACCAAACTGGACGGAAACACAGGCGCCAATACCAATGAGCGGGGTTAGAGTTCCCTTGTAAAAAGCGAGGGCGCCCTCATTGCGGTAGATGGAGCTCGCGGCGTTAAGGGCCGAGGAGTACTGGGTTGATGTCTGAAGTCGAACCTTGACAATGTCAAAGGGCTGGCCTGTACGTTTCCCGCAAATTAGTTTGGGTGGTTGAAAAGGATACCTTGTCTTTGCAATTGGTCTCTGCTTTCCCCGTGGTGGCTCGTGGCGCTTGCCCCAGTCGTTCATCTCATCGTGAGATCTCAACTCTTTTTTTTTTTTCCCTTTATCTCATCTCAGATCCAGTCCACTCGGACCAGCCCCTGCCCCGTCCCGGTCAAAGAACGGAATCATCTCTCTTCGCCGAAAATCATTGGGATTCCCACATACCAATCAAGACCTGCGCAATTCCTCCCACAGCGCCTGAGAACAGGTCCTTGGCCGTCTCAAGGCCACCAGTCTGCGGCGCCTCTACCTCAATGGCCGGAGCGTCCATATCGCTTATCCCCCACAAATGCGGCGTCGCAGCAGTCGGATAATCCTTGCCCGAAGCTCGATTGGCACCTCGTTGTGAGTGACCAGGGAAGAAGATGATGGGTAGGAGAGAAAGAAAAGAAAAATCCAATCCCAGCCTCGTGTAATTTAAGCAAAGGGGGAGGAAGAATTTAGAACTTGGTTAAAGAAGGCGCCTCTGGGATCAAATCTGGGGTTGCGGAGGGCGCCTAGCAAATGACGTGCTAAGATTACAAAGCCGTTACCGGCGAGGTGTCCTATCGGGGTTGACTATGCAGGTAGGCCGGCCGAACTACCTTTCTACAGACATAAACCAGGTCAGCGGCGCAGCCTTTATCTTCACGTGGCCTTGATCATATTGCAAAGGACACCAACTCCCAGGCCATACATGCGTCTACTCTTACATACTCGCAACTTTGCTGACCGCGCTTGCTTGGGTGGTGCCACCGGGCGGTCGGCCTGTAGGGTCTTGCATTAGGCAAGTCTTGCCGAAATCGGGCTGATAACGGAAGTCGGGCTTTATCTTGTTACGAAACTTCGGCTAGTTTCACCGACATGCATAATAACCGCCTTTTCTGAGGACGGGGCAATCCTCCGAGCTGCACAACTATCACATAAGACATCTCACTCAAGTTTCAGTTATAGCATACGTGGGGAATCTTCTGGTTCGTAGTAGACCTGCAACTTTTGGTATTCGCCTCCTCTGCTATGGAGAGCGAAATGACATCTATATTGTGCACTCTTCAGTATCGTCGAGCGCCGGACTTGCTGTCCTTTTCTTCGTTCTGTGCCTGGGCATGCTGCTCAATCGCCTCTTTCAACTTGCCCACCACCTCGGGCTGGTTGCTGAATGCCGTTTGAAGAATCGTTTCCAGCTCTGTCTCCACCTTGGCAATTGGTTTGACACCGGCTTTTCTGTTTCGTGAGTCGGTCATTAGAGCACCCCAACGCTGTGTGAAGGCGTAGATAGAGTGCCGTAGTAGTTCATCTAGCTGTTCGTTCATGTCCTCCACTGTTAAAGTCTTTGCCGTGACTGAAGGGGTTCCTCGCGACCATAACGACCCGCCAATAATGTTGGAGATGAACCCAACCCAATTTTGCGGGCTCAGAGTGTCCCAAATGTGAGTGAAATGCTGCATCGAAGAAGCCTGGTTCCTGATGTCGCCAATTTCCAGAGATACCAGCTCGTTCTTTATGATCAACAGGTTTTTTACCATAAAGAGGTCGGCATCTGTTCCTGTCTTGAGAGACTTGATTCTTGATTCGGCTCGCTGCAATACGTGAATCGTCTCCCTCACGATCTTGAATACAATGGCATTATTCTTAGCCTAGAACGGTGTTAGTGAAGCTCTACACGGGAAAAGAGGCTTGCTTACTGCTCTCTCCTTGGGCATACAATTCTCGTACATGCCTAGCAATTTGATTGCCTGTTTGACCAATGTGTGAGCGTTGGAAGAAGCCACTCCTCCCACTACTGGGCCAATCTTGAGCGAGCTGTCTTGAACCGCGGCTTTCGTTATTGATTTTGTGACCTCCGCCTCAAAAGCAGCATCTACTATTGGCCATAGGTGATGAACAACCAATTGTGACGCGTATTGCTTGCACTTGGTAAAGTACGGCGACTCATCGTCTTCCAGCTCCGAGACAAGATATTCGTTTGTTAACCAGCCAACCACATTGCATGTTATTTGCAATGACGCTGCCTGTAACGAAGGCTGGATGGTATTGATAACTGAAGTCAAATTACCTGGGTGAGCGATGGTGGTGTTTACGGTCTTGATGGACTGGAAGACCGAATCTTGGGCCGTGTTCCAGACGGGTTCCACGTCAAATAACCTTAGAAATAAGCTCTCTTCATTATATATGCGCTCAAAGCTCTGTTTAATGAAGCTTCTCGATGCAGTTTCGGCAGAAAGACTTTTAACTTCCTTGTGGAACTCTTCAATATCACCCTGAGTCATCAGTTTCATGTCTCGGTCTCGAGTTATCAGGTGTGTGTAGAAAATGTTTTTTGCAGTGTTGGCATAAATGTCAAAATTAGTACAGGATTCTGCCCGTTTGCCGTAGTACTCGTACGCACGGCGTACTATCCGGCGAACATTGGGAATCAAGCCGAATGAATCCAACATCAACTCTTGGAAGCGACCGTAAGCAAGGGCATGGCGCGCTGACTCGGATTTTGTGGCAACGATTTGTCGAGAGATATCAGCAGAGACCTTTTCCAAGCGTGTCTTGTACCCGTGCTCGAGGAGGTGCAGAGCCTTTGTGAGCAAAGCATTGTATCTGGCGAGGTATGTATCACGATCGCGATAGTTTTCCTGAATGTCATTAGTTCATGTGCTGGCCAACGATCTTCAGCAGCTTACATGTTCCTCCATAAAAATGATGCAAGCATCAATGTTCTCGATCATCTCTCCAAACGACTCGTCATCAACCAAGCGGCTAGCGCCAGGAGCATTCAAGCGTCTGGTAGCATTATCCAGGTAAGTATAGTAATGTAAATCGGTTCCGACTTCGTATGCCAGGGTCTCCAGCCGTCTCTGTTCTTTAAGAAGGTCTTCGCATTGGGATTGGAAGCTCGACGTCTGAGCTTCAACGGATTGGAACGAATTGGAGAGTGATGTAAGCAGCTTCAATGTCGCATTTGCATCGTCAATTAAGCCATCGAGGTGGCGCTCGGTAAGCGTGAGTTGATCTCGATACAAGCTAGGTGGAAGTTAGCTCCATTTAAACTTGCTGAGGCGACTTATCCGGTAGAATCAAGTATACATGTATTTCTGCTGGCTTGCGTCCAGCAATTGCTCGTCATACGATGTGAGATCTTTGGGGATTTGGTTGTCAAGCTCAATGGCGGGGCTGGGAAGGTCCAATGCATCCCATCCTCGATTCCACTTGTCTATTATTTTGCGCCTAGGTTTTCCATTCTTGGAGCGCTGTTCCTGGAGGACACGATAGAAGTCGGAGTAGGAGTTCGCTCGGCGTATCACTGTTGGTTCAGGGGGGGTATTGGCGTCGTCAATCTCTTCGTAGACATGTTGCATCGGCACTACAACCTCTGTAACTGCTCCTGTATTCTAGAGAAGAAGAAAAAACCACGGTCAGCTTCATTTGCGTATAGATGGATGCGCCTCGAGCGATGGGATGGGACAAACGTTTGGTGGTTGGAGCAGCGACTCCCTTCGGCGGTGGCCATGACCCTGGCTGCTGGCCTGGCCCTTCCTTCCCGTAATCTCGGGTACGAAGCTATACCACGAGTCTTCATACATTTTGCCGGGGAAGCTCGAAGCTCGAAAGCTCGAGGTGGGCTCTAGATTCGCCGGGTTTTCTAGAAGCCACGCAACAAGCGTTGAAGGTTCACCGGAGACGTGTGCTCCGAGGCACCGATGGCGGGACACGGGGCAGGAAGGCGCAAGGGACGGACAGTGGGGATGTCTGTGCTGGACCCCCACTAGTGCAGTGCTTCCCCGTTGGAAATATGTGGCGCACAGCAGCTCCCGTGGCAGCATGTGGCTGGGAGCTTCCCTGGCCTGTGGCAATTCAAAGAATTTTGCTGACCGAGAGCTCTTATCTGCACCGAGGCCCTGCTGAACCTGGTCGATATACCCTCACCATCACCTCGATTATCACATCCAGGTACTTATTATATTCGAGAATTCCCCCCCCCCCATCTGTATTAAAAATCTTACTCGAGTTTCTTTCAAGTCTATTGATAGCTATGAACGCCTCTCATCTGGCGCTCAGGCGGGCTGCCCTAACTTCCCGAGTTCGTCAAACCGCCTTTGCCACTCAGCGCCAATGGGTTCGCCATTCTAGCACACGCCCCAGCCGGAGCGGGGGTAAATTCATTGGATTTGCAACTGTATTTGGTGGTGCTGCCGCCGGCTCCTACTTTTATCCCAAAATCATGGAACAGTTCTCATCCGAAGAGCCTGAAGCTGAACCCGCGAAAAAGAAGAAAAGGGCAATCCGAAAGGCAGAGGTCGAGTTTGAAAAGCCCATTGACCAAGCGTCCTCGGGCGAGGAAGTCCGCGAACTTCTCAGCCCACAACATGTCCAAGTCAAAAACAGCTGGGAACACCCTGGAATTTATGCATGGGGCTCCAACATTGGCAAGGTCATCGACCCCAACTCCAACGAGAAATACGTCAAACAGCCTCGTCGCATTCCCCATTTTGATGGACAGATTCTTCGGGATCTGAAACTCACTCAAACGTTTGGTGTAGCAGTAACTGAAAAGGGCGACCTGGTTCAATGGGGTCTCGGTTTCTCAAAGGACAGCCCCTCACCCATCACCACCCTTACTGGCAAGGACATTGTCAAGATTGATGTCTCCATGGACCGGATCATTGCCTTGTCACGCAAAGGCGATGTGTATTCTATTCCGTCTTCGCGGGATGACCTGGATGCGGGCCTTAAAGAGGAACAGCCCAAGAGCTCTTGGTCTCTCTGGGGAACCAGTGGCAAGGAGACTATCCACTTTCGCAACCTCACTCCTTCCAATCTCTCTCGGAGCGAGACCATCACTGATATCAGCGTTGGCCAAGAGCATTGTTTGATGCTTACCTCAAAAGGGCGTGTGTTTTCAGCCGCTGCCAGTGCTCTGGAGTTTCCAACTAGGGGCCAGATGGGTATCCCTGGGCTGAGTTGGGCTAACCGACCATCGGGTTCATATGATCAACCACACGAAATCATTGGCTTGAAGGGTTTTGAGATTAGCCAGATTGCTGCCGGTGATTTCCACTCGGCTGTCCTCGACAAGACCGGAAAGATCTTCACATTTGGCGATAATGCATTTGGACAACTTGGTTTTGATACAGAATTTGGTCTCCAGTTCGCAGATTCACCATCATTGATGGGCATCAACAAACTCTACGGAAGTAGCGGGTTGATCCCTACGGCGACTTCAATTGCAGCTGGTGGAAACAATACGTACTTCACCGTTGACGCAAAATCACCCAACATCCAGGAAAACGCCAAGTCGCTTGCTCCATCCCAAAGGCTTTCCCCAGTCACATCGGACTTGTGGAGCATGGGACAAGGAGTGTACGGCACACTGGGAACTGGCCGGTGGTCTCACGTATCTCCTAGGCCAACCAAGATCAAGTCGCTGTCGTCCCTTTTCGAATTCAACGAAAAGACGAACATGATGAGCCCAATCAAACTCAAGGCCCTCTCTATCGGTGCCACACATTGCTCTGCTGTTATGGATAACTTTACCCAGACGTCGGCATCAACCAAGGGAAATGAAAATGCTACCAACTGGGGCTCTGATGTTCTTTTATGGGGCGGGAACGAGCACTTCCAACTGGGAACTGGCAAACGGACAAACCTTAACACACCAAGCTATATTGGGCCATTGGATGGCGAACCAGACGCTCGCAAAGAGAACGATGCTCAATTCCACCGACTTTGTGTGACACCACGGACAACAATTCGCCTAGACGGAGGCAAGGGTCGCAAGGTAACATTGGAGCAGAAGATTGAGTGCGGCAAGTACGTGACAGCTGTCTACTCTGCAGTTTAACAGCGGGGATGGCGCAGATGACTAGGCCAGTAGTGGGCGGCTATCCTAAAAAGGATCCCGCTCACTTCTCACTTGTCTTGTAAGATGTATTGATATGTGTGTACCATGAAAAGAAAAGGGCGGCAGGCGGGGACGGTGGATGTTTGTGACAAGTGATATCCGTCAGACTGGGGAGGCGTTTGATTGGATTCTGTGACGATCCTACTCAACTGTATAATTAATAGCGAATCTTAGCCAATGGACGGCACCGAAATTGACGTCAGATTTACGATGCCATACTGTCAATCCTGTGAGTCGTACGAAACAACAAGGCAGGAAAGGAACGGAAAAAAAAATCACTGAGAGGCAGTGCATCGTACAAGCCACACACGGCCTCACTGGGCTTGGGGGAATATTTTACGGGACAAATGTCGAGACTGAGCATCTCAGATGACTGATGAGCCACGTGGTTCGCAGCAACGGTACCACCAACCGGGGCGCCAGGGGACCTGGATAGGGCGTTGCGGCGGATCGACAGTGCTTTAGGGGGCCACTCAGACAAGGGTCTGATGTGCCTATTTCTGATGCTCCGCCGCCCCTGCATCGACGAACAGAAGGCAAAAGGAAGGAAAATGGAAGATGGGGAGATGAGCAGGCCCGAGTGCACGAAAAATTGGAGAATATGCCGAAACAAACAAACTAAACTTTCGGAAAGATCAAAGGAATAGGACTAGCTTGCGAGCGTGCGGTGTCCAACGCACACGAAAGTGGCCACGCAATCCAAGGAGGCTCGTCACGGCGCGGATAAAGTGTCAGAGAGTAGTGTGAGCTTGAGCGTGTGAGAGCCAGTCATGCGCCCAACGGTGGCAGTGGCAGTGGCAATGGCGAAACTGGAGCAGTGACCCAGAGGTGACGGCGGCGACGGCGATGGCGATGGCAATGGCGGGAGGGGGAGGGGCACAGGAGAACAGAAGGACGAAAGGGAAAAGTTATGATACGTGGATTAATCAATCTTTTACGGGTATTTTTCCCGTCCAGAGATGTGTGATCGCGTACCCTCGTATTTAGTGAATGAAATCTGGATGATTGACGCAACTGCCGAGGCAGCAAAGACGCACACCCACTTTTGTTTGGTCACGGTCCACGCATCTCACACTTGGACACTGCTCCCAGTGCGGTGGCACATCTGGACGGGAGTGCAGGTTCTGGCGTACACAAGCCCGCATACAAGTGGCGAGCGACCGAACCGGTTCCGGCGAGGGAAGGACAGAAGGAAGCTGTCAGCACGGCAGCTGGCTGGCTTGGCCTGGCTTGGCTAGGCTCGGCTTGGCCCCGGACCTGCGCAAGGCGTATCCGTATGTGATACATACATGTAGGTACCTACATACGGGCCTTACAGCGTCTGTGTGCCAGTTGGGAAAACACAAAAAAAAAAAAAAAAAAAAAA
>KV875231.1:498583-666500 GCA_001879505.1 Calonectria pseudoreteaudii
GCCGTCCCGGAGGGGACGGGGGGGGGGGGGTAAATGCGAAGTGCGACAGCCGCGGAGAGCAGCGCAGAAACCACAATGTGCGACAGGCATACACGCCCGACCCTGCCATAATACCACTTGATTGCCTTGATATTAATCCCGCCGCAATCTGAGCTCGGGCGCATGCATATCGACAGTGTAATTGCAAAACAAACAGGGCGCCGATTGCCTCATTCATCCATTTGGGGAATATTTTATCTCATTTTTCCATTCGCGTGCAGCATCGGGCAGCACGTGCCGCGGGGCGCATCTCAATCTCCATTCATCCCCCCATCCGCATCCCCATCCATCCCATAGTCCCGTTGGGTCGGGCATTGACGCGCAGCGCAAAGGGCAACGACGAGCTCCCACATATCACTCGCCAGCGTCCCGCGACCCCGGGTCTCAGGTCCTGTCTTGTCCGCGCATTCGTCCGCACCTGTATCGTTTCGCATCGCATCCCCCCCCCCATCCCTCCCCATCCCCATCCTTTTCCCCCATCGCGCCGTCCCCGCTGTCACCCCCTCCGTTGCCGCCCTCGTTGGCTCGTCCTGGTCTCGCCGCTTCCGTTAACCGGATGCTTGGTCTGCGTGATCATAGGTTGGGTTCAGCTGCCCTGCTCCGTGACGTGAATGCGCCTCTATCATTCCGGCCATCGCGACCCGACCTTGCTGTCCTGTCACGCCCCGATCCTTGCTTCTTATTCTTATTTTTATTTTCCTCGTCCTCTTTCCTCTCACTATTACTACTGTTCTGCGCCTCTTGCTCCATCTTATTCCACCTGCCATATCGCCCACGAAGACGCCCGCCCACTTTCAATATTACTTCCTCCTACACTTGCTTCGCCCCCTTGCTGTCTACGCTCTCTGGCCTGTCCCTGCCCCTGCCCCGGCCTCCACCCGACGGCTCGCTATAACAATATTCTTCCGCCTCCCGCTGCCATCATCTCGCCTTCGCCTTTCGCTTCCACTCTCGCCTCAGGCTTCCTCTGCCACGCTTGCAGGGCCCTTCGGGACATACAACGCCACTTCTCGTCGGTGACGGCTCTCTCTTCATTTGCGCGCTCCCGACCGCCCGCTTATCAACCCGCCGCCATGGACAGAATCCCCAAGTTCCGTCGCAAACCCAAGAATCCCACCATTGAGACGGCCGTTGAACGCTCCAGCAGCGACACCCTTGACAGCATTGCAAGCACTGAACTTCAAGCCGCAAGTCTTCAGCAACATTTACACCCTCAAAAACCCAGTATCAAGCCCATCAAGAAGTCCCCTTTCCGAAATTTCCGACTAAGAGCCTCTGCCAAGAGAGCTCGCGAAAGCCCTACCGCGGAGCTGCCTTCCAGCCCTCCCGCAGCCGTTGTTGGCCAGGACGGCATCAAAAGCCGACCAGTCACTGCCGAAAGTAATGCGATCAGGAACGGCGTCGCCATGATGCCCAAGCTCCCCGCCTTCCTAGCTTCGACCTTGTTAGGTACGCCATAGACCCAACTAAACCCTTTAGCATCATCTCCAGCTAACAATCGGCCAGATATCGATACCAAGTTCCAGGAACTGACATGGAGCGAACGCGATCGAATCCTCGAAGGCACTCAGAACAACGACGACTCAGAATGCAAGTGGGGGACCTTTAAGCAGGTTGATGTTGAAGAGAAGGGCCTTATGGACCGGTACTTTAACATTAAGCCCTGGAACCACAACCGCATCCGACTAAAGGTTCCTCCGAACGAGCTCGACTACGTCAACGCCTCTGACATCATTCTCGAGTCGCCTGGCTCAGAACTGCCTCCCTTGCGCTACATCGCCATGCAAGGCCCTACAATACCATCTATTAGCTACGTCTGGCGTATGATTGCTGAACAACTCTCCTCCCCTGCCGTCATTGTCCAGCTCACCACAATGACGGAAAGCGGGGCAATCAAGTGCCATCCATACTTTCCAGACAACGAAGATGACAAAACCTGGCCTCTCAATGAGGATAACGTATGGGGTGACGGCTGGAAAGCTGATCTTACGCTGGACTCTTACGAGGAGATCTGCGATGGATCTATTGAGAAGCGCAAGCTATTGCTCCACGTCGAAGGAGAAGAGGAACCTCGCACTGTCTGGCATCTGCTCTACCGCAGGTGGCCCGACTTTGGCGTGCCTGAACTAGAGGACCTAGGCGGCTTTTTTGAGATTATGCGGCTCTCTCGCGAGTACAGCGCCTCCTCCAACCCTCGCATCATTCACTGCAGTGCTGGTGTTGGCCGGACCGGCACCTTCATCACCCTTGAGTACCTCATGAGAGAGCTAGATTCTGGTGCCTTTGAAGCCTATGACGAACACGGCGAAGGCCCAGACCTCATTTGTGACACAGTGGACGCCCTCCGAGAGCAGCGAGTTGGCATGGTCCAGGGCAAGCCCCAATACCACTTCATCTACCAAGTTATGCGCAAACTATGGCGTGATAAGTATGGCATTGAGGAAGAGGGCAGCGAACCCGCGGCCAAGAGGCTCGAAGTGGGTGGCAGCCCGTCCTTTGACGCTGGCCCAGGACCCGACATTGGTCAGAAGGGCGTCACACAATAAGCATATGCGTTGACCAGGGCGATGTGTGCACCTGACGTTGCATAGACCAAGCACACATTTTGGTTATCTCGGCGTTTTTGTTGGTTGACTTGGTGAAGAGGGTTTATTATACCTGATTGGCTAAACTTTTATTTTTCTGATTCCTGTATTTTTGTTCGTATCTTTGTATTGCGTTTTAATGGTGTGTCTGGCGGGCTTTTTTCTTTTTTTCTTTTTTTACTTCTTCTTTTTCCCTGTCTAGCCGATAGAGAGCCCGCTTCTGGGAAGTTGGCTGGTTGTAGGAGTATATGAATAGGCTTGGAGAGTGTACAAGGAGGGAGGTATGATGATGAAGCATGGAACATGGGCAACATGAAAAAAAAAGACGTGTCTGGGAATTATCAACACGGATAGACTGGCATTGGCATATGGCAATGAGAATAAAGGCATGGCCTCCAGAGAGGTCTGTGTTTCCCGCAGTATAATAATATCGGTTTTAATCATCAACAGCCTTTTTTTTTAATTTCCTCTTTTCAAAACATTTTGAGCATTGCACGACCAAATTCTATTATTTGTCCAACTCCAGTGATGTGATCAATACGTTCTAAGAGGAGACAAGAAAAAAACAGTCCACTAGTCCACCCACCCAGTTGCAATCAAATTACAAGTCATGTGTACCATAGATACAATGTGCACACTAACTATTCCAGTGTTTGAAACTATTTTTTGAGGGGGGTTTTTTTTTTGTCCTTTGAGGGGGGTTGATCGCTTTTCTTTGCAAATATCATCTGTCCTTCTCATTATAAGCTACTGGGTAAGCCACAAGATGCTACAAACTCCTCCCAACTTGGTATTACCGCCGCGATCCCTTGCACCATGCCGCTAAAACAAACAAAAAAAAAAGAACAAAAGGAAGAAGAAGAAGAAGTGAAAAGGGGAAGAATAAGAAGAAGGGGAAAAGCCAACTCAGCATCTGGTTTAGGCGCTGATGACAACGGTGACGGTTTCCTTTTCGTGCTGCGTCACGGTCACGGTCTCATGATCCTTTTGGGTCACGGTCACGGTGAAGTAGACGGACACGGTGGGAGTTCCGTCGACGGTGGTGGTGGTGGTGCTTCCGAAGCCATCGACAGCTGCCTCGGTGGCGGCGGCGGCCGGCGGCGTCGTCTTGCTGCTGTCGTCTTCGATGGGGATCAGGAGCACGGTGGTGGCCTGGGTGGGCTCGGCACCAGACCCGCCCTGGGAGGTGGCGCCGGAGTCTGGGTAGCCGCCGGGGTTCTTGATGGACTCCGTCACGGTGCTGCTTCCCGCGGGGAGGGATGTGGTGGCGGCAGCATCCGTCGTGGTTGTGGGGGCCTCGACAGGGGAAGAGGACGCCTCCGAGGTAGCAGGCCGGGTCTTGGTCACGACGATGACGGTCGGCTCAGTGGCAGAGGTGGCCGTCGCAGCTGGAGCGTCGTAGGTGGCAGTGCCCTGAGCGGGGGAAGACGTCTCGGGCGTGGAAGATCTGGTCCTGGTGACGGTAATGAGAGTGTGAGGTCGGCTGGGCTCCGAGGTGGAAACGTCAGGGGAGCTCGTGGCCTCCGAGGACTGAGCGGGCTCGCTCGTCTGCTGCTGAGCAGGCTCTGAAGTAGTCGAGGAGGCACCGTCATCAACAGTGACGATTTGCGTGACTGTGACGACTGGGTAGTTGGGCTCTGTCTTGGCCTCAGTCGTGGTGACGGCAGCCTCTGTTGTTGCAGTCGTGGACGCAGCCGGCTGCTCAGCAGCAGACGTTGTCGCCGAGCTGTCATTTCCGGTGGTGCCAAGAATCTCCTTGGCCTTGTCCAGGCTCTGGCACGACAGCGTGACGCCCTTGACGGTGGTGGCGGGGAAAGCGAAGCACTTCTCGTTGGTGCCACAGTCCGTCAGCGTGTAAGAGCCGGCCGAGTTGCACTGGGCAAACTTGCCGTCGATGCACGCGGCCTGGCCCGAGGAGCACGCAGAGTCGGCCGTCAGCCCCGAGTAGACCTGGTTGAGCTTCCTGGCCTGGGAAAGGTTTTCGGCGTACTCGTTGGCATCGATGACGGCCGTGAAGGTAGGCAGGATGCTGGCAACAGGGACTGCCGTGTTGGGAGTACCAGTGGGGACGACGGAGGAGGCGGCGGCACTCGAGCCAGCAGCTTCGGTGGACGACACACCTGAGGGTGAGGACGAGACGCCTGTAGAGGATGGTGCTTGTGTGGTGGGAGAGGACGTAGGCTCAGAAGGAGCTGCGTACGTCTGAGTGGCCTGAACCCCAGTTGAAGTTGCCTGGACATCGGTTGACGAAGCCTGAGCGTCAGTCGAGCTAGCCGCTACTGTTCCGTCAGGGTTGCCAACGGAAATGGTCAGAGTGGTGCCCGGCCCAGAAGTCGCAGCGCCCGATGTTGGCTGAGCGTTGTCCGCAGAAGTAGGGGGCACCACGGCCGAAGTCTCCTGCACGGGAGTCGACGCAGCGGCGCTGGTGCCGGAAGGCTGGAGACCGCCCAGGTCAACGCTGGACTGCAGATGACCGCTTGTCGGGTAGTGCTTGTCCTGGTCGGGCCGCGTGGTGGTATCCGACGGGGTGCTTTGGTAGTCGCCGGCCGTGGAGGTTTCCGCCGGAGCCGCAGCCTGATCGCTTGTGACAGTGGTGACGACGGACGAACCGCCGGGAGTTTGATACTGCGTGCTGGGTGTCGTTGTGGGCTGCTGCGGAACAATCGAGGTGGTGATGATAGATTGAGTCGCCTGGGCAGGGCTGGTGCTCTCAACCGCCCCTGCAGCAGATGTGGGAGTGCCGTAGGCGCTCGAGACATCAGTTCCAGAACTGGGCTGCTTGGGGACGATCGAGGTGGTGATGACAACACCAGTAGTCGCGGCTGAAGTACCACCAGAAGTAACCTGAACAGCGCTCGTCTCCTTCTCCACCGCAGTAGTAGACTCCTTGGTCTGGCCCGGGGTGTTCGTGTAAGTCGGGGTGGCGGTTGGCTGCTCAGGAGCGATGGCGCTGGTGAGCGTTGACGATTCAGCAAAACCAGTCGTGTCAACGGGGTAGGCCGACGAAGGCATTGCGCTGGATTGCTCAACCGAGGTCGAAGGAGCTTTCGTCTGGGCTTCCGTGGTCGAGTCTACAACGGGGGCCTCGACGGTCGACTGAGGCGTTCCAGAGGTTTCCGACGTTCCGGGGATGGGGTACGCAAGGGTCGTGGAGAGCGTCTCGAAGATGGGCCGGGGCGTAGTTCCAGAGCCGCCAGAGTCGGTTTGGGAGCTGTACCTGTGTGTTAGACAACCATAAATCTTATATAAGAGCAGGTTTTCGTACTCATCGTGAGCCGCAGTTGGAGCGGCAGATGTAGTATATTGGCCATCGACGGGTGTCGATCTTCGGTAACTGCTCCCCCCCACGTTAGTCTCCAAGTTTACACGTTGGGGACCATTCTTGTCTCTCAACTTACATCCTACCAGTCCACATTATAGGGCCAGCCTGAGCGGAGTGGGCAGTCAAAAGAAATTGAAGGGCGATGGCCATCGTCCTCGCGTTGAACCGCATTTTGAAAATTTTCCTTGTTTTTGTTTTTCTCGTGACGGTAAAGAAATATCCAAGAATGACAGGCGCCGATAATCTCGACAGTAACCTGGGGTAAGAAAGTATGAAAAGGTGGTCGTGTTCGTTATGAAAGCTTCAAATTCGGTGAATGTAATCGACGCTCGGTGTTAATGATAGGAACAGTGACGGTATGAAACGTGTTTGCCGGTGGGGGAGCGCAAACAAATTAGATGAGCCTGGTAAAGGAAAATGTCGTCGTAAAACGTAACCACGTATCCTTGGATCGATCCAAGTTTCAGGACGAATGAAACAATGAAAGTCTATGTGGCAGACGGACAGAGAGAGAGAGAGAGAACAGGCAGTGGGAGGAGGGGAAACAAAGGAATGGGAGAAACAAGGCACACAAAGCTCAAAGAAAGAAAGAGATGTGAGAGACGCAAGGAAAGAAGAAGAAAGTGAAACACAGAGACAGAGAAGATGAAAGCTTGAGAGATGCAGAGATTGCCAGGCCATGTCTTCAAAGTGGATGGTGGTGTAGTATTGTATGGCCGCCCGTCGCCAGCGCAGTCGTCTCGTCCCACCACCACCACCCCAAAGACAGCAAGCAGCAAGCCTTGTGTTTCGTCCCAATCCTCCTCCAGTTACCATTCACGCAAGACAGCCCTGCCCTGACTGGCCTGGTCTTGGCAGCGGGGGCTGCAACTGCAAGGGACGGGGCTCCAGTCGAGAGTCTCACGAGGCGCCCAACCCCAAACCGCCGCCAGGTCCCAGCAGCGGCTCTGTCGTCCAGCCCTGGGAGCCCAATCACCGACCGCCCGGGGGGGGCTGCCGTCGCTGTCGTGCACTGCTCGCAGGGGGCTGCCATGACTGGGCGTTAAGCGCGCGATGGCCAAGACAGGTGGGGGGGCCCGCGTTTCTTCTCACCCCGGGCTGCATTCGCGCGGCTCGCTATTATTGGCAGTACCCGTCAGGTCGTCTCGGCAGCGGCCCGGCCGAGGGTCAGCGCTGGCCAATCATGCTAGACCCACTGAATCCACCTGCGGCGTCCCCCCCTCCGGTCCCAGAGCTAGCTTGGGCGGCTCTCGGCGGGTACGTAGCATCGCATCCAATAGTTCCCGCCGCCCAATATTAAAAGAAGGCAGCTATTGCCAGCTTTCCCTCGTCTTGCGAGCCCTAGTCGACCCATTCTCGTCCGGTCGTGACCTGGTCGGGACCGATTGCTCCTAGTGGAGGCTCGAGCTTCGAGTCCGTGCCTGGCTCGTGGCGTCGTTGGCCTTTGCCCGACTTATACACCCATTTCGCCCTTGAACCATTCATAGTTCGCCGCCCCGTTGCTCGTTCCTGGCATTAAACCGACGCCATCAGCTAATGCAAGCCATCTTTCCATTCTTAGTCCATAACCTAACCATAGAGCCCTCGACCAGTGTCCCCTGGTGTACCGATGCCCTGGGTCCTGCGTGATCGAGATAGCCGCCCGTCGACCCTCGCGTCGTGGCCAGACCCAGCCCGTAGTGGAGGCAGAGCATTGTCCCGGTGTCCTGAAAATAAGGCTGATGGTGCCCATTGTTCCGCTTTTGTCCTTGTTCATTTCATTGCTTTTCTGGTTCCTGGCATCTGCCTTTCCCTATATGGCCATATTATACATCAAGATTTTACAGGGTATCGACGCCGTCTGTGGCACGCCACCATCTCCACTTCATCCCGTCTATCCAACCGCAGACAATTGACAGAATCTATATATAATTGTACATTTATGCATCTAATCCATCCAGTTCAACTCGTTGGCGGCAAGCCATGAAAAGCAACGTCGCCTCATTGATTTGATCCGTAAACGCCATCCACCTCGAGCTTGATCCAACCCCATGTTGTCTCGTTTCTCTTTGCTCTTTTTTTTTTAAACACTTACTTAGCGTTCCCTCTTCTTACACGCCTGGCTCCTCCCCGCTGACCTTGTCCCTGTCTTGGCGCCTCTGCTGTTGGTTTTGGCGTACGCGCTGGAGCACTTCACATAAATTTCTGTTGGCCTCGTGCTCCATTGGACCCTCTAGATAACCGCGCACCATGAAATTATCTGGCCACGTCCAGCCCACTCGGCTCGCATTGATCGCATCCAGAACCGAGTCCACCGTTTCTTCTTCAAGCATGGGTTCTGCAAACGCCCGGAACGCACACAGCGTATCGAGCATGTCGGCCTCGTGGGGAACGTCGTCTAAGCTCTCCAGCTCTCGGACCAGTTGCGCTTGTCCCCATTCCTGAACTAGCCACTTCAGTACTTCGGCCATTTCCTCAAATTCTCCCGCGAACGCAAGAGTCACCATGTAGTCGTGGGCCAGGGGGGCTGAGACTGGGTCTCGCCGCAGAAGCATTGCGTCGAGATTCGATACTTCGTTGGCACCAATCAGCCGCTGTACCTCCCTCTCCTCCTTCACCAGGGAGTAGAATAGCTCGGTGAGGCGGGTGGCCGCAAGTCGGGCCAGGTTCAAGGTGGAGGATCCTTCTCCACTTTCATCCACAATACCTCGTTCAGCCATCGAGTCGCGTTCCTGCATGGGCTGGTCCTGCCGAGCATCCGGGTCATATAGGAGACCAAACGAGTTGGCCATGGCACTGCTGTCCAATCTCATGTCCACCAACAGCGTGCCAACCTCACGCCGCAACATACTCTTCAGGCTACGCGCGAACCGTTGAAAGAGCAACAGGGAACATCCATGACATTCCCTGAACCGATCCAAAAGGTGTATGGCTAAACGCAGCTGTTCATCGAGTGTGATGCCTAGCGCAACGTGATGCTGGCCCAAGTGCTTGAGAATCGGCATCCATAAATATGAAGCGCCAGGATGTTTTTCGTGGCCGAGACGAGCCTCGACCAATCGCATAGCCCGTACCATATGTCGTCTCGCATGACCGCGTTCCCGGGAACAAACGCTGATGTACGCAGAAAACACATCAACAGGGATTTCCTTTAGTGATTTTGGATCCGGGTCATTGGCCAACAAGGCAGACGACTGCTCCCACGGGAGGGCGCTCTCCAGCAGATATTGCTGGGCCGTCTGCAGTGATTCCGCATTCGAAACCAAGACGCGAAGACATTGCCCATTGGGCACGATTCCGTGCTGCTTCATCTTTTGGTACAACTCATCCACACTGGGGGGTCTCAGCCTCGCCTTCTCAAATTCTGCCAGGTTTAATTCCTCTTGGGTTGGGAAATTCAGGGAGTTGTCTCCTGGCAATTTTCCCACTCCCAAATCAGCATCCCTGGCGAAGAGTTTCTCAAACATGGCCGCATACTCCTCAAGGCCAGGCTCAAGGCCTTCGCTCGGAGGGTGTCGAAACCTATCCCATGCCTCGTGCGCGTTTCTCGTTGCCTTGATTGAAGCAGCCCATACTCGAAGTTGCTTCTTTGAGTTGACTGGTATCCGCTGTTGGATAGTTGGGGTTCCATCGTAGGCTAAGCCTTGCAAGATGTCCAATGATTCATCGGTCTGGTCCTTAGGAAATCCAGCCTCTTGCATCATCGTGCCAGCTCGCACCGTGCGAGTCCAGCTATCCTCGGGTTCCATTATTTCATCCATGCCGTCTCCGGGATACAAATAAGGTGGCCACGTTAGGGAGTACCGCCTTGCACTGTGTAACTCGGTTTGGTTCTTGGGCATACCCGCTAATACCGCGCGGATGGCTTTAAACCCTGCCTTGTTCACAGCCAGAGGTTTGGGCAGTTGATCTGACATTCCAATAAGTACCCGCTGCGCCTCCCAAAAATAGGCATTGGGAACTTGCTTGTGGTGGATGCCAAGCTGAGCACGATTAGCAAAAGTCCTGAGCGCCGAATTGAATAGGCGGCATTGCTCAAAATACGTCCTCTTGCGAACGCTGGAATCCTGTTCGTGCCATTGGATCCGCTCTGCAACAACATCGGCCAGAGTCACCAGCAGTCGAGGTTCCAGCCGGCGGCAGTGGTTTGCAAATCTTGACATTAAGCGAGAAAATTCATCTGGTGTCATGGTTTGCATGGCGAGGCGTGTCTTTGACTGTGCTCCTTCATCAACATCACCGTTTCCACCTTGATCCCTCAGCTTGTAACAGGATCGAGACCGGAAGTACGTCAGAAGCTCATCCAGCGTTGATGTAGTTCGTATCGAGGCACCAGTTCGGAGGAGAAAGTTGAGGATAAAAATGGGTTTCAAAGTATCTTGTTCCAGGAAACGCCGGCATCGCTCTTCGTCATTCGCACCTCGTAGTATGTAAAGATAATACTCAAGGTCTTTTTCCGTATGTCCGTTGTGGTAAAGCACGTTCAGTGCTTTGCTCCACTGTTCGTCAGGCGGCAAAAGCTCAAGGATATCATGGTGGCTGTCGGGATCGGTCTCGGCCTCCCGTCGGAGGTGCATCTGCATCAAAACTACTGGCAGTCGGTAGCTTCGCAGCATGGCTATATTTTTTCGCGCTTCGTAATTTGGGACATCCGAGGCAAGAAGAGCTTCAATTAGAAAGCTTGGGCTTAGATGAGTCCAGGATTTCGTCAGTTGTAGGTTTCGCTCAGTTCCCCGGCGCAAAGGATTCGATTCCGCCCAGGATGGCCCTTCAGGCGTAGTCTCTTCCCGTCGCATGTCGGCCGCAAGCTGTCGCCTCAATTCGCTTCGTTGTTGCCAAGGGTCCCGGTCGATCGTGATGGCATCGCTATCGCTATAAGATTCGAGGTGTCTCGGGGATGGCGGAGCTTTGGCCAGTAGTGCGCTCGACGCATATAGGCATGTCCCTTGATACAATGACTGCCTGATTCTCTACAGAAATCCGCGGTAAGCTTGGCGTCGGTTGCTGGAAGCTCTGCCATACGTACCCTGGATCCAGCGACCACACGCCGTGGTGTCTGCCACGCCCGCCCCAGCTCCCATGTTGCACTTCTGAGCATGCCTCCTCATTGCTTCCAGGCCGACCGATTGAGAGGCTTAGGCGGAGCACCGGCACGGAAGGCAGAGCGGCAAATATTTGGCATCTGATAGATTTAGCTCCAATAGCTGGCGGAAAAGTTCCCCGAAGCCTGGAACAGATATGTACCAATCGGGTTGCGCCAGTCTAACGGGGCATGGCCCCTCGTTCACCCACGACTTCTAACAGGTTCAGTACTCACGAGAGCTCAGTGGACAGCTCGAGCACCCCGGATTGGCATGTCTCACTTAAAATGTTTTACACGTTGGGCTGCGCGAGTTGCCTTGATTGAACTCGAAATTTTAGGATTCTATATTTCTTTTTAGTCATGACGTAGATTCTTTTGCAGGCATCAGGCCCGAGAAATCCATTCATTAATCCTTGGAAGAGCTCTCGCCTTCCTTTCCCTCTTTCTTTTCCTTCTCCTCCTCGGCTTTATCTTTTCGCTTTTGCACTACCTCCCAATTATATACTCTCGCAATGGCAACCTCCATGGTCTATGCTCCAGTCAGTGCGCTGCGCTTTGGTAGCGGAGTTGCTTGACCTACCGTAATCTGCTCCCGGAGAAAGTCCAAGTCCTCCTCGCAGTTAGCGTAACTCGTCTTGGCCGTTGCCAGCTTTTGTGAAAGAAGCTCCTCTGCCTCCTCGATGGGGTAAGAAAGCATCACGTTTGCCTATCCAGCGTCAACTTCGCCCACAAAAACAAGCACGATGGGGTTTCGTACGCCCAGCCAGATGTAGACTTCCTCAGTAGCGGGAATATTGGCCTTGGCGTAGAGGGTATCGTTAAGCTCAAAAGTGGTTTGGATCGGCTCGTCTTCATCCTGTGACTGTTTAATATGGAGCCAGTCAGAGCTATCATGATACACGTACTTTGCGTGTCTTGAGGAACTTGACCGAGTCCAGCGTCTTCTGAATGTCGGGGATCTTCTCTTTCAATCCTGTCATTCGCCGTTGCAGGTTCATCTCCATGAACTGGTACTTCCTATACACCGCCCATGTTATTGCCAGTTCCTTGGTTACGTTCGAACGCGATCGACCTCAAGCCTCCAGGCAGGTGGGGTTTGGTCGTTCGTCACTCAGTTGTTGGTTTTGACTCACGAGATCATCTCTTGGAAGTTTCGCAGGGTGGGCTCGACATCGTCACGGGTTGACACGTAGTCCTCTACTCGGTCGACAAAGGGAGCATATGGGATGCCCCGCGGGTTGGTGGCGGCATCCTCCTTCGAGCTGGATTGGCATCAGTCGGTCTGGCTCTTGCAGTCGAAACTCGCCCGCTTCCGAGGTTCTTCTCGGACTTACCTTGCAGAAACCTCCTTTCCTTTGGTTGCCATGGTGCTGGTGGCTTTCCCCTTTAGCACAAGGCAGTTGTTGAAGCTGGGGTCAAGCGCGGGCGGGTTTTGCGACCAAGGCACATTTCGTCAGTGGGCAGCCTTTCACCTCGCTGAGCCTGCCCCACCCACCCCTCACCCGCAGTTGGTGTGAAATGCAGGTATAGGTCCATGGTTGGGAATCACCTCAAAATCCACCATTTTATATCATTACCATAGAAATAATATATATTGTAACTTGTGGTTGGATTTTCTATCATGAATTTTCGGTTGAGAAATACAAATCCGATGGAGAATAACTCGATATCCTGTGGCATGTATTTTAGGGAGGTTCTTTTCGAAATCTCTAAACTTTTAGTTTAACACGAAAGGCATGGGTACGGTTCCAGACTTACGGTTCTTGCTTGTAATAGATTTGGTTCTTAAAAGTGAAAAGCATGTGCTTTGACCACGAGATATAAGATAATAGCGCTAACGAAGCACGCAACCCAGGGTAGGTAGGCGCCTCGATATTATATTATCCAAGAGGCAACTAGGATGGGAAAGTCTCCAACTTAGCAATAACGAAATAATTGGCGAGTGTGATGATTAATTAGCAAAAATCGGCAAGTCTCTGTGTGAACTTCCTGTGAGATCATAGATTGCGAGGTTTGGGAGAGTTGCATCCACCAACTTTGAACTCAAGTACATCTAAATAAGACATGGTGACTCTTGATATTCTTAGCTATTTTCGGAGTTTCCGGGGCGTTTCACAGTGTCTCGATATCCATTCTTTTCTTGGTTTCTCGCATTGCCTAAGGTCAAGTTTTTTTTTTTTTTTTTCAGCGCTAGTGTGAATGATGATGGTGGCTGGGGAGTTCTGAATCGGAAGCAGTAGGTACTACACTAGAAAGGAGATTGCAAAGTGCCAACATTATTAGAAAACAAAAACTAATATTTCCTAGAGAGACCGCATATGTAGTCCCATAACCATCCCCGATACCGTTACTAAGAGAAGGCTAGAAATATCTGTCAAGAAACGTCTGTTTTGAGGTTGGCATGACAGACAAACTTCCAATGCCGCCATCCTATATATGACACACAAGGACATGCACACCAATAGCGGATGAATAAGAATAGTATTGCCCTCATAGAAAGGACTGTGCAATTTCCGGAGTCGGTCCCCGCCACCTGGTCCGAACACTCAAAACTCGAAAGTCGTTATAAGCATGCATCATTGATGGCCGTCCCTTTTAACACCCGCTGTTATCCATGAAACACCAGAAACGCCCCTTTGGAATACGAAAAGTCCACCGGTCGATACTGCGGCGCGCACATCCGTCTCACGACACCGACCTCGAGCGGCTTTCAACTAATCTGTCCGCTTCTTACTATCGCCCAAATCTCCCGCATCAGTTCCCTTGTCCCTCAGACTATCATTCGCGGGGGCATGCGAGGTCTCCGGGCCTTCATCCTCACTCCAATCGTCAACTTGGTTCTCGTCCCAATTATCAACCTCTTCTTCTAAGGTTCGGGATCGGCTCGGGCCGTCTGTAATGCCAGTCTCATGATCCTCCCCAAGCTCGAGATCGCCCTCGTCTTCGCCCGGTACTGCGTTGTAGTGCTTTCGCTGTCTTCTCCGGTCAAGCATGCGTTTGTGGTACCAAGTGCAGAGACCAGCGGCCGCTAAGCTTGCCACCACATTGGCGAGGATGTCGTAAATGTCAAATTCTCGGCCGTTGGGAAGAAAGCTCTGGACAAATTCGGAGCCAACGCCCAAGAAGAGAGTGCAGACGATGAGAGTGAGATTCAAGGTTCGGCGGCGGTTCGTATCGACGACCCAGTAGAAGACGACGGTCAAGGTGAAGAAAGTGATGAAGTGGAGGACCTTGTCGTTGATATACTGTCCGAGCTGAAGCGTGGTCAAACCGGCATAGGCGGCGATCAGAAGCAGCAGACAAAAAGCGGCTGGGAGTTGCTGGTTAGTATGGCTTATTCGGACACGAGCTTCGCGGGGAAATAGCTCAGAAAGCTGCGATGACGTACCTGCAAAAGGCAGTCGAATTCTCATTGTTGGGGCTTTGGCTGGAGGTGAGGGTGTTGGAAAGAAGCTGGCGGGCTTTGGATACAACGTCAGGCGGTTTCTTCTATTGTCGGGTAAGGGTCCGAGACAATGGTTTCTAGACCGAGGCGGGAGAAGCGAGGGACAATGTGAAAAGGATTCGCAAGCTCTTTAGTGGTCGGCAAGGCTTGGGTGGGAAGGCTGGAACTCGGCGGTGCTGGGTCCTGTGCTGGGTCCAGGCAGAGAGCAAGCTGCTTGCTTGCGGATCCTGGTGGTGTGGTTGGGCGATGCGACCGAGTGGGCGGAGCTGTTGGTGGACGCGAGCAGGGATTAGCAGAAGACGGCGTGAAATGGAATGCATCAGTGGCAGCGCCCAGCGACGGGTTGACGGGTCACAGCAGGACACAGTAACCCGCTGGGGGACCACGATAGGCCAGAAAAAAGACCCTTCCTGGCTGCTATATGCTGAGCTTGTACGTCATTGCTACTAGATCTAGGGTTCGGCACTCGCAGCCATCTGTCTCAGTGCATGTTTTCCCTGTCGAGGCTTGAAGCCGACAGTCTAATTGTCTGTTTTTGGATAGATGTGGAGAGCCGAGAGCTTAGGCGGTGCTATCTGGAGAGAAACGGGACTCCATATTCGCCAAAAGAATTCTCCTCCCCCCCCTCTCCCCCCTTGTTCCTCTAACCTTGCGTCCGACTCGTCTTGGTGTCTATCGGTGGAGGCTTGGTCCGTCAGGATCCGGGGTAACGGCCCAGCAAGAGAAGATGGCGTTCGGCTTCCCCTGGCACATGTGCGTGGGGTAGAGGAAGGTCGACTTGTGACGGGTCTTTGGTGCATGTTTGTGTGGATTTCTGCTACCAAATACTCTGCCATACCCAGAGAGTGTACATCAAGCAATTTGAAACAGGAATTTACAGATATTTGACCACCAATCAATCACCTTTTCATCGCAGAATCTGTCCCGTCCTGCCCCCTGAGTGCCACCAATCTGCACAGTGGCGGGCAGGGCAGACTTGTGTGTGCACGTGATTACGCTCCTGACGGCTGACAAAGGGCGTCTTGTGCATCCCGAGTCGTCGGCGCCGGTGCAGGACCCAGTACGGGGTACATGCCGCGCAAACAGCGACACGAGTTGGGCGCGCCGATATTCAGATCAAGGTGTGAAATGAAGTGATAGACTGCGAGTTCAAGTGTAGAAGATATTTTTATCCGTGCAATTAACTGTACGCGATCGCCTCCCCGCCGTCACTTGCATGGCGGCATCACTTGTCCCAGGTCTCTGGTACTAGGCACCCTGCTGCCAGCGAACCTTGGGGCCCATCAGGAAAAGTCCCGCTTCGGGAAAGGTACAAGCCTCCCCCCAAATCCTCAACCTCACCTCTTGAACAGACGACAAACCGGCCCATCGCGAGCCATCAAACAACCATCTTTCTCAACGCTGTTTGTCGCGAAACTCGGCCGTCCATCTCTATCGATGTCGCTCTTTTGTCCCATGTTGTCTTGATCTTGTCAATCGCCTCCGGTTTGGCCGTACGCGAAGCGCATCCCTTTGCGCATGGCGACTCGCGCCTCGTCGTCGCTTCCATCGCCCTGGGCCCATCATGTCGTTCCCCAACGGCCAGTCTGCCTGGCATCCTCCCGCATTGCACCATACAAACTCTAGTCGAAGTCTGCCACATCTTGACGATGCCTCTGCGCGTACCCAGACCCCCGTTGATAACTCCGGCTCCTTGATGCCTGAGGCACAAGTTGATATCGAAGAAGAGAATCGACGCGCCCTCTTCGCTGATCTCTATCGCAAGACCGAGGACAAGGTCGCGCTGCTCTTTTCTGATGATGGCTCATACAACTATCCCGCGATCAACGCGCTGCGTCGCGAGCCGGTCGGATCCGCCATCATCCCACCTGCCACGGATCACGAACCTATCAAAGAACCACCCCTCAAGAAGGCCAAGCGAGCCATCGATGAGGATGACTACGATGATGATGACGACGAAGACGAAGAAGAAAACGATACCGCTCCGTCCACATCAAAACCTCCGACGACCGCCGCCGCCGCCGCAAGCTCACTGCTCTCCCCCTCCAAGTCAGGCAGTTCTCCTGTTCACTCAGTGACATCACCGGGAAAGCTGGGCGACAAGGCCAAATACCAAGATGGCTCCCAGGACAAGGATAAATCCAACGAGGATGCCATCAAGAAACTCGAAGAGGCTAGAACAGCGACCGAGGAGGCTGCGCGAAGGAGTTTCCACACTGTATTTTATACCCTCGAAAATGACCGTGCCGCTATGCTGGAGCAGCAACAACTCGAAGACTCGGAAAAGCAACTCCAAGCAGAGATGGATCATACTCCCAGCTCAAATAACAATAATGCTCAAAGCACCAACCATGGCTCTCTCAGCAACGCAAACCTGGGTGCCTCCAGTCTTACCCTCAAGCACCTCATTGCCAGGATAGACATGAAACGAGACCAGGTCCGTGCCTCCGATGCAGAGCTCCGTCTTCTCATGAACGAAGTCCGTAAAAACCGGAGCAAGTGGGCTAGTGAGGAAAACGTCAATCAAGAAGAACTATACGAAGCTTTAGAAAAAGTCTTGACAGAACTCAAGGCGCACACCGAGTACTCTACACCATTTCTAACGAGGGTGAATAAGAGAGATGCGCCTGATTATTACAATAGTAAGACGCCAACAAAAACAAACGGGCTTGTACTCTCAACTTTGCTAACATTCTCCCAGTTATCAAAAACCCCATGGATCTTGGCACCATGACCAAGAAACTCAAATCCTTGACATACAAGTCAAAGGCAGAATTTGTCGTAGATCTTAATTTGATCTGGGACAACTGCCTCAGGTATAATCAGGACATGAACAATCCATTTCGACGAATGGCCAACGGCATGAGGAAAGAGGCCGAGAAATTAATCCCTCTGATCCCCGATCTCGTCGTCCGATCACGAGCAGAAGTCGAAGCTGAAGAACGACGGAAACAAAATGGTGGTGAAGACGACGCCGGAGATGACTCGGATGATGAGCCCATCATGTCATCGCGTGGGCGCAAAGCTGGTACCAAAGGAACGAATAAATCTCGGAAAGCTCCCAACGACCAAAAAGAGGACACACCAGCCATTGACCAAAAGCCCATCTTGCAAGTGAACGGGTTGATTAAGGGAGGGCGAGAAGGTTCTGAAGCTATGGATGGGAGCAACGGGTTTGCCACCCCCATTCCTGGGTCTGCTACACCTGGTGGCCTCAACGGTCATTCCGGAATTGGAAGCAACGCCGACGCCATGGACATCGACGGGCCTACTCTCAACGGCATGGCCTTGAACCAGGCGTTTGGTGAGGCTGCCGAGCAGGTCCATGAGGATGATGAGTACAAGATTTGGAAGCAAACCACAAAGAAAGATCGCGCTCTAGTCGCTAAGGAACGATTTCTCCTCTTCAAAGATAATAAATTCAACGTCGAAGCCCCGGCTCTGCTTCGCACGCGAGCCGGGATGCGTCGGTTCTTGAAGCATCAGAGGGACGCAGAGGCCCTTGGTATAATTACGAATGGACAGGCCAACTCAGCGGCGGTTGCTGTGAAAGATGCCCCTCCTAAACCATCAGAAACACTGGCGGATGAAATCGAGGAGGAGGCAGAGAAGGTACTTCCCGATTACTACGAAGCCCTCGGCAACATTCCGGACATCCAGCCGAAACTTCAATGGATAGAAGATGGCGAAGGCCAAGTCATCAATCAGCATGAAGAGTTCCTTCATCTAGTCCCAGCCGGAAGTTTCACTGCCCCAAAGAGCCGTCTAACAAAGAAGATGGACGAGAATATTCATCAAATTCAGGAAACCCGCAAACTTGCCACGAAGATCTCCGTGATCAAGCAAATGCAAGTTCAAACTCAGGTATGCGTGCTGTTTTATATTTAAACACGATTGTTTTGCTCACACAACTTAGGTGTATACCAACCAGTTTCCTAAATCGAACATCCAACCATTTGTAGAGCAGGATATCGAACCGCATTTCATTGGCGATGACGGCCCAGTGATGTGCCCTGATACTTGCCAGGATGCTCTGAAGCGGTCCATCGCAAAAATTCTATACCATACCGGATTCGAGGAGCTCCAACCATCCGCCATTGATACCTTCACAGGAATTGCTGCGGATTATTTCCAGAAGCTGATCCGAACGTTCAACGTTTACAACGAAGCGGAGAAGAAGACGGCCGTATCGGCGGTTGATGGAGTTAAATTCCAGTCCCGATTCACCCCCGAGGAAGTGATCTTACACACCTTGGACGAAAATGGGCATGATATTGCATCATTGGAGGCCTATGCCAAGGATGATGTTGATAGGCTGAGCAGCAAGCTTGGCGGTTTACATGAGAGGATGAAATTACATCTCACAGACCTTCTTCGCCCTGCTTTGACTCAGGAATCAGGCACTGATGGAGTCGGCGCTTTCAATGATGGCAGCGAGCAATTTGTCAGTGGTGATTTCGCAGAAGATTTGGGAGAGGATTTCTTTGGCTTCCGTGCTTTGGGTCTGGACAAGGAAATGGGCCTGGATATGATATCGGTGCCTTTGCATCTCCTTCAGAGCAGAGTTCGCAACCAGTACCAGATGCAGACCCAAGTAGCAGGGTCGTCAACAGCAGAGCTGTTCGAGCAGCTTGCGCCTTCTGATCCAGTTAACAAGGAGAACATCCAAGACGAGATTGGCCTGGTCAAGAACTTTTTCCTGGCCAAGCTTCACGCTAATGGCGATCAACCCCTTGTCGAGGATGAGGACCTCCCCACCAAGCAGAAGAAGCCCCGTCCCCGTTTGGGTGCGAGCGGAAAGATTGTCACGGCTCAGAAACGTTCCCCCAAGGAACAACTGGCCTTGGCCAAGAAGAAGAAGAAGATGGAGGCAGCTGCCGCTGAGGCCAAACTCAACGCGTCCCCGGAGAAAGCTGGATCTACCAACAATACCCCCGCTAAGAGGAAGTCGATCAACATCAGCACTGTCACGGCCCCTAATCCTGCTGTTTTGGCTCTGGCTCCCACCATGGAGCGTGCAGACAGCATGCAGAGCCAGACGGATAAGGACGACACCAATGGCATGATGAGCCCAGAAAGTATTGCTCAGTAGGCCAAGCAGAACTTCAAGGACTCGATATTATAATGGCAGCAGCGTTAATGCCGCCGAAGAGTCCATTAATGAAATCATCAAGTATATCTTACATGATAGAACCAGCTGAAAATTGGCCTCTGATATTGGCCACAGCGACAGGGTTGGCAATAATGCTATCGGACAGCAACCCACGATATCAGGAGGGGCCTATATCACCATGTCTCGGTTCTTTTTCTTTTTTTTTTTACTATACAATCCCGTGTATTACCTTACATCTGCATTACTCCCTACGTTATCGTTTTCCCATTCGCCTCCATACCCAGCAGATGCTCCGACCACACACTTGAAAGCCGGCCTCTTTTTTCTTTCGTCTCAGCTTGATTTTCAGGTATCTCTATTTCATTATTTGCCAAACTCACGTGTCATTTTTGGCGTTTGTTTAAAAGGGCTGGGTAAGAACACTGTTTACGGCACAGCCACACTGAGAAGGCGTTGGAAGGGAGGCATAACAAATATCCTTGGAAGAAACGACAGGTTCATCTGGTGGATCGCCTCCGCCTCCTGATCATTTACCATCGTTGGGGTGGTATGTTTCCCTGTTCTTTTTCTTCTTTTAATTCTCACTCTGGCCAACCTATTTGGTAACCGAAAAACTTGAAGCCTTGTATGGATTTGATCTGAGTTCCACCTAGGCGGTCATGAGCAAAATGGCCGCTCAGAGGACACGATGTTTGATTGCGGGCGGGATGGGGAGACGAGATGGGCAAATGCCCAAATGTTTTATATATATGATTGTTTTTCGTTAGTGGTGGAAAGTAAATGAACTCGGTTGGATTGATCCTTATGATGTTGTCAGAGTCGAAGTGCCAAATATGAAAAGCAGGGATTATAGAGTGTTTTATGTGCGAATGCCTGGCTGTGTTTCCGTCTTCGTCTGAAGCTACCAACCAAGCCCCTCAACCCCGCCATAGATTACCCTATAGAACATGTGCGCGCGTCTAGTCTGCCCATTAGATCAAGTCATTGCGGTGCAACGCACCACTTGAATAGTTGTCGAATAAAAATGTACGTGAAAAGAGAATATGACCTAGAATTATTCCATGACAAGGGTTTTTCGGCATTGCGACAAAGAAGTGATGTGATGTGCAATTGTAATAATGGGAGAACTCGTTGCACCAAACATACTCAAACTGTGAATGACGACAATAAAATGGATTAATTTGAAACCTGACGACATTCACCTACTGAAATGGTACCGTGTCAATTATAGCCTTAGTATTGCGTAGCTGGGAAACAAAAGGCAACTCATATATAACCCATGTACGACTCAAAGCAAAATGAACACCACAGTATATGGCTTCACATTCTATCATGTTGAATTAGTTATTCCCCACGAGCCATTGCCATAGGTATCAACAGTCCTTAGGAAGAATTTCCAGTTCGCCAACCATCCGGATAAGGCTTAGCTTCTCATCCACAGTCGTCGGTGTGGCTCAGTTGGTTAGAGCGTTGGTCTCATATAAATATATGACTTGGCCATAGGTCAGGGACATCCAAAGGTCGAGAGTTCGAGCCTCTCCACCGACATTTGTTTTCTTTTGCCGATTTAAGCAAAGCAGGTCGGTCACGGCCTCCTGTTCGTTTTTTTCGTTTCTACTCCGTTTGTTTCTTTTTCTCCTAACCAACTGATTTAGCCCACCATCCACTTTTTTATTCGGGGCCAATATCATCCCCCCACATGAATATTCATGCAGATGGCTAGTGGGCAAGTACCGCACCCAGCGAGAAGATCTACAGTGCCACGCATCAGATTGGGTACGTCGCGAATGATTGATTGGCATCACACCAAATACCAGTCTCTCAACAGTCATAGAAACGGCACTAAGAACGCCATGTCTCTCTCCCACTTTAGGAGCAGGGGAAAGGGGGGTGTGTGGTGAGGCATGTTCATTCTTTCCTTTTTGATTCTTTTGCATGTCTCAGGATAATCATGAGCCGGGTTTGTTCCACGGCTGCACCGAATCACATCACACGCGCCAGAAGAAGTAAAAAAAATATATATATTCTTAAAAAAAAAAAGCGGCGTGACAAGGGGAAAATCAAAGCCGTTTCGGTCTCAAGTGAGACATACATCTGGTGGGCTCGTTTGTGCAAGGGAGCAAATCACACAGTGGCTGACACCGCAGTGAATTCAAACTCGCGCGATGGTTTGTTGCCCCCATCATCACAGCACAACAGCCATGGAGACGTCGATTCGGGGCGGAACGAGGCGCTATGCAACGGTATGAATGCGTCCGTGTGTACACAGCAATGATCCATTCATCGGAATGCTATTAAAACTTCTGCACATAATCCCCTCCCCCCCCCCCCCCCCAAAAAAAAGAAGGGTGAGTGAGCACTCATCTGTGTCAACATGACCGTGGATCATGAATCCAAGCTCAAATCTCCCCAAGTCATCGCCGATTCACTAAAATTCGCAACTCGTACATTAACTTTTGTGTCATTCTGCGGGGCTAATCCAGTCTCGACTACCCCAACCCGTTAGATCGCGGCTCTGTTCCAAGTCGCTCAGTGCTTGTGTGAGACCTTTGAGTCAAGCGCAGTGCTGGAACTAGCGCCCCCATGTGATGATGACAGCCGCTCTCCCTGTAGATGATCAAGTAGGTCGGTCTGATCGACGTGCCTGGAGACCTTGGACGAACCTGCAGTTTGTAACGTGACTGAATCTCCCGGATCCACCTTACCCTGTAGACAGAAAGTCGCGGGATGATCAGTGACGAAAGGATGTGAAGCAACATCTCATCATGCTTTCGGGCCGGGCTTGTGACAATCACGGGTATCGTCGCTAATGAGCTTCTGAGAGACATCAATGAGCCGTGGTGGTGGCAATCGAGCCGTTGTATATAACCATGGGTCTCATAAGCAATGTAGCCGCAATGTTTGATACATCTCGGAGTGGAATTTGGAATGGCTGAAAAGATTGTTGGCGACTTGACCGAACCAAAGCTTCAATAACCCGCTCACCGGTACACTAACCGCCATGCATCAAGAGACCAGGATCCCACCCGTGCCCACGGAAGAATGAGAAGCGGTGTATCCTCAAGTTTCGCTCATCACTTGGGTGGATTCAAATATGGTAAGGACGGGTGCGACCGAATGTGCGGAAGCGAGCTTTGACAAAGGACTGTACCTGACAAAAGCAAAGAATTATAGGATCGCCGATTCAGCGAAGTTCAATCAGCTGGGATGGGCTGGGTTGGGCGAAGAGCGCGACGCCTTGCTCCAAAGCTGCAGCTTGTGAGCGCATCCTCGGGCAATTGATTCATTGCTTGCGGCGGGTGGAGCCTGTGTGACACTCAAACGGGCATCTCAGTTGTGGAGAGGGGTTGGGGAGCTGCTGTGCGGCGACGTGGAGTCGAGAGCCAAGGCGAGCGGGAGAGCACGTGAACCAAGTGTGACCGATGCTTAGTTGGAACGGAACTGCGACAGTTAGAGCTGGGCTGTCACCCGTCACCCGTGACCTGGCGACCTGTCGGACGGCAGCGCGCTGGCGCGATCTATTTCCCTGTGGAGAGATCCCTGGATGTCCTGCAGCTAGGGCCCAGACAGGTCCAGGACGTAAACGTAAACGTAAACGTTGGGGGCCCTGGGCGGATCCTCGGATGCGGGCAGGGCAGCCAGCCAAGCTCCATCTGCTGGGTTAGGCTACCGCAACTGTTCGTCGGTGACTCCTGGTTGGTAATTGCACCCGTCACCCGAATTTATGGGCGATTGAACGGGGTAGAGTCAGTCAGGCCCAAGGGCTAAATAAAATGCGAACTGGTCGGCCCGTCTGTGGTGAGAACCTTGGGGTTTGCAAGTGGAACATTGTCACCAACCAACACGTGCGACTGCCCGCTGTTCATTCAATAACCGCGGCTCACGGCCGTCAGGATTAACAGGCGTTGCTGCGTAAGGCGTCGCGCAACGATGGTGGTGGTGTGGATGGGAGAGTCCGGAGGCATGGGTACTGGGCATGGGTGCGGTGAGATGGGATGGGATGAGATGGCAGCCATGGTAAGGAAGACGCGCAAGGATACGATCGATCATTGGAGACAGACGGACCTGAGCTCGGATATGCCTCATCCGTGATTTCTCCCTTTCAGCACCCACATCCCGCCTCCTGATCTGTAATTTTCCCCCCTCTTTGGTTGCACGGCGGTGCAGGAGCCCCCGAATGTGATCGAGTCACCAAAAAAATGGACAGGCGGGTGAATAGACCGAAAAAACAACGAGGCAACGAGGAACTTTGACGGGAATCTGACACAGGTGCCAGCAGAAACCCTCACCAAGCCTCGGCGAATAGACTGCCCCCTGGGCGCCCAGGCGAGAGAATAAAAAAAGCAATTCTAAAATGCGCAATTGCTTTGTGTGGCACAGTGACAGCCAAACACCCGCAGCGCCTCGCGCCCCCGGAGCCTGCGAGGTGTTTTAGGTGCTCGCCGCTCAGCAAGATTAAGCCAGATCCCTCTGCGCGCTGGTGCAGTGGCACGTCAGTCAGCAAGCGGCAGCGGCAGCGGCAGCGGCACCCGGTCAGACCAGCTGGTGGGCGAAGAGAGGGGGACGCTGACTGGGGTACGACCTGAGCGTTGGGTGTTATGGTTGGGTGCGGACACGCGCCGCCACGGGAAATTTGGCCTAGGGCACTTTGGTAAAACGAGACTAAAAGAGAGGGTCTACTGTCGGATATTGCCTGGTGTTTGGCGTCTTGCGATGCGGCAGGAAGTTTCGGGGGCGGGGGGGGAGGAAGAGGGGGTCTTGATTTGGGAATGGTCTGCTTAGCAGGGCATGGGATCGGACAAAAGAGACACGAAACAAGAGAGGGCGCCAGGCTGGCAGCCGAGTAAAGGTGTGTGCAATGGGCTGCAAATCATTAACGATGGATGGACGTGGGTTACCGGATGTGACGTGAGTGGCCATGGGGAGGGACATGGTGGGAAGAGACATGGGGGGTTGTTTAAGGCAGGTACTACATTGTCTAGTATGTCGCCGCTCGTTTTAAGCTAAGTCGACAGGAACAGTGGGAAGGGTGAGAAGATGATTGGGGTAAAGTGGGCAGATTGCTTGGCGTGTGCGGTGCGTCGCCGATTGACAAGACCACGGGAATGACTATTTCGTGGCCCTTGGGGGACCTATCTCTTAAAAAGAAATGGAAACAAACAGCTATCGGTCACCGAGACGGGAGGGGGAGAGAATCTGGGTCCGAACTGCACTAGGTTGCCAAGATGGGCGAGGGAACGGGTCGGCATACCTCGCATATAGGCAGTGGCAATAGGTAAGCAAGGAGTACGAGCTTAAGCACCGAGACGCATGACTGCCCACGCAGCAACAACGTTGCGAAAGTGAGGGTGAGTGCCAGCGAAGAGAGAGACAAAAGGAAAGCTAGAGAATTGTGGGCACGATGCCGCAGTCGAGCAGAGCAGACTAGCAGCTGGGCAACCAGAGAGGGTGCGGCAGGTGCAAGTGCAGGTGCAGCGTGCAGCATGCAGTGCAGCGTGCGTGTGTGCGTGCGTGCAGAGGGGACAGGTGTGGTGCAATGCAGCGGGGGCATAGGCTGCAGATGCAGGTCTGATTCTGATTTTGGGCTGGGCACGTATGCGGACGGATGGTGGGATGGGCAAACATGGGAGGCGACTCGCTGTTCGGTGGTGTGGCAGCCTCCAGGTTGCAGCTGTGAGCTGTGCGACGCTGCACTGTTGCGATATGCTGTTCTGTGCTGCAGCGTTGTGTGTGTGGGCCATCCAAGCAGACGATAGCCTCACATGGAAGTGGAGGGCATGGCAGAGGGCCTCGTTCGTCTGTCTCCATATCCCATTCCTGAACATCTCCCGTCCGCAACGCGTCCGATCGGCCGCTTAGTGCATGCTCAGTCTGGATGCCGGTTTGCTTTTCTGATACAACCTTGCCTGGACCTTGCTTGCTTGCTAGCTTGCTGAAGGTGTATCCCTCTCTCCTGGCAAGTCAGCCACTACCACTTCCATTGCGGCAGCCGTCATCATCACTAGTCGTCGGCAATCATTAATGTGTAGTGCATGCCTATCTTGGGTGCTGAGTATTTCCCTACTTACCAGCTCTTCTCCATACCCGAGATAGGCATGCAACCGCAACCATGAGCCAAATCACAGCACCGTCCTGCGACACCATCACCTTTTTGACAGTGAGCCATATGGGTTTCGAAGCAAGCCACCAAGCCCCAGCCACCAGCCGCAGCACCATGTCAGAAAAGAAAAAAATGCCATCCACCATCCCCCTGTGGGTCTCTGACTTGTGTGTTCCCTCGCGCCGCACTCTGTTTTCTCCACCGATTCTTCCCCACCCACTAGAACCCTGGTACGTACCTCCCCTACCCGCCAAGCGCGAGCGCCATCATCATCAACATGGAGAAGGTCCCCCCCTGCCCGCCACCCACGGAGCCTTTTCTGCTTCGTAGACGCCCTCCCATTTTTGTAACTTTTCACACCCTCCTTTGCCGGCCCTTCCCATCCTGGACCCACCTTTCCAGCGAACATCCACCGACGCTCCATCCCCATCTTTTTCCTCGCTCATCATCGTCACCATCACGTCCGTCCCCACCTGCCCGGCATCTCCATCCAATCTGTCCATCCATCCACCCGTCCACATCATCGTCCATCCACACCCCCTCTCCCTGAGACCCACCTGTCCCTTGTTTTTTTCTTCCCTTGTTCCCCCTGGGCCCTGGATGCTGGCCCCTCTTTTGGTCTGTGTCGCCCATGGGGCTGCTGGGCTGGCCGGGCTGGGCTGGGCGCTCGCGGCGCCCTCTCAACCTGGTTCCTTCGACATCACCGTTCGTCAGAGCGCCCCCGTGTTTCCTGCACTTTCTGGGTCAAATCTGCCACTGCCACTCCCACGTCCTGGAGCCTGGAGGCTGTCCCTGGCCCCGTCACCCCCCTGCCCGGACCAACACCCACATTACCGCCCGCCGCCACGCCTCGCCTCAACACTCTGGCGGCATCACTTGAAAATTGCCCTATGAGTCCCCTTCCCTTGCCCAGCGCGGAGTCCTTTCGGGGTCTAGCCAGGCCAAGCCTATTTTCCTGATCCTCCCAATCATTCATGTTAATCTGCCGTCGAAACTCACCATCCCTGCGCCTTGGGCCCAAATGCCCGATGTGCTACCAATTTGGCCTTGGCCTTCATTCCTTTTTCCTCATCGATCCCGTGATCTCCTCTGCCTTCGGCCCCTGCTGCGAGTCTGCAACTCCCCTGTGCCGCAGCATCATGGCGGCGCCGCCCGTAGTGGTTTTGGCGGCCAAACCTTTTTTTTCCCTCCTTGCTTGATGACAAACACCCTGGACGAATAGCACTTCCCGTTGGTTTGAAGAGAAGAGAAATGACATCCAGGGTGGTTTCGTTCTCTCAATCGCTAAGCTGAAACCGGCCCTCAGCTTGATCTCAAGCCCAGGGATCAGATGAAAAAAAATACATCAAATGCGGGCGCCCGAGCTCTGGTGCCCATGCCCCATAATAGCCAAGACCAGGAGCTGTTTCGTTAATGCCCCGAAGCCCCCAAGCTCCATCAATATAGAATTAGCAACTTGCATCCCGTTTCGCAAGGGACGTGCATTTGCGGCGACGTTTGGTTCTCTGTCGCAAGGCGATATCGCTACCTTGGCCTCGGGACCTCCCCCTATTCCTATTATTGCCTTCGCGTCCTCCCCTTCGCTGCCCATCCTGCATCTAGAGAGCCTCGGCCGTGAGTGGATTAAAACGCTTGACAAGAGAGCTGGTTCAAACACCCAAAACACGTGGGGGACTTCCGGAATAGCTTAGCGGCAACCCTAGATAGCGGTGAAAAGATTGGCCATTCCCCTACTGTATCTCATCCCATCCCGAAAACCGCCCTCTGACGTGCCTACCTATTCAGGCGGGAGTTGGGGGAGGGGGGGATCGGGAGCGAGCAGCCGGCCGCTCAATGTCATTCATCACCACCACCAACCAGCACCGACAACTGCAGCATCAGCACCACCACCACGATTCGGCCGGTCAACCTACCCGTAGCTCCCACATTCCCCAGGTCACATCAGTATCGCGCATCACACGGCAGGACAGTAAATGCTGCGCATGCGCCCTCTCTCGACTGACGACTGACACGCCCTCCTCAAGGACCAGGCCGCAGCCCCCCTAGCACCAAAACCTGTCTCCGAACCTGGGCAGACCAACAGGACGGATGCGATAAATCGATGTCATCTGCGACGTCCCACGTCTGTCCGCGACAAGACGCCCTCTCCCATGCCTGCTCCCTGCGGGCTCTACTGTTTTTGGCTTTACCAAGCCGGGCACGTCGGCCGGTACGTACCGACACTGTCGCCTTCCATCTTCGCTATCTTATCGTTCTTGGTTTCCGTACGGTGCGCCACATCAGCTCGGCCGTGCGTTGCTCGGGTATAATCGTCCAGAAGCCCTGCTTGCCTTGGCAACAAAGCGACGAACACACATGGCATCCATCGGTATGCGCGACTTTGTGCATTGTACACAAATCCTCCGCTCCACCCAAGGACATTGCCGGCGAATGCACAGGCACATGTCTAATTACGGGCGACTTTGTTCCTCGTTTCTTTTCGTATTGGGTGCGGCTCATCACTGGTCAGCGGTAGAGCCCGCCTATTGCCGGAGAATTTGTGGCGCCGCACCCCGTAGTCGACAGCACGTTTGTCGCATCGCGAACCAACCGCTCGTGCCTTTCAAAGTTGAGCATTATATAGATCCCGGCGGCGCAACGGGGAAAAACCGACCATGCATCTCGCATTTTCCATGTAAACCTACCTCCTGGCCTATTCGTGATGCCTCGCGCGGGTGGGCGGGCTTGAGAGTGTGTGAGTGTGTGAGTGTGTGAGTGTGTGGGGAGGATGGAGGGTAGGAGGCTATCAAACTCGGCGCGCCCTCATTGTCAGGATCTTGGTGAGCGCTGTGAGAGCAGTCAAACCCGTCCGTGGGTGTGTTGCATGTGCGAATGAGCGTGGTTGTGTCAAGGACCCTGCCCATTTCACGAGAGTGCGTCTGTGTCAGCCGCCGCCAGCGTCCCCAAGCGGCTCAGCGCCCAGCAGGCTCTCCAGCTGCCGAACGCGCCACTGACCCGCCGGCGACATGGCCGGGGACGCCCCATTATCTCATCGATCCTCGGGTACGTACCCAGGTCTCTGGCGTTTTTGGCGTCGCTCTGGCGTTGCTCTGTCCCACCGACGCAGAGGGTTAGGTACGTATCCTCGGCCAGCACGCCAGGACCAGTGTGGTACACGGGTACCGCAGGGCCAAGGGGCGGTCCCACAAGTCGCTCTCTGGGTCTCTGGGGAGCACCGGGAGGGAGACGACGGGCTGGGCATCTGTGAGTGTGAGGGACTGGTGTGGATGGGTGGATGCGAGGGTGGGCGTCTCCGTGGACCAAGGCGTTGTGGAGCCCTTTTGGGGAGCAAAAAAGTGTACAGTGGCAGGCGTGGGAGGATGGTGGAGCGCTAGCGGCACGCCTCCGGTAAAAGACACACCGGCGCCGCCAGAGGCAGTAGAGGCTCACAGAGGCTCACAAGGGCCGTAAATAAAGTAAAATGCATGGGTGTCCTGGAAGTGGGGCACACTCGCTTGGCGCCTCACGCCTCCGTGTCTCTAGACTGCCCGTTCCTTCCTTTTTCATGGGTTAGGGGAGTTTGCGAGGCCAGCGCAGGTCCTTCCTCCACCATCCCGTGCCTCTTCCCAACTCCTCACTTTCTTTCTCTCCCACCCATCCCGTCGCCTGGGTACGGCTTCATCGGCGCCTGTCTCTCTTGTTGCTCAGCGCCTTAGCCCGCTATTTCTTGCTGATTCCCTGCCTTCGATTCTATTCCCCCATCGGCCTTGTTCCTGGTGGCCGTGTTTTTCTGTTTCCGCTCCCTCGCCGAGGCGTCTGATACGCTGCTGTTGTTGTTTAGCAACTGGCACGCCATCGGGCATTGACGAGATTCACCATCCACCACGCGCGCGGCAGTCGTCGCTGGTATTGGACGCATCCCGAATTACCATCGAGATAGCATTACGTGCTCCCATTTGCGCATCTCACCGTCGCACCCTGTTCCCTTCCCACCGCGAATCTCTGCACACTCCAGCAAACCACCATGGCCAACCATCACGCATCGCCAACCATGATGCAGATGCAGCAGCATCAGGGCCAGGTCCCTCCTCCTCCTCCACCGCCAGGTGTTCAGCCTCCTAGCCACTTTGCGCCGTCGCACCAGATCGCGGCCATGAACGAGGCTGTCTGGCTGCAGATTGGTAGGTCTCGCATGTCGCGCGCCATCCCGCGATTTCCACTGACGCCTTTTCAGGAAGCTTCTCAGAACTGTTGCGCGTCCCTGACGAGGCCATGCACGCCTACGAACGCGCTCTTCAGGCAAATCCCAACTCTACTTCCGCCATGAACGCCATCGGTATGCTTCTGAAGGGCCGCGAGGCTTTCGATAAGGCGCTGGAGTTTTTCCGTGCCATCGTTCAGATTGACCAGAACAATGGTGAAGCATGGGGCAATTTAGGTTTGTCCCACAATTGTGAACCGTCGGTGCAATGCTAACTCATTGGTCAGGACACTGCTACCTAATGACGGAGAACTTGCAGAAAGCCTATGACGCCTACCAGCAGGCCCTGGTCAACCTAAGGGACCCTAAGGTATGCTTGGACATCCCTTCGCATTGGATTGAAACATCTCCTAACAACGTTAAGGACCCCATGCTTTGGTATGGTATTGGTATTCTCTATGACCGATACGGAAGCTACGACTACGCCGAGGAGGCCTTTTCTCAGGTCATGCACATTCAGCCCGATTTCGAAAAGGCTAATGAAATTTACTTCCGACTTGGCATCATATACAAGCAGCAGTCCAAGTACAACCAATCTCTTGATGTATGCCTGCCGTTCCTGCTACGTACAGGAAGCCAAAGCTGACCAGTGCTAGTGCTTCAAATACATTGTCAACTCGCCCCCTGGTCCCTTGACGCAGGAAGATATTTGGTTCCAGATCGGCCACGTCCACGAGCAGCAAAAAGATGTAAGTACTTACCAGCCTCCATGGTAATGATTATGCAGCTCATGTCCTTGTAGTTTGATAGTGCGAAGGCCGCCTACCAGCGTGTTCTGGATCACTCTCCGAACCACGCCAAGGTTCTTCAGCAGCTCGGTTGGCTGCATCATCAGCAGAGTAATACATATGAGAGCCAAGATCGCGCTATCCAGTATCTTGAGAAGTCTGTCAGCGCAGGTATGGACTAAGACCCCCACATTGCCCAATCATGTCCCGATGCTGACATACAATAGACAACCAGGATGCTCAGAGCTGGTACCTGCTTGGTCGATGCTACATGTCCCAGCAGAAGTATCCCAAGGCTTATGAAGCCTACCAGCAAGCTGTCTACCGCGATGGAAAGAACCCGACCTTCTGGTGCTCCATCGGTGTGCTTTACTATCAGATTAACCAGTACCGAGATGCCTTGGACGCCTATTCTCGTGCTATTCGCCTGAACCCATACATCTCGGAGGTCTGGTATGACCTGGGTACTTTGGTACGTTGTCATTACAACCATTGTGAGAGGATTTATGCCCAGACTAACCAATTGATAGTATGAGAGTTGTAACAACCAAATCACTGATGCCCTTGATGCCTACCAGCGTGCCGCTGAGCTTGATCCTGGTAACCCTCACATTAAGGCTCGTCTGCAGCTCCTCCGCTCTGGTGGTAGCAACGGAGGACCTCCTCCTGCTCCCCAGCCAGCCGATGTGCACCCTCAAGCTTACCAAGCTGCCGGTCCCGTCGGCCCCCAGTGGGGTGGCTCTACTCAGCAGCCTCCTGCTAACGGACCACCACCTCCCCCTCAGGGCGCCGGTGAGAACTGGGCTGGTCGCCTCTCCAACATTAACCCTCCTCCTCAACCTCCCAACCCCTATGAGTCTCGGGGTGAGCCTTTCCGGGGCGGCCCTGCCCCTCCCTTGCAGAGGCAACCCAGCCCTCAGCAAGATCAGATGCGTCAGCCTTACAATGATCGACCTGGCCCTGCTCGTCGCGGCACGCCTCCTCCCCCCCAAGGCCACCAATACTCGCAACCACCGCCACCCCAGTCCCAGTCTTCTGCCTCTGAGCGTCGTGTTGCCAACCCTAACTGGGGTGGAGCTACACCCTCGGCATCGGTTGCTCCTCCCAGCAATGCCAATGGCTCTAACCCTCCCAACGGCATGGCCCCTTTCCGACCTACCAACAGCCCTCGTCCCGACGGTCGCCCTCCACATGATAACAGGATGCCGTCCCCAAAGTCTGCTTACCCCCAGCACCAGGCTCCTCCTCTGTATCCTCACCATGGCGAGATGCCGTCCCAGGGCGCACCTGAGAATGGACCCCCTGGCCCCCCTGGACCTCCCGGACCCCCAGGACCACCTGGGCCTCCTTCTGCCCATGGTGATGGCCCGGTCCCCAGAATTGATGATCGTCCCCCATCTGTTGGTCCCAAGCGAATGCGAGAGTGGGAAGAGGAGTCTGCCGTCAAGAAGCAGGCAAGTGAGGAGAACAGGGTTCGCCTTGATGATATGCGTCACCGACGGGCTTCTACTCCTCCACGTGATGCCTACCGCCGCAACTCCTCTGAGGTTCGTCGCGTGGAGGATCCCCGTCGAGTGGAGGAGCAGCGCCGTCCTGAGGAGCCCAGGAGGCCTGATGAAGGTGCACGTCACCCAGGCGATAGCTACCACCCTTCTGATGCTGCCCATCATCCTCCTAGCCACGCTTCGGGGCCCAACCATCTCCCCCCGATGCAACAGGGGCCCAGCTCTGTCCCTGGAGTTCATGACAAGCCACCCGCTGTCCCAACTCCCAAGGAGGAGCGACCCTCCAGCCTGGAGCACCCCCCCGCTTCTCGTCCTGCCCCTCCCCCATCTGAGCCTGAGAGAGCTGCCAGGAAGATGGAGGTCGACGAGGATTATGATGACAGTGGAGAAGATGAGAAGAAGGCTGGGATTGTTACCAACGGATCAGGCCCCGGATCCACCACCGGCGATGCAAAGACATCGACCCCTGCCAGTGCTGCCGTTAACGGGGTCTCTGGTCCTACACCAAAAGTCGAGTAAAGTTTGGATATCGCGTTGTTTACGAGTTGAAGAGTCTTTTTATGTGTCAAATCCTTCATCTTTTCCTTTACATGTATACCATTTTAGGAGGTCTGGTCTCTTTTGTCTCGTTAAAGACACACCAGTATTGTCAATCTCGGGGTTACGGTCTTTCTTGGCTACGATGTTACAAGCGAACGGTATCCATATCGGATTGTTTACCATAGCTCCTGAATCACTAGTATTTACACTATTTCATCTTGTGCTTGCCGTATCTCCCTATTAAAATGTTCATGTGACTGAAAGCTTCTGTCTTGTTGATCGAATTGTTTGATCCAGTTCATATGTTTTGTCCGCTTAATCAAACCGAGGCTATGTTCTTTCGTGGCCTGCTTAGAATCATTACTTTTGCCATCCGCTTGCTCTCAATACAGTGGTCCGAGTAATCAGCTCAGTTTCCCCACTCCGCGTAAAAAAGCACACTAACAAATATCACGTGATGATAAGATTATTGGCAAGTACCCTAGGGTTGGTGGCACTTTCTTGTTGTAAAAAAATGTGTGGTGCACGGGCCACACACTCGCTAAATTTTCCACACAATTTATGGCCCAAATTTCTCGTCTTTTAACACCACGCAGGCCAGGCTTCGACAACTTCATACTAACCCCCTCAAACCACCAGCCCGCCCAAGATGAGTGTAAGTTTGGTGATGGCAACAATGGCTTCGAAAAAGTACTGACATCACGGACAGCACCGAAAGTACGAGGCTCCCCGTCACGGCTCCCTGGCTTACCTGCCAAGGAAGCGCGCTGCCCGTCACCGCGGAAAGGTTAAGTCGTGAGTATAACCTCCTCTCTTCTGAAGAAAATTTCTTCCCACCGCCAATGTTCAAAGAGGACAATGGCTGACGCATTGGTTAAATAGCTTCCCCAAGGATGACGCCAAGAAGCCCGTCCACCTCACTGCCGCCATGGGCTACAAGGCCGGTATGACCACCATCGTCCGTGACCTCGACCGACCCGGCGCGAAGGCAAACAAGAAGGAAGTTGTGGAGGCGGTTTCCATCATTGATACCCCACCTGTACGAACAATGCAGCCCGCTTGGCTTTGTGCCTATGGCTAACATCTTTTAGATGATCGTTGTTGGTCTCGTGGGCTACATTGAGACTCCCCGAGGTCTCCGATCCCTCACCACCGTCTGGGCTGAGCACTTGAGCGACGAGCTCAAGCGCCGATTCTACAAGAACTGGTACAAGAGCAAGAAGAAGGCTTTCACCAAGTACGCCAAGAAGCACTCCGAGAACAGCGGTGCCTCTATCACCCGCGAGCTCGAGCGCATCAAGAAGTACTGCACCGTCGTCCGTGTCCTCGCCCACACCCAGATCCGCAAGACTCCCCTCAAGCAGAAGAAGGCCCACCTTATGGAGATCCAGGTCAACGGTGGCTCCATCGCCGACAAGGTTGACTTCGGTAAGGACCTTTTCGAGAAGCCCGTGTCCATCGACACCATCTTCGAGCAGGACGAGGTTGTCGACGTCATCGCCGTCACCAAGGGTCACGGTTTCAACGGTGTCACCTCCCGATGGGGCACCAAGAAGCTTCCCCGTAAGACTCACAAGGGTCTCCGAAAGGTTGCTTGTATCGGTGCTTGGCATCCTTCCCACGTCCAGTGGACTGTTGCCCGTGCTGGTCAGGCCGGTTACCACCACCGTACCTCTGTCAACCACAAGATCTACCGCATCGGCAAGGGTGACGCTGACGACAGCGCTTCCACTGAGATCGATGTCACCAAGAAGAAGATCACTCCGTATGTTTTCCCCATTGATACAAAATCAGAAGGCAGTTGTCGCTAACTTGGATTCTAGCCTCGGTGGTTTCGTCCGCTATGGTGAGGTCAACAACGACTTCGTCATGGTTAAGGGCTCTATTCCCGGTACTAAGAAGCGTGTCATGACTCTCCGTAAGTCCATGTTCACCCACACCTCCCGCAAGGCCCTCGAGAAGGTCAGCCTCAAGTGGATCGACACCTCCTCCGAGTTCGGTCACGGTGCTTTCCAGACCCCCGCGGAGAAGAAGCAGTACCAGGGTACTCTCAAGAAGGATCTTGCTTCCGCTTAAAGCGGTGGTTGGTTTCCTTTCTTTGTTATGGCCATTGCATCGGTGTCGAGGGTTGGTTCGTTCGCCCTAGATTTGGGCTGGGTTAGGTTTCATGCTGGAATGAACGTAAAAAAAAATCCAGCTAGAGGGATGGATCCAAAAATTTAACGAGATTCCCAATGTTAATTCAACTCGACCTGTTCGTTTTGGTGACTTGTCCAACTCCTAATTACTATGCCGTGACGGTGAGGATATCTTGTTTTTTAGTGGTGGTAGTGGATGGGGTTGGATTGATTGACTTGGACTGTGCATGGCTGCTTGATGTTCTAGAGGCTAAAGTCCCCCTCCCTCGGTCTCACCATCTCCGGATGATGAAACCGTTTCCCCCACCTTGACTGAGCGTCTAAAAAAAGTGATGACGCCGTGGCCACAGTGATTGGGCTGCCATTGCATAGTGGTTGGTGGGTTGATCCGTGGCCCGACGTGTAGCCCGCCAACCGCAGGTCTTTGCTCGCCTGACGTCACCCCGCTTCAAGCAAAACATGCAGCTGCCTATGTCCCACCTTGACGACTTCGATTCCTCCTCATGCCTCCCAAACCAAACCTAACCAGCTTCTATTTGACAGGATTTAGGCCTCTAGTTTACTCCTCAACCCTCTCAACGAACCCCTTCGCTCTTGCACCCAGGACTAACCTTCTGGCTACTACTACCGCGCCCTTGCAACGACCTACACACCCAGCCACTTACATCTTGCGAAACTTGAGCGGAACGCCATCTCTCAACATGGCTAGCGACGAAGACTACATGGCCTTTCTCAACAAGGCGAACCAGGACACCAGCTCAGTGTCGGCCCAGAGCAGCTCGAAAGTTGCTCTCAAAGCCAAGGACCACGACGTCGAGGTGCCCAAGGAGATTAAAGCTGCGTGCCAGGAGGCTGTCTACGTCAGCGAGGCGGATGAGCCATTCGAGGAAGTCTCTTTGAAGTGGGACAAGGGACTTCCGACTGAGTGTAAGGAGCTTTCCTTTCTCGTGCCCGGTATCGCTATCGGTGCGCATGCATGTTTGTATACAGCTAGGGCTAACCTTGACGTCTCCAGCCCAGTTTGCAAACCTCACCAACCACCCATCCCCGTCGGATGCCGAAATCACAATTATGGACCCCTATGAGTGGGACTCCAAGGGGGAATATGGTGACTTACTGAAGGCGGTACGACTGGCGACGGCGGGCAACGATGTTCGAGTATACCGCGTGGTGCGTGACCACACCAGGGTCGAGTACTGGATTCTTTCAGCCACTGAAGGGAAGATTGTTGGAGCTAAGGCCCTGGCTATCGAGAGTTGAAGAAGCTTTCATGTAGAAATAGGGAATGGGATTGATATTTATTTTATGATCCGGCGCTAGTGAAGGGGATGACAATACAATCAATTCATGAAGATGCGATTATTTCAATGATTTATTTTATGACACTCCATTACACGTTGACTAAGTACTACGTGACTTGCACCAACATGGTTAAAACCGTACTATAGATGGGCCCGGCCGAAGTCAACTTCACTCGGGTAAGTGAGGGGTTTCCCCTTAGGCCTAAGTCAACAATAACAGTGACAACAACAAGAAAACACACACAAAGCATTGATTGAAACGATGTATTCCTAAGAAAATGATGGCCAATGTTTGTGGTCATTTCATGAATGCATGAATAAGTGCGGACACTGAAGGAACCCGGACCATATGTTGACTGCCGAAACGCCACAATCAAAAGCTCGTGTGAGCAAGTTCCCACTTGCGATGTTCCCGGGAAGTTTTCAACATCCCAAAGACTGCCTGCTTCCACTGGCGACAACAGCGCCTGTACGCGGAAATCTCGTCAATCAGCAAGTAGATGCGGGAAGCGCACCCGCGGAGACGAGATGCCATGGCTTCGGACGGCGGCCCCAGAACCCGAGCCTCCTCTGTAAGCTTGCGGTACTGATTGTTGACATGCCGCACTTCCAGCTTTAACAAAACCATCCACTCGTGGAGCACTTGACGGTCGGCTCCGAGGGTTCTGAACTGCTGCAGCGTCGGCCGGACCGTCCTGGGCCTTTGGCGGTTCCTGTGGAGGGCCCAGCTCGCCGTGAAGCTTTCCAGGTCGTGCGTGGACTTGTTGTCGCTAGCGAACATGCCCTGCTTGCGCTTTGGGCCAATTCCCCGGACGCCACGGACAGGGTTTTCCAGTGCCGCCTGGACTCCTCCGGAGCTCTTGCGGATAAGGCAGTTGGGAGGAGAGGAGGAGGAGGAAGTGGGATATACGGGTGGCATGGTTGGGACTGTGACAAGTATAAGCCTGATATTTGTTGGGAGAGGGGGGTTTGAAAGAATGGCAATAACTTACCTTAATGAATGAACAATTTTAGAAAAAGAGTCGTCTTGCTGATGCTTGCACGCTCTGCTGAGATGTCGCTATTTGCGTTGCCGTGGGTTTTCAGGGGGTTATGCGATGGAGAAGGGAGAGTGGGAGATCGGAACGTGGAGCTTTATAGACAAACTTGCTGTGTGAATGGTCTGGCTCTCTCATCGTTTGCCTTCCACTAAGAGGGCTTGGTGTTACGTATTCATGCCCTTTCCCGTTTGTTCTTTGATGGGAGATGAAAGAAATTTTTTTAAAAAAAAAAGAAAAGAAAAAACTGCTTATATTTGTCCAGCAAGCGTGCCTCATGTTGGATGCAGGAGTGGCGCGGAACGGAGCTGCGTGGGAAACCCTGCGTGTATTCTTCCCTCAGAACATGAATTATATTGGGCGTAGCCCCTTGAAAGAGATTCATTCAACGTAGAGCTGACAACTAAGCCCCGGCGACGTTTCGAACAATTCACCCTCATGTGTATCCGTTCGAGTGATCGAGAATCCGTCTTCCCTCTAGCGACAAGCTGCAAGCCCCAACTCTGTGTAACGAAAGGGTGTGAAAAACGGGGAGGAGGAGTCACTTCAGAAACAAGATCAACTAACAAGCAAAGGTCTAGTTTCCCAGTGGGATCATATTGTTCACGCTGCGTTTTTCTTTCTTTTTTCTTTTCTTTCTTTTTCACCTTTGTAATTGTGCCAAATCATCACAGTCACCCGGTATTGTCACACGATGCGTTTGGTATTATCACACATGTTCATTCGTGTTGATGGGAATATGTGACTATCCTGATGAACCCCTCACCGCCGTCTGGCCATTCCCATTTTGCCGTATTCATTTCTCATGATTGTTCATCCTGCCAAAATGCTATTCACTAATTGCACATGGTGTAGGATAGAGTGGCTTAAAAAAACAAATCGACTCCGATAAGATTCCCTTCGCTTGCAAATAAAAAAGAACAAAAAAGCAAGAAAACAAGTTTGACTTGTCTGAACATGACTCGCCACATCAATTTCCCCATCACTTCACCCCCACGCCTCCATCTCTTGGACACTTGCCAAAAATGAGATGCCGTGTCCCTATTAGATGTAACCTCAAATATCTTGTCTTTTTTTTTAACACGCCAAACTTGGAGGAACAATCTCGCCTAGCATCAGTTCGGGGTGCACGTGCTGCCGTTGGCACGACGCCGTTGGTGTTGTAGAGTCGACTTCCATCTCGAGCCTGAAGTCGTCCTCCGCGTGTGAGATGCAGCTGCTGGTGTCGGACATCTCAACATCCTGGGGCTCGCTTTCTGAATCCCCGCTCTCAGTGCTTGGTGTTGATGCGGGAAACCTGACTTCCGACGCTTTTTCAATGGGAATCGCAGTGAGAGGAGTCTCAGGCTCTCCGTCGGCCTTGGTCACCTTGGCCCCTCCGGATCGGAGGGCCGCGATGGAGCCACCGATGTGCTCATCATCTTCGTCCTGCCCAATGGTCCACACCCAGCGTCGCTTCTTCTCCTTTCTCTTCTTCTTGCGAATACCTCCGGAACCACCAGGCGAGGGCGGGTTTGAAGCTCCCAAGCCGGCCATTTGGCGTCGAATGTCCTCCATGGGTCCGGGGGTCTGTCCACCGTCCTCAATCTCGTTGGGTTGGAACGCTAGTGCCAGATCAAGAGATCTCTGGGTCTGTACCGTGGCAGATGCGGGAGAGTGAGGCGATGCTTCCTCCACAAGGAGATCGATGTGTGACCTGGTGTAGGTGTTGGTGATGATCTCTTGTGTTAGAGGGTTGTTGTACCCAACCTTCTTGGCCGCTTTCTCCTGGAGGCGAAGAGATTGTCGTCGTGGTGAAGGTAGAGGAATAGCAGTAGGGGGAGGTAGGGGTGAGTTTCGGAGAATGCTGTGAAGTGCTTGAGGATGTGTGTAGGGAGGTGCTGCTGCTGCAAGGCCGATGAGATGGTGAGGCATGGGGCGGTAGGTGGCGTTCCTGGCCTCGGGCTGAGAGCTCTTCTTGTTGGCTGTTGACTTAGCAGAGATGTCCTCTGCAGAGAAGCTAAAGACCTTGGGGCCGTTTCCTTCCACAGGGCCCGCAGATAGAGGGGGCGTGGCCGTCATGATGCTGGGATAGTTAATCTCCATTTGTCGAGGTGAGGCAGCATCATCCGATACGGGTGTCTCTGGGTAGGAGGCCACGTATGGTGTTACTACGCGGTTCTTGAGGTCCTTAGTCTCGATCGGGGTCGTTAGTGCGAAGCCCTTGAGGGTGTTGATGGCCGTGAGGGGCTCCGGCTGCACCGGCGTTGACCTCTCAATAGCCGTAACGTAGACATTGGAGAGGGTGTTGAAGGCTGTAGGATCTGTTGGGTCTACGGCGTAGCTCCTTGACGATCGCGTGACTGGGCTGCAGGACGTCTTGATCTGCAGCGAGAGTCTGGGCTTCTTGGGGGCGACCTGCGGAGATGCCATGGTTGCGAATTTCCTGTCCAGTGGAGGGGGGACGGTTGGTTGATAGGGGATAGTTATGAGGGAAAAGCAGGACTGAACTAGACGAGATAGGACGAGGCAAAGAGAGGGGTGCTGGACCACGAATTGTCTCTGGACCAACAGACTAGCACCGTCTAGCAAGGCTTGGCTGAAGGCGATGCTCCCGAGGAACTGGAACGACCAGGGATTATTGTTACAAATGAAGCCAAAGTAGCAAAATGGCAACAGGTCCAACAGACGGAAACGGGGGCCCGGCGGCTATATAGTATGAAAAGGCTCACAGAGGAGGGGATTCAACTGGATCTTCACAGGAAACGGCCATGTTGAGTGGCCCTGGTCCCGGCCACTCCCCCCTTCCCCATCTCCTGATCCTTGGCAAGCGCCCCTAAGCATGCATGCAGTGTGATATTTTGCTCTCGGGGCTAGGCGCGGGCCCGGTTGGGGGCAGTGAAGGATTCGTCAAAGAGCGAACTTGGGCTGTGAGACTGCGTCGAGTGACGGGGGTTGACGAGGGCCCGGTGGCTCTGGTTGGCCCACAGCCTCGACATGGTGGGAGGGACTGTGTGAAGGCGCAAGCGCCCATGTTTTCCTAGTAACCCCCCTGCCCACCTCCAAGTTGGACCCAATCACGCGGCTAACACGTCGGCTGTTCCACTCGCAATGGCGTCTATTCCTCACGGTAACCCTACCTTAGACGACCCCAGCGGCTCGTGTGCGTGAGGTGTTATCGAAACGAGCCGTTTCCGGGCTTGGTGTCTTGCGGCCGACGGGCACGTCAATAGCCCACATGGCAAATTTCCTCTCTGTGCAGAATCCGAGACGCGTCAACCCGAAACCGAGCGAATGGCGGTGGGAACTGCTCAGCCTTATTCGCACCTTGGCCGCCATAAGCTCTAATTCAAGGTTCCCCGTGCTTCTGCGCCAGGGTTGCTGGTGCGGCGCGCCCCGCTGAGTAGCTATATTTGTATCAAGAAACTCAGCAATCCGTGCAGCTTAGTCACCAGGCAATCACAATCAAGTTGGGAGGGGGCCCAAAGCCCGCCCGCGAGCCTTGAAAGATCGGACAGGAGAAGAGGGCCGGGCACCAGAAGCATGACCTGCAGAAGGGAAAATTCCAGAGTCCGAAACGGTGGCCATGATGGGTGGCCAGCCACCTGCAGTCGCCATGCCTGGGGGTCTTCCCACCTTTCACACATCTTGGTGCTAGGCTTTGCATGGGCGGTTACAGCTGAACCATGGGTGGTCGAAGCACCACCACCAACCAGACTAGGCCAGGAAGCCGGCGGGTCCGGTGGAAGCGAGTGGGTGTTTGCCCCGACCAGGATCTCGGGCGAGAAGCCATGGAAAACGTTGGAAAGATCCGAGGCAAGATGACGAGCGAAGCAACGCAGAAATTGGTTCTGCGCGTCTATTCGCTTCTGTGTCGTTAATTGTTGTCTGCGTGACAGGTTATATGGAGACTTCTCGATTGCCACAACAGGCCCACCAACAATAGAATGACCCAAGAATGTTGACATAATAATAGAAGGTTGCGGACGTGCGTTGACCATGTGTGCTCTTCTTGGCCACTCGTCCCAGGTCGCAGAATCGAGCGCGCCTGTTGACACGCAGGAACCTTGACAGACGTGAATCAACTCTGGAGGTGTCCATTTCGGCGGTGAAACGGTTGTGATCTGCAGCACCTTGAGCCGACGCTGCTATTGGGCCAGAAACAACGGCGCTGATATGGACATCCTAGTTCCAGCCCTATAACCAAGAGATGTATAGCACCTGCAGAAGTTTATTGCCGCGATATGTTTTACTGATCTTGCCGGGGGTGGGGAATCACATCGTATGTGACATGCGCGCGCGAGTTGAGGGTGCCTGGTGTTGCTCGTTGTTAGTGGGTGGAAGCCTGGCCGTTCTGGTGGGCCACACCGGCAGCAACAGCTGGCTGACCACAACAACTTCACATCTTCGTTCGCTACAGGCGGCTGCTTGGTGACGCTGCTGGCCACCACTCGTCCGTCCCACTCCCGTGAAACAGCATCTTCCGTGTACAATTTTTTTCCCACCACTTCCCTTCTTCTTCTTCTTGCCCAGCGTCTCTTGACTTGCGCTTCACCGCTGCGGGAGTACCCACCCACCTGGATCGAGATTGTCTACCCGTCGCTCCCGCACCACCCGCCAGACGCAAGCACGAGACGGGCCCATGCCACCCATTGCATAATCAACTCTGTTTCTGGGCTTGCTCACCAACCGATCATGGACCCGCCCGTCAAAAAGCCTCCCAGATGGAGGGAGGATCGGGTCATTCTGCAATTCGTGCGTTTTCACCCCCTCCTCATGCAAGCCACTGTTGGTTCATCACTCACTGTGTGTGCTAGGACTATGACTGCTTCTATGCCCAGGTTTTTGAAAACAAAAACCCTGCTCTCAAGAATCTACCAGTCGGCGTCAAGCAGAAAAACTGCCTAGCGACATGTAATTACAACGCTCGCGCCCTCGGGCTCAAGAAGCTGATGTCTGTCACCGAGGCGAAGCGAGCCTGCCCGCAGCTCGTGCTAGTGGACGGCGAGGACCTCACACCCTTTCGGGATACAAGTAAAATTCTCTTCAACTACTTCAAGTCATTTTCATGGAATAAGAAAGCCGAGCGTCTTGGGTTTGATGAAGTCTTCATGGGTAGGCCGTGCCCCTGTCACTCTTTCATCTCCGATTTGTTGTGCTAACGAAACCAGATGTGACCGATATTATCGAGTACAACATATCTTGCCTTAACAAAACATCACTAGCCGATTCATTTTTCTGCCTCTCAAAAGAGGATCCGGAGTTTGGGTTTAATTGCGATCTGACAAGTATTGCAGGCTGTGTCGAAGGCACAGCCTCCGCTAACTTGGACGTGGAGAGTCTCGCTTACCTGCGCCTTCTGCTAGGCTCCCACTTAGCTCAGTACCTGCGTCTCAAAATAGAAGAGAAATTTGGTTATACTTCAACCTGCGGCATCTCGACAAACAAATTCTTAAGTAAGCTAGTGGGTAGTAAAAACAAGCCGCGCAATCAAACGACGCTATTGGCATTGACCGAAGACGATGTTATCGCCTTTGTGGATCCTCATCCGCTCAAAAAAATCCCTGGTTTGGGATCTAAAACAGTGCAGGCTCTTGAATCTCACGTCATCTCTAAGGAAGGTGGGGAAACCGAGATGAAAAAGGATAACTCTATTGTAACTGTCCGTCACGTTCGGCTTCACCCTCACACTTCTTCTGGGACCATAGAAAGCCTTCTAGCAGGGCCTGGAGCCGAGAGGGGAGTAGGGTCAAGGATATGGGGTCTGCTGCACGGCGTTGACCCAACGGGGGTCAAGGAAGCCAGTGACGTGCCATCTCAAATTAGTATCGAGGACACGTACCCAAAGGGCCTGGATACCATGGCACAAATATCTGAGCAACTGCACAAGCTATCGTATTCGCTCATTCGGAGGATGAGAGTAGACTTGGTTGCTATTGATGAACATGCCGAAGCTGCCGGGCGTCAACGGTGGATTGCTCGGCCAAGGACGCTTCGCCTTACCATTAGATTTTGGGCCCAGTTGAATTACGCACAAGGTCATAATCCAAACCGAGTATCACGTTCAGGGGCGCTGCCCAACTTTGTCTTTGACCTTAACACAGATATTGGCCAGCTTGCCGAACGCCTTGCCACGGAGTCGCTATTACCTCTGCTGCGGCGACTACAGCCTGAAAAGGGACAGCGGTGGAATTTGCAATTAATTAATCTTTGTGTCGCGAACATGGTCTTTGGTGCTGCGGATGATAAGTTGGGGGTGGGACGAAACATATCAACCATGTTCAAACAACAGGATGAGGTTTTGCGACCTTTTCGGATCAACCCTGATCCGGATAATGATCTGAAAGAAAAGACCGATGGTTGGGGCCCAGAGGAGGAAGAAGAAGATGATGATGAAGAGTCGTGGGATTCGGTTGAAAATGTGTCATGCCCCCAATGTGGGCACTCAATACCCCCGTTTGCCATATCAGCTCACATAAGATACCACGAGCTTGGAGAATAAATCAAGTGCCAAGCAAAAGATGTTGTATAATCTTGCCATTTCCTTCGATTGCAAATATTTTGTGCTCTTGACTAGCCAGCTGTTCCTCTCAGATGCTTTCCACGGGCCGAAAGACGTCGATCTCGCTAAGACGGGGACGCAAGCTCCGCAAACCTTTGCAGGAAGTCGGTTACGCAGGGTTGATTGATGGAATCAGGTTGGTAACGCCCAAGGAATTAGGCGCACCGCGACAGTGTGTCACCAATCAAGTTGGGACCGGTGAGAGGATCATGCACACCGGGTGAAGGCCATCGTAAGCTATTGGCGGGGATTGGAAGTGAGGGAGGGGGAGATGCTATGTATGTCCCTATACACAAGGCCATCATTAGATCGATCTCGACATGAAACAATATTCCACAGTCTTCTTTAGCCGACAAAAAAAGCAATGAAACTTTTTTATCCTTCTCCGCTATAAGCAGACAAGCCTGTGATGTAGTTACCAGGTAGACCATGCGGTCCCGCCGGCAGTGAGGCCTTGTTGAACCAACATCGGTTCTGTACCGTGATGGAGGCTGGTGTGACACAACAGAAGCAAACAAAGCCTAGGGGCTATTGGCGCATACTCCTGCTGTTTAGGTGGCCCGGGTGACCGCTGTTCAGCAGTGAGGCCTACAGAGGTCATTGCAAGCTGGCGGGGAGGAAGAGAACAAGTGACACGCCGCTGTGCGACACAACCGTGCCACGGATGCAGCGCTTGTTCTGCTATCATCGAGGTTCCCGGTGCCATTCTCTCCATTGTGAAAATGCATTTGTATGTCACATCCGGCCACCTGGCGACAATGGCGAGAAGCAACGAGGGGGGCACAGCAATACAGATGAGCAATGAACACACAAGACACGATAGATACGCGAATCGTCAAACAGCCTGACTCTCTTTCAACCGGCTGCCGGTTGACAGCCAACTGCTCACCACCTGTTTGCCACCTGCCCATCGCTTGCCATTTCGTTTTGCTCCTTCTATCGTTTGCTCCTTCTTATACGCTCTCTTACTCTCCCCATTTCCTCCTTCCCTTTCATCTCCATTTACAGGTTCTAGTTACTCCAAGCTGCGTTTATCACTCTTCAAAATCATCGACCCATCTTCTTTCTACCACCCTCTAAGCATTCTCGTCTTTTTTGTGTCTAAGTTCTTTCCAGCCCTGAATTTGGGGCTATCGCTCTCCTTTGATCTCAAACGCAACGAAACCCATCCTTGTTCAATCCACTATTGCTCGGTTCTATCTCTCGACCCATGTTTGCTTTATTTCTAATTGTCACCGCTGTTCTTTTAACCTAAGAAAGATTATATTGCGCCGATTTCACTATAACTAGCCCGAAAAGACGAAGCAGATAGTTAGCTGTCTGTTCTTGAATCGAGTCCCTATTTCTTACCTTGGTTCAAAATCCCAAACCACGACATGGGTCGAGGAGGTCGTGGGGGAAATCAGCACAATAGCCGCAGACCAGTTGATCTGACCGGTGTCATCTCTATCGCTGAGAGGAATGATCTTTTGACTCTCATAATCGCCATAACAGACAAAATTCACAATGGAATCAGCAACATATTTGACTCTCCGCCTGTGTCGCCAGTGCAAGATGACCCCAACCAGCAACACTGGCTCGCGTTGTCACTGAAAGGTCAGGATCAAAAGGAGATTCAGAAGTCTTCTTCACATTACAAGCACGCAAGTGGCCAGCCAGACCATCACAGCGATGAGGATAACTCGGGAGGCATAACGCCTCAGCTTCAAGAGTTGAGAAAGGAAGCCCTGGTGTCCTTCCGCAAGTGGCAAACCACAATTCTCCAGCGAGTTCGAGACGTTACAGTTAACGAAACAAATAATACCCAACTCAGCTTCCGCGGTCGTGACCGCGGTGCTCGAGGAGTTAGGGGAGGCGCGCGCGGTGGGCGCGGAGGCAGAGGCGGCCGTGGCGGGCTGACTTTAGCAACAGGTTCGCATATTTCCTAGCTACGCGAATGCTAACTCTTCAAGCTAGTTTTCTGTTGGTCTTGGAAACTTACGAAATATTTAGGTCCCATCAAGTCCGTGTCGAATCATCTGGATCGAGAACTGGCTCGGCGATATCCTCCAATCCCAACAGCCCTCTGGACTCTTCCGTTAGAAAAACGAAAGACTTTGCTTCACAGCACACATCTACTCCTTCTCTCCTTGCAGGAGTACAACTCATACACTCGGCTTCTACTGCTGTATCTAACGTCATCGCTGAATCTTCTCTCCAAATTCTTCCAGGAAGAGGAGAGTCGTCTTGCTCAGGGGTTAAGTCAAATTGCCCTTGATGCCTATTCTGAGCATGTACCAGAGCAGAAACAAGACGAAAATAAAGGCCCACGCCGTCCCAAACCAAAGCATATCACCTCAGTCACACCAGGAAAGCTTGCTGATGCACTATTGGAGGTTGGCATCGGGACAACGCACAGCGGCCATGGCCTGGGGCCGGAGGTTGCGGCCAGTCTCCTGGGCGCTATGGCGGACAACGGCCTTGCGTCCGGGTCCATATTCGGTATTTATGCGGCAAGACCAACTAGTAAGATGATTGAGTCTTGTGCTCGCGAGATTCAGGATTTTGGTCTAGTACCCGTCCGGGATGGATTTCCAGGCGATTACATCGATGCCAGAAAGACTCCCGCTAAGGACCGGAGGCTTCGAGTCGTCATCGGCATCAGCGGCTGGCTTATAGAAGAGGATGCCATTACACAGCCATGGAGGTTTATTGGCAACCACGCCGAAGTGTTTTCCCTAAGGTGGGATGTTGCCATTCTATCAAACCTCGGAGGGGCTCTCAAAACCGTAACCAAGAGCACAGCATGGAGCACATCCAAAAAGGAGATCACTTCACAAACCTGCAAGCCTCCATATCCCATAACTTGCACAAATACTAACCAGATCTCACAGTATTTTCGAACCTAATTGATGCGACCTGGCCAGCAGGTCTAATGAAAATCAGCAAAATCATTGACAACCCATGGAGTCTCGGAATGGTGCGCGCGGAAAAGGCAGGCACTGTCCTTGCCGATGCAATCATGCGCAGTAAAATACATGGTGATCGTCCGATTTCCCTCGTGGGATACAGCCTTGGAGCCCGCGCAATCTATATCTGCCTCATGGTACTGGCCGAACGTCGACAATTTGGCCTAATTGAATCTGTTGTCCTTATGGGAACTCCAGCCCCCTCAGAAAGTAAAGTCTGGCTGACACTAAAGAGCGTTGTGGCTGGACGACTCATCAACGTCTATTCCGAAAACGACTACTTGCTTGGCTTCTTGTATCGTACATCTAACATTCATTTCGGAGTAGCAGGACTGCAGAAAATCCGCGGTGCCGATGGTGTCGAAAACTATGATGTCAGTCGTCTAATAAGTGAGCATCTTCGCTATGCGGTATTAGCTGGCAAAATTCTCAAGGACGTCGGGTGGGAGGACATGGATATGGATGCCATGAAAGCGGACCGATTGTCGAGGACTGTCAAAAATTAGGATGAAATGACGACATGGCAGAGGCAAAGACGAAGACCCAGACGAGAGCACAAGGTTTGAAATCAAGAGCACAGGTCACAGGTTATGGACGACAGAAGATGGGTTGTGTATGTTGTATTAACAAGGCCAGGGCTGCTTGGTATGAGCCCCATGGTAAGGGCATATGTAGTATGGACGTTCATGCAACTTGAAAATCAACTTTCCTTAACCAGCTCCTTGCGACCCGCTTCCATTCCATTCCCGATATGCCTGCCAGATGCTGATGCTCACGTATTCCCACCAAGAAAGCAGCTTTTGCAAACAAGAAGTGTCAAACCAACCCATCGAACCCGACTAGTAGCACAGGAATCCAATGTTCATTTAGAGCGGCATCTGCCATGCCACCATTGTTCCTCTTTCCGCCTTGAAACATTTCAAGGCTCACCAATTATACAGTTGTTCCTAGTTTTTTTCCTCTTCCTTTTCCCAATACGTCATCATCCTAAATTACAATACAACTCAGTTTATATCGTACAAGGGTTTTCCCCATTCAGGTTCATCAGCCCCCCAATGTCACACACCTGCCTCCCACACAGTTATTGTGGTAGAGATCATTCTCTCATACGTTATAGGCGGGTGTGGGGGCGACGCTGTGGTTTGTTTTTTTGGTGAATTGTTTTGTCTTCCGGTTTGTTGAGTCGTCCATCTCAAGACAATAGCATCTCTCAGGTGGGCGGGGTGGTGCCCAGCATGCTAGGCACTTGCTTTCGGATGAGGCCACGAGCACCGCGCTGTTCGACACGAGGAACACCCTGGATTGACCGAGGCTCACGCATGAGGGAGCGGTCAAGGCGAGCAGGGACACGGGTGACCACTGCCCGGTACTCGCCTGGAAAGTTTCCCTTTGGTAAGGGCACCGAGGCCGTCCGCCAGATGTGATCGGAAGTATCACCAAGGTAGGGTGGAACTTTTTGAGTCCGCAGCTGAGGCCCCCCAATTGAGGCGCCTGCCGAGGCACGGAGAGTCGACAAGCGCGATAGGCCGGTAGACAAGCCGGTGCGGCCTCGGGCCTTCTTAGCCATGATGATTTCATCAAATAGACGGATCGCAGGGTCAGCGGCCGGTTTGGTTTCCCTGTCATGAATGAATTCATTGAAGCCTGTGTGTATATGGTTTATATGGTTAATCAGCTGCATCAAATCAAAATAGAATCGTGCTTACATTGTGTTTCCCTCATCATTGTTGCATATTCTTGTTGTTCGTACGGGAGACTCTTCAAGAAACCATCCATGTCAAAGGCGTACAGTTGTCCATTGCTCTTCTGTTGCTTTGTTGGTCGGCCAAGGAATTTGCGATACGTGTACACCAGGCTGGTGAGGCAACGGACGAAAGCGGCTCTAACGCGGTCTGGGTGAAAAGCCTCTGGGCAAACAAGCGATACGAAGCCCAGACATCTGCCATGAGATGTTGTCTTGCAGCCAGTGCATCGATAAATGCCATCTCCTTCAGAATGCTCATTGCAAATGCTGCATATCGCCGACGTATCATGCTGCGCCCAATTGAAGCAATGCCCCTCAACCCAGACAGTTGTTTCCGTATTGTGGACGGGCTGAATCTGCATGCTGGGCATGATGGTTGAGGCGGCGATAGTAGACTGAGCATAGGTGGATGGTGCATAGCCCCCTCCGAATGACGTCTGAGACTCAATTGAAATAGCCGAAATGGAAAGGTTAGCCTGGTGGCCATTGAGGAACGGCATGCTCGGCTTATGATAGGGCTGGTGCTTATCCAATCCAAACGACGAGCTGCGCCGTGTCTTTTCGTCGAAATGGCCAGAGCGCTTTTCACGCAGAGTGGCCGTGAGAGCAAAGCCAGAGTCACTGCGTGAGACAGGTGTTGTTGGCATGGGGGGGAAAGTCATAGACACCGGAGATACTGACGATTGAGGGCTTGTCTTGCCCGATTTGCTTGTGCTGGGCCTATCAGATTTCCCGTTATCTACCTTAGCGGATGCGAAGGCGTTAAACACAGGAGGATGAATATCTGCTGGAGCATCTGGCTCCCCAAAACCAGAAGAGTTTTGGGATACCCACTTGGCCAGGTGGCTGCGAGGAGGATGACCGCTAAAGATTGAACCATTCTCACTAGAAAAGGCGTCGTAGGGGAAGGACTCCATTGCATATGGGGGGGGGCCGGTAGTAACGCCGTATCGGAGTTTGTGTGGAGCGGCGACTTGTAGCAGAGACATGAGTTTTCGTCGAATCTGTCGCGGCAAACGAACAGGTTGCGAAGTGGCATCGATCGTATCCTTATCGAGGTCAACGAGGACATAATCATCCTCAGGAAGTTCGATCTTCTCATAACGGCGCTCGATTCCAACGATGTACGGGCAGGGCGCTTCGAGAGCTGACAGGAGACGTGCAGGGAGGACCGGTATGAAAATGCTGGACCACTTCATGGGATAAAGCAGGTTAGCTATGGCATGACATGCCAGGTGCAGCATGCTTGTGTGAGAGGACAGGAAGATGATACGAGACTCGGCGACGGCGTACTCGAACAATGCCACAATATTCTCAAGAGACAAACACCTGAACAAAGCATAGAGATCAATAGAACGAGAGCCAGGAAGCTCGTTGTGAGCTTCTTTCCTTGCAAACATCCGCAGCTCCCGCACGCCCAATTCAACCTGGGTTTTAGACCCCAGAGGAGTCACAGCCTCCGTGCAAAGGTTAACGACATATCGTTCCAGGGGCTGCCAGCGCCCGACCTTGGGTGAGCTTGGAGGGATTCTTAAAATGGCACCATCCGTCATGGGGGTAATGATGGCCTTGAGCCATTCCTTCCAGAAAGACATGTTGGCCGGGTCCCGACCTAAAATGCCATAGGCGCGCGGCGTCCAGAGTCCGCTCTCGCCCGCCGTGAGGCCCTCAATCTTGGATGCAGCACCGTGTCTCAAGGGTCTCAGCATATCCGTCATCAGAGCTATTTTTTCCTCTACCGTGCTGATTTCGTCCTCAAGCCTCTCTCGGGCAGGTGAGCCGGAAGGAATTGTTGGTAACTTTGAAAGCAACTGTGAGAGATGTGTGCGTTCACCAGCCAATCTCACTCCTAGGCTTGCAGCAAGCTCTCGCTCCTCGTTAGACATATGGCTCTGTCGCCACTGCTCGCATTTCTTCTCAACTTCCTCGCCGACGTCGACACTCAGAGCCGTCCAAATGATAATGGTGATCCCGTATAATTTAGAGTTGTCATCGGATGTCATTGTAAATCCATGCCAGGTCGATCGCGGCCGGTCATCTGAAGAGACAATCTGAATATCGTTGGGGAAAGCGAACATGGGCACATAATCAGGGAACTTGCCCCTGCGGGACGTCTCATCGACGGCGTCCTGGGATGGGTATCGATCGAGAAGGACGGGTTCGAATCTTCGCTTCAAAGGGTGCATATCGGGATCGGTGTTCAAAGGTTCGGGTGGTGGGATAACTGAATTGTAGTTGCTGAGTCGCCTTGAGGTGCGGATAGACGCTGTGTCCATGTTAGCCATCACCTCCCTATCAGTATCATGGCAGATCGAAGCCGTGGGGGGGAAAAGAAAGCCATTCCAAGGACACATACAAGCTCGGCTACTGGGCGCTCTCGTGCTGGGCTGCTTGCGCACGCTGTTCATATCCCTAAAACTCATCTTGCGGCGAATGCTACCTTTGATGCTTCTAAGCGGACTCAACCTGCCGCTCTCGCCGTCTTCAGCTTTGATTCTCTCGGCTCGAGGGTTCACCATGGGAGCCCTGGCTTGAACCTTGGCACCAGCAGAGAATGAAAGGTCCTCGAGGAAGACTTCACGTTCAGCAGCGAACTTTACGAGAGCCTTGTCAAAGTCGAACTCGCCAAAAATGTTTGGCTCGGGGGTAGAGACACCATTAGTGCCACTGGAACCGTTGGCGACGGGGGCGGCGAGACCGTTGGAAGTGCCTCCGTTAGGGTGGTTTGTGGGGAGGATGGTTGCGCTACTGCGATTGCTCTGTGTGCCTTCGTTTTCTTCCAGTGTTGTTTGGATAGAAAATCGATCCGTCATAGAAATCTTGGACAGGCGATTTGTCGAATGGCGCGGGTGGCGCGCAGAGGCTTTGGACAGGGAGCGGTTAAGGAATTCATCTTCGGGCTCGCCATCTTCAGCAATGGTCGAATCAACAGGGGCGTTGGGCGAAGGAGAGTCGTGGTATGATATCGACTCTACGCCGGCGATCCAGAAGTAGTCGGCGAGAGGTGTCGACGGGCCTTCCATGGCATGTCAATGACCGCGCAGGTCGTCTGGGGCGATAAAATCGGGAGCCAGCAGCGGCCGGTTTGGAGAGCCTTTGGTGTATAACTATACTCCTTCACACAATGCTGGGGGGAGGGGTTCGTGGACCAAGTGCGCCAGGCGAGAGAAAGTCTGGAGATATGAGGTTAGAGAAGCGCATGGAAAACAGATGAAGGGGCCCATGTTCTACCGGTGAATGCAGTCGGTGAGATAGGCATGGAACAACACGGGAGACTCACCAGAAGCAAACGTCGGGCAGAGGGGAGGGAGAGACGGGATGGGAAGTATGTGTGAGACAGTGGGAGTGAGAGAGCAGAGCCAGTCGCCAGCGCGGGCCGCAAGCGAAATGGGCAAGAAAAAAAAAACACCTGGAGACAGCAAACGCCAGGAGGAACCGGCGATGATGTGAGGGTGTGATTGATTAGGGCTGGCGACCAGAAAGACCAGCAAATGAAAAGAGGCAAAGAATGGGAAAAGGGCTAAGTGGTGATAGATGGGGATGGAGATGAATTTGGCCAAAAGAACAGGAGAGATGAAGATGGATTGTTGTCAATCGGGGTGGTGAGTTAGTGGTCTGGGCGACCGGGTACGGGGATGCGCCGAGGTATCGGTACCTAGGGCCTCTGAGCTTCAGGGTCCCGTAGCTTTTAGGAGGGCATGTCCGCCGCTGACTCTGTGCGGGCTGCAGGTCCTGGAGGACCGACACGAACGACGGCCAGGGGGGGCTTCCGGGGGGTCGCTGTTGAGAGCGGGGGGAGGACGGGCTGCCACTGCGACTACGTAAGAGTCATGGGAGGACGACAGCAAGCCCACTGTTTAGGGGACTGCCGACGACATGGACGACGACAAATAGCACGATGACGCATACGAAAGCACGCGGCAAAAACGCGCACCTGTTCAAAGCGAGCCCATCACCGTTATTCCCTCTCCTGCAACCGACATGTGTCTATTCCCCAAGTGCCATAGAGCCCACTTGATTGAATAAAATCCACCTGTCGTCCGCTCGTCTCCATCCGCCTACATTGGGAAAAAAACGCTTAGGAGGGGGGAAAGGCCACTGGAAACTAAGCACCAGCGGCCAGAAGCACAGGGGATCCCAGGGGGGGGCCAGAACTGGTCCATGCGCCCACCCACCCACGCCGCCCACCTAGCACAACGACAGCGCGCCTACGGGCACTGGGGTCCTTCCAGGGGGCTTCGGGGCCTTGGGCCTAGCCAAGCCAGGGTGCCCAGGTACCAGTACACGTACCTCTGCCTGGATCTTGTCGACAGCCAGGCTCTCTCCCAGTAAACCGAAAGGTCGATCCAGAGGCGCCCGCCGTTCACCGTCCTGTGGTGGTGCGTCTCATCGACAATCACTGTCCATCTTGGGCATCCAACTCAAACCTGGCACGGTGCTTGCCTAGCGTCACAGGGAGTGAACGTGTGTGCCGTTGTGTGTGAAATGTGTGAGTGACTGGCCCAGCTTGATAGGTGCACGCACGCATGCACCTACACTTACAACCACCAGACATGAATACACACACACACACACACACACACACACACACCAAATAACCCATAGGTAGTATCAGGCTCAGGGGAACCAAACAAAGTTGGGCAAGAAAGCAGCCTAAAAAGGGCCTTTCCATGACAAGTGCGCCAACACTCTCAGCCGCTGCCACGCCACACGTTTGCGGTGGTTGCTTGATTGCCTAGCGTCATAGCTTAGAGACTGGTTGCTCTACCGGCTCAGCTGTTTGTGAAGGTGAATGTGTGCAGTTGTGCTGGGCTGTTGTTTAGTCTGAGTGCCGTACCTACCTTAGTGCGTGGACGCCACTGTGGGTATGGGTGGGATGCCCCCAGGAGTGAAGACAAGAGATAGGTACCCGCAAAGCCCGTTCATTATCTTAGTTGGGACGGCCCAAGACACTGACAACATCCCGCTGTGTCTGCCTTGCCTTCGGCAGAGACTATCCACGGGACACTCCGTCGATCAAATGGGAATGGCTACACAAGGGAACAGACCAGGCCAGGAACTCATCGGCCTGCTCTCAGCGTTCAAAAAACGAGAACCGGAAGAGAAAAAAGTTCCAAGATGCACCTAGGGTTGGATCTGGACCCATGGCCCTGTAACTTAGCCAACCCCTTGCACCCTGCTGCGAATGCAGATGCTGCAACTGACCTGCGAGCGCGCTGGTGTCTGTCATTCCGATCAAATCTGTCGACACGTCCGGTTTCTGTGAGGGCATCTGCATCGGCACATGCATTAATATGCGAGTTAATAAAAAACAACAAGACAATCGCACAGGAAAAAGAAACGACAACAATCTATTTGCGGCCGGGTATAACATGCTGCATCCTTGGCCAACTAGGACCCATGGCGCCCGACCGCCTGGTGCACTGCACTACGACCCCAGACGCAGAGCACGCACACGCACTGGGTGCCTGGGTACTTTTTTGGGAGTGTAAGAATGCTCAATCCGGCGCTGACGTTCCATCAGCGACTCGAACCCTAAAAGACGCCCAGCACGGGAATGATAACGGACAACAAGAGGTGAACGGGTCGAACAACACAACACTCACACAGATACCCAAGCTGCAGTGATGGCTTGTGGCTGGAGCGGACACAGCAGCAACCCGTCACGTTGCATGGGTCGACCTGGCACATACCCACACTACACCACACCACCACAACAACAACAACAGCAAAACACGGCAACAGAGACCTCAGCCAGGACGAAGCGCAGAGGTCAGGGCAGGCCGTCCGTCCCAACCCCAAAACGGACGTGACACCCATGACGTCCAGCACACTTGCCAGCCGAAAAGCGCCAAAGAAAATCCCGATTGGTGCTGGTCGGGCGTCTTGGCTTGTCCAACTGGCATCCACCCATGCATGCATCGCCAGGACCATCCAGCCCACCCTCACCGTTCTCGTGCAGCCTGCTTGCAGAGGGTCGCCCCCAAAAAAACGATCCATTCCGGGGGTGCAGCGAAGGTGATGCAGGATCGTCCTTGTTGTTGCTTTTTTGCTTTTTGTTTGTCCAACCCACCCTCGTCCCGCTTTGGCTTCCTTCTGGTTTTCTTGCTTTTGCGGTGGGTTCCTTTTTTTTTCCTTCTGCTTTACCGCCGCCCACACACAATTCGGGCCAGATACGAGACCAAGCTTGGGGGCCAGAAACTCACTCCAAGGATCAACTTGCTGTCTACCCGCCCGTATACCAAGGTTGGAGATATCGTGATTCGGGATCGTAAGTAAGAGTTGCGCTTCTCCACAGTGGACGACACGCTACACTACCCAAGTTGCCTTCTCCGGAAGCCTTCGCCTAAAGCGGCACCAGGTACTTTAGCCGGGCACCAACCTTGGTACCACAGATTCCCTGGCGGGCACCAAGAACTCGCGAAAAGGAGACTCCGCTCCCCAGGATATCATCCTGATGGGATGACAAGGATCTCCCTCAATCAAAGCCACCAAGTTATCGCGCGACGAGCTATCTTATAGTATGGTATCTAGAATGCCAGCAATTCGTTCCCGCAGACGGGCTTTGCGTCCCATTTAGGCTGATATGCTGGGACAAAGTGTAATTGATTGACAGCCGCGACGGTCTTGAATTGTTTGTATTTTATGTTCCCAACCTTGTTCGCTCCAGGGAGATCGCCGGTACTACACCACCAGGCCAAGACCGCGTGAGCGCGGTTCAGCTTGCGGCCAAATGCCCGAGCACCACGCGATGATGGAATTTCCAAGCCCTTCAACCCACTCTATCAAAACGCTTACATCAACCGAGCGCAGATCCCTTAGCAACGTCCTGGCTCCTCCGGTCGTCCCTCTTTTTACGGAAGGTCCTGCCACACGTGCCCACAGCGATTGGTGCGGGAAGCCATCGCCGATGCAACAAACTTGGTTGGATCGCCCGTGATGGTGGTGTTGAAGGCGTAGCATACCATGATAAGGCATTCTTCACACTTGGCGGCTGCAGCATGCAGCCTAACTATGATGGAACCGGGCGGGTGGTATCGGCCAGGTACCCAGGCATGTGCCTATTCCGGCAGGCAGACAGGTGCCGTGTTGACGTCTCCGGCCTGCCGCCGCTCAGTCAGTCACTCAGTCACTTGACGAGCATACTCGCCACGACGTCGCGAACAGCCCGCGGCTCCCGATCCCTTTCATCGGATCACCGACCTCTCGGGAGCCGAAATTTTCAATTGCAAAAATAACTGCCTGCAGCGCAAGAATCATGCGCGCGGCCAGCATCAGCCCCCTTTATCCAGGGGCGGCCTGCACAGGCGAACCTGCACAGGCGACCCCGAGATTCCTTTAGCCTTTTGTGCCCCTGGTGCCTGGTCATACGAAAGCACGAGCCATCTCCAAATGCAGGTACGGATAGGAGACCACACGAGACCACTCGGACTTGCCTTTGAGCCCCAGCTTGAGGAATGTTCCGTCTGGACCAAGAAGAACACACTAGGTATCGTATCCCTGAGGTCGTGCATCGGACCGGACATGGGCTCCGTCACTGACGCCAGGTCCGGCTCCGTATTCAAAGTCGAGCACTCCCAGTCCTCCCAGTCCTCCCCACGCCTCCATGCCAGCGCCGCAAATCACATGGCATGGAATGCCTGCACACGACAAACTTGGCAACGAGCAGGCGCCCTGGTCCAATCCGTTGTATAGCTCACTGGAGCCTGTCGCGCAAATCACATCCACTGGGCCTCGCCGCATGGGCCAGATCCGATTAAGTTGAGTCGGACAGTTGACCAAGCTTCAGACGAAGAGGAGAAAAAGAAAAGGGGGGGGAAGCCACATCGTCGTCGTCCTCAGCTGCCACCGGTGCTTCTAATATTAACCTGTCATAACTGCGCTGCGCTTGTTTTGCTTGCCAAGTCGCATTTTCCCCAGCAAGTCGCCCAGGATGCGATCGAGGCGCAGGGCGTCGTGGTTCGGACGTAAGCCCCAACCCAACCAGTTGAACCTCACGCCACCTGCCGAGGCCCCTCACCGAGACGCGTTACTACCTCCATTCACACGCAAGTCACCTACGCGTTCAACAATAAACCCTCTACAAGAAGCACAAGCGATGTGACGTCGAGAATCATTAAGATAGGAGAGGAACGCTTCGACCCCATCCCGGCCCTTCCTTAGCGAATGGCCGCTAGTTTCCTGCGATCTGCAACTATCCCGACCGGAGACCGTCTATCTCGTTTCAGGTCAACTCCACGTTGGACCGTGTGACAACCATTACCGTCGTCCCATTGTGAAAGTCAGCCCGACAGAGTTAGACTCGCCCTGACGTTACCTGCTGGCTGGTTCAGGTTTGCCACGAGTCTTAGCTCTCTAATTAGTGTCCAATGTGACAGTAGTAACTTCGGGAGATGGAGGTGCAAATACGTCAGTCAGTTGACTATTTGCTTTGGCTCCAGGGCCATGTCCGTCATTGCAATCAACCCCTGTTAGGCAGGAAATCCTTTTCCTTTTTTGCGACCAGCAGCTCGCTTTCAAGACCGCGGATGGCCTGCAGCCCGGACTGGCTTGGGGGGCCCCTGTCCATCCCACGGCAAGGTACCCCATTTCGGAAATCCAACCACCAATCTCTTTTTATAGTGTCAATGGCTTTGATATTGCCCAAGGATTTTTTTTTCGCTGATTTTTTTTTTTCGTGGACTAAGCGTAGCCAAAGCTATTCTTGGACGCAGCCTTGGCCACATGGACTTCCCCGGATTTGTACCGAACCATCTCAAGGTCTTTTTAGATCAAAAGGCAAGTGGGGAATAGAATCGATTCAGTCATTGCGCGCCGACAGGACACAACCCAAGACAAGGCACACGGGAAGCTAAGTTAGGAGCCCACCTAGTGGGCCTATTTGCTTCTTTCTCAAGGACGGTGTACAGTTACATGTTGCGGCACGTCATGAATCTTGGTCCTCACGTTGTTCGGGCGTGGCTGCGAAACTTCCAGCCAACCGGCATCTCACAAGGTGAACTTTGTTTCTGACGAGCGAAACACAAAAAAGCCATGTCTTACCCCCCAGGTCCATACCCACATCGGGACTGGTGCCCACATTCGATCCCAAGGAGCCGCATACAGTTACTGTGGACAGTCAGCCTCTTTGGATTGTTTCGTTTATCGGAAAAAAGCCATCGAATGGCAGGGCATTGCCCCGAGTCCTCCCCTGCTTACATGCCGAGCATGGTTTACTCCCTTGCATCGAGCGACAAGCCCGCAGACGCCGAGGAAGGATCAAATTAGACGCGGACATAGTGCTACCCAGACCGATGCCGGCTGATGAGCAGCACAGTCGAATCATGGGTGTGACTTGACCACCTTGCAAGTTGACTCAGGTCTTTTGCGCGCACGATGTGTATGCTGTCGCACAGCGCAGCTCAGTTCAGTTCAGTGTGGTACCCTCGTCCCAAGCTTGCCTGTTGACAGAAAGCCCCTGTTGCCCATCTCTCCCCTCCATCCAATCCCCAGGGACCCAAAGATGATCCGACCATCTGGCGTCACCTCCACGGCGGACCCGTCACCCTTGTCCTGGAGGACGAAGCATACCTGCTCGACCTCAGTCGGGTGCAGGACTGGCTTTGCGCTTCTGCTCGCCTCCCAATTGCAGTCACGACAGTCCAATCCGTCTTCGGCATCCAGCACCACCTTTTCCAACTGTACGACATCCTCGCTGCAGTTTTCCAGCTGGGCTTCGAGCACCCACCGCCGATTGCCTTGCGCATCCGGCCCCAGTGATCCCACCTTGGTTCGCACAATTAGTGACGCCTTGCAGATGAACTGGTAGAGTTTGCGAAATGTCCTCGTCCGACCGCTCGTATCCGTAGCCTCGTAGTAGCTGACCGTCACGGCCAGCACATGGTTTCCTTCTTCTTTAAGATCGAATGCTACAACTTTCTGTAGAGTGCCACCCGAATCTAGATCTGACTGTGGTGCTACTTCAGGTCCGCCCGGGCCGAGCTCGAGGCGCTGAACGGCACCAAGTCCGGGGGTTTTCATCTCGGCCTCAATGCGCACATCGCGAATTTTTTTGGCCGAGTCCGAGGGTAGATCGTTATTGGCACATAGGGTACAGCTGAATGTTTCCCCTACATAGGCAGATCCGAACGATATAGGGAGGTTGACAATGGGGCTGAGGAGGAACGGCGATGGGTTGGTGTCGGCCTTGGACTGGTAGGCCAACGATGCAGGGACCGGTGCGGGCTTGACTGTCGCACCAATGGATTGCGGGGGATCTATAGGGTATTGGTTGACGAGAGAAGGTCGGGACAGTCTGTCGCTGATTAGGCCTGCAAGAGCAGCCCCGAGTGCAGGGGAAGCAGCTTGGAGCGGAGGGTGAGCTCACCGTAGAACTTTGAGGGAGATGGAGTGCGGCTCCTTCACGGGATCATGGGAAGGGTATCGTTGGTGGCTCATTTTGCCATGTCACGGGCGGTCTTATGCACCTACGAAGGGTTATATGGGTTCAGTGTGCAACAGTTCACTCAGTTCTCGCGATAATGAATGATGTCGTGGCTGGAGGTTGAGAGCTGACGTCGTCGCATGAAAGAAGATGGTGCTGGGGTGCGCTTATCGATAAGCCCGCCCCCGCCACATGGCGCATGCGACAGTCAGGCGCTATTCCTCAACTAACATGAGGGCAGTCTTTCAAAGCGTAGTTAATTGGTTTTAAGCCGTGCTCTTTTGGTACGAGGTCATCCGGAACTTTAATCAGGCGTCAATCCGCGCTAGAAGGTCTGATTTTAATAAGACTAGTGTGAGATGCCAGATAGTCACGCGAGTTGTTAATATCTAGCACAATGGGAATACAACGCTCGGCACACGCTTGATAGGCAATATATTAACAAACCAATGGACACCTCTTAGTTGAGTATATTAATATGTTAGAAACAAGAGATAATGATTCTCTAGCCAAGCACACCCACCACCAGCATTTCTCCACCCTCAGCTACCCTAGAGAAGCAACTAGATACCCTACGTCTTTGGCAACAATATCAACCCTAATAGATATGTGCGATAGCATGTTGTTGGTTGCATGTGATTCGAGCTGTAATAAGACAGGGTATTTTTTTTAATCTTTTGGTGGTGTGTGCATTTGGTGCCATGCCAGGAGTCTATGATGTCAATCACAGCTACTATTTGCCTCATCCACTTAGTGTTGGGTCGTCAAAAGCACAAGCGAGCGGGTGAAGTCATCTAACGAATGACAGAGGATTTCTTCATTTAACTATATAATACCGTATTGAAGACCCAAGCTCTTTCTTCCTTACCGCAAAGCGGGAATGAGGGCCTCGATCAACAACACACATCTCCGCCTAATGCAAACTTGGATAGTATAAGTATGAAGCTGGAGCCACTGATGGCTCAACATCATAGTTCTTGCTTTTTTTCCCGGGCTCATTCCAAACATGTATAAGCCCATGTTTTTGCAGCCTAGTGGCATGCCATAACACTGGGGGGTATGGATCTCTTACAGACCGGGCGGGGGAGGAACCTGCATGCCATTATCATTAGCATCTAGAGTTGCTCGTATTGACCTGAGTGCCGGGACTTCCGGCACCAGTGGAAGGTGAGCAATTTCACGTACCGCGCCGTAGCTAGCACCACCAGGGGGTGAGCCCGAAGGCGGCGGCGGCGGCGGCGGAGGAGCCGCACTGGGTGGAGGTGGAGGTGGAGGAGCGGCATCACTCGGAGGGGGAGGCGGTGAAGCCGATTGACCAGGGGCGGCAGAGGCCTGAGCCTGGCCCTGAGCTCCGTAGTATTGCTGATACATAGCGACGTAGCTGCATATGTTGTCAGTATGATATTGGAAGGGGTAATCGAAACAAGTTATCTTCGGGATCGAGATGCGAGTCTGAACAGTCCAGGCGCGCGAGATGGAGCTTACTTGGCATAACCGCCATATGCGGCATAGGGGTCCGCGCCGCCGTAGTATTGAGCGTACTGAGCAGCGTACTCGGCAGCAGCATTGGCTGAGCTGTTAGCACTGGGAGTTGCTGGGCTGTTGGTTGCACCCGATCCGTAGCCACCATAACTACCACCATACGAGCCGCCGTGGTTATCGTGGGAGCTGCCACGATTCCGGTCGCGATCACCATAGCCACCGCGATCGCCGCGGTCAAAACGAGGGGGACGAGCCTTGAACTCCTCATATTGTTCCTTGACGTTGGCAATCAAATCCTCACAGAGATCTCTGGCCTTGGAGACCATGCTGGCATCGGGGCCCCTGAGTGATGTTAGTTAACACAAGACGAAGCAATTATCGATCACCAAAACCTACGTAACGTGGAGGAACATATCCTCGTCGCTTTCCCGGTTCGTTGCTGCCTCAAGGTAACCAGATCCGCGACCCTTGATTTGGACGCGGCAACCCGTCTCTTGCTGAATATGCTTGACGTAGGCACCACCGTGTCCAACAACCTGAGCACGTAGGTTGAACCCCTGAACGGGCTCTAGAGTAATGGGGATTTTCTCCTCGGGCCATTTGCGCTGTAAGATATATGCGTTAGCATCTGTTGGCGCAATTGGGGGATTCGATTCGATGTGATCTTACTCGACCAAACTCGTCTCGTTCGACCTGTTCTTGGTCTCGACGTCGGAATCGTCGCTCATCTACCAATTGGGGAAGTTCCTGTTGAATCAGTTCCTTAATCTTCGCGACAGCAGATTCAAGACCTTGCTTGCTGGTGCTTGTCACATGCAAGTAGAGCGGAGGATTCTGACAACATCGAGCGGGTTAGCAAAGCAGGTCAATATCGTGAACATCTTAGGATACTTACAGCTGCGGTTGCCATGCTCTTATTGGGGTAATAACTGCCGCGAGTGGTGACATCTTGCAAAGTCAACATGAGATTCCCACTAATAGGTAAGTCAAGGAGAATGCGTACCAGCGCCGGTGTCTTCTTTAATCTAAACCAATTGGAGTCAGCAGGGGCAAAGCAGGGGGTGTGAGCCGAGCTATCAAGCCAAAGTAAGCATGATATTCTCGACTTTGAGTGCAAGAAAGAATTCCGAGATGGCGTCGCTGGGAGGATCAGTGAATAATCAAAGAGTATTTACCATTTTCTGAGTGGACCCTTTGGTCAGTAAGTATCGGTTTCGCAGGTCATTGACCTCGATATCCTGAATGTAGTCACCGTCCGCGACATACATCTCGCCGTTGAGCGCCGGAGCGGGAGTAGAGGAGGCGTTTGACGAAGGCGCTGGCTGGGTAGGAGGTGGGGTTGAGCTCTTGATCGGCGGCACATCGACGTGCTGAATTCCTTTGCGGGCTTGGAGTTGCGCATTGATTTTGGCAGCGGCAGCAGCTGGCAAGAAGTCAGAAAAATGAAGATGGAACGAGAGCGATGACGATGCTCGATTGCATCGCCAACTTGTTATGCAACCTACCAGCGGCGGCAGCAGCGTCGCTTGGACTCTTCTTGGATTCGGGGGCGCCATCTTTGGGAATGGGACTGCGGTCTCTTCCAGAATCCGATCGACGTGCTGGAGGCGAGCGAGAGCGTCTGTCGAAGCGCGAGGTTCGCTTGGGCTCGGGTTCAGTCTGGTCGAAGCGAGAGCGCTTGACGGTTCGGCGTTCGGAATCGTCCATGGCTTTGTCGCGCCCAGTTAGGGTCGGCCTTGTCGGATGCGCGAGGCAGAATATGCCCTGATTCGGGGTCGATATGAACAGCAAACTTCGGGTGGGGATTTGATGAAATGAACAAAAGCTGTTGGGATGTTCTGGTTGATGTTTGTGGAATTTCTCAGAGCTCGCAAAAAAAGGTGACAGACTCAACGTCGCCCTGAGTTGAGTGGAGCTGGATGGCTGGGCTACTGATGAAATGTAAGGCTGCAGCGCAGCATCTTTAATTCGAGGCGCGTCAAAGCCTCAAAAGCTTGAGGGCAAGCTAGCCTCGTGTGGCTGATGTCAGGGAAGCGTCGGCGAAAAACCGGAAACTCGAAGTGTGGCTTCTGGTCCATCAGTGGCTGATGACGATGGCACACACGCCACAGAGCGCCCTGAGGAAACTCAGGCCCGGTGTGCAACGCGGCGACGGTTATTGGATGGTCTGGCCCAGTCCTGGCCCAGACCCGGCCCAGCAGATGCAAGGATACCAAGTGCGAGGGTGCGTCCATGCGAATCTGGGGAATTTGATTGACAGGCGGGTGGTCACTGGCACATCACGCGGGAGCCATTGCTGAGTGAAGTAAGCTATGATAAGTCGTATTCCATAGCGATGATCGTGAGATGCCGATTGATTTTCGATTAGAACATGAATCTTTTTTTTTTTCGCGTAAAAAACACAGTTGCTTGCTCTCCTCATCGCTCCCACAGTCAGGAGACATTGACTTCGTCCTTGCCTTTCATTCCTTCCACATTTGCTCGTTGTGGTGATCCGTGCTCATCCCGGTCGCAACTGGCCCCAGTCCAGCCGCCTCCGGTCACCGGCCTCCCGAGGGTCCAATGATTTTTTTGGGACTTGGCGGCGTCGGACCTCCTCCCTGAGTCACCTCCTTCATCCTACGAACCATTGTTCATTCAATCCAAGATCAATTGCCTTTGAGAAGCATCTTGTCCGGCTCGAGAACCTGTTTGTTCTCTCAGCCTTTCTCAAGATGGCCTCTCTTCGGCCCTTGACCGCGCCCTTGCGCTGGGCCGCCTCCGCCAGGGTCCCCGCCGCCAGCCTCGGTGCTGTTCGATACAGCTCCTCCAGCTCAACCTCCGCCATTGCCTACAAGGCTCTCCGCCGTCGCTCCGCGCCCCTTCCCGTGAGCGATGCGCCTCCCGCCTGGTCTGCCCAGGCCGCCGTCTCCAACATTCTCTACGAGACCCCGACCCCTTCAATGGCCCCTCCCAAGCGCCACATCCTCAATTGTCTGGTCCAGAACGAGCCCGGTGTCCTGTCTCGCGTTTCCGGTATTCTTGCTGCTCGTGGTTTCAACATTGACTCACTCGTCGTGTGCAACACCGAAGTCGATGACCTCTCCCGCATGACCATCGTCCTTACCGGACAGGACGGCGTTGTTGAGCAGGCCCGCAGACAGCTCGAGGATCTTGTTCCTGTCTGGGCTGTGCTTGACTATACCAATGCCGCTCTCGTTCAGCGTGAACTTCTTCTTGCCAAGATCAATATTCTCGGACCCGAGTACTTCGAGGAGCTCCTTGCTCACCACCGTGAAATCACTGCTGGCGAGACCGATGTTGACTACGCTCACGAGGCCATTGAGAGGAGCCTTACAGACTCTGCCAAGGACTTCCACCCCAGCAAGCTCGCGGCTAGCCAGGCCCTTCGACACAAGCACGAACATCTCAAGTCCATCACCTACTTTACTCACCAATTCGGTGGTAAGGTTCTCGATATCAGCACCAACAGCTGCATTGTTGAGGTGTAAGTCGATTAATCCTTTGATTTGAGGTTTGTTCAATTGATGCTGACATGAATAATTAGCTCTGCCAAGCAGTCTCGTATCGACTCTTTCCTCAAGCTTGTTGGTCCCTTTGGTATCCTTGAGTCAGCTCGCACTGGTCTGATGGCCCTGCCCCGATCTCCTCTGCACGAGAATGCCGAGGAGTCAATTGTCAAGGAGGCGGACGAGGTGGTTGATGCTAGCCAGCTCCCCCCCGGCTAAACCACATTATCTTGAATGGCGGAGAAGCCAATTGGAGTACGGCGAGAGATGGAATGATTTAGTTGGTTTAATTTCAATAACTACTTTTGTTCGTACGCCAGTGCTCCCTCCTCAAAAACCTAGAATCCCTACGTGGATATTTATCATACAATTTTTGTTTTACATGGCTTTCACTCAAAGTTGACCCTTGTTCACAACAAAACCCTCCAGGGCAGCTTCGTAGAAGTCAGCAAGTTATCCAAGTGACGGTGCAAGATGAAAGAAAACTTACAAACAGCGGCCCAGAGCCTGTTTTCGGCCTCGGGGAAGACCAGGGATCGAGGGCTGTAGAAGACCTCGTCGGCGACCTCCTCAGGGTGGCGAGGTAGGCAGTGCATAAACTTCCAGTTCTCCTTGGCACCGCCTCGCTTGGCAAGATCATTGGTGATTTGGAAGCCAGCAAAATCCTTGAGCCGCTTCTTAGTCTCGGCCTCCTGACCCATGGAAACCCAGGTGTCGGTAACCAGGACATCGGCGTCTTTGACGGCCTCCTCAGGGACGGTAGTCTCAGTAAGCTTCCCAGGAGATTCAACTCCCTTGGAAGCGGAGAGGATGAGCTGCTTCATGGCAGCGGGAATCTCATAGCCCTTGGGAGCGGCGACAGCGATGTCCACACCCATCTTGATGCAGCCAATGGCAAGATCGAAGAGGACGTTGTTGGCGTCACCGACCCAAGCGACCTTGAGGCCATTGAGGCCGAGGCTACTGCCCTTGGAGTTGGCGGAGGGGAAGGTCTCATGGAGAGTCAGGAAGTCAGCAATGGTCTGGAGAGGGTGAAAGTCATCAGACAGGGCGTTGATAACAGGGACACTGGAGTGCTGGGCAAGGGTGGCCACATCTGAGTGAGGGCCGACTCGAGCAACCATACAAGAAGTCATAGATGAAATGACGACTGAGGTATCATACAGCGACTCATTCACCTAGGAAAGAGTGAGTTAATCGTGCGATGCTGGTGTTTGCTTAGGCATGGTACTTACACCGAGCTGGATGTCGTCCTTGCCCAAAAACATGGGGTGACCACCCAGCATTGTGACAGCAGCTTCTGTTGAAACTCGAGTACGAGTGCTTCGCTTGCTGAACATCATGGCAACAGTGTGACCGAGCAGGCCGTTGTTGAGGGAGCTGAGAGGTGCACCGCCTTTGATGGCAGTCTTGTGAGTGTGAGCATTGCGAACCAAGTTGGCAAACTCAGTGGGGGAGAGGTCGGCAATTGTCATGAGATGTCGGGGAGCTGCAGATGCCTGCGAGTAGGCACGGGTCTGGATGCCATTGATGGCTCCTTGAGCGACCTTGAGAGCTGACTTCATGATGAGGCAGCTGGGATGCTGATGGAGGGGTTCAATAAGGGCGATGCTGGGTCGGAGGCGTGTAATAGAAGTGCAAAATGATCGTTTCTTAGCTCAATTGGGTTTGCGAAAGCGAGGTAGAGCTAGCCCGGTGATCAATTTAGTTGTGCAGGATGGCGATTTACTGAATTTGCCAATTAATAGACCTGTTGGAGAAGAGTCATCGATGTGCACTTAGCCAGCAGCAGTGAAATTTCCAATGCCCGCCGCCCAAATGGTCGGTTAGTTGACCCGGCCCCGTTACAGCGCCCGGAATGGGTGACGGCGGGGCAGTTCTGCCGCCAAAACGCCCTATATCGGAGGGGACAGGGTACCTCAGAGATTAGGTAATGTGCAGATGAGGCGGTGAGGTTAGGTTTGGTGCGGATATGCCTTTATGCCGCCCGCTCTTCTACCCGCCTATAACCGGCTGGCATATTACTGTGTCTCGGTCCCGGGCGATGAGGGCCTGACAGTGTCTCAAAAGGAAGAGCTATCGTTGCCCCGAAACACTGCTCGTTTTCACACAGACCGGGCATTTCCCTCAGCGGTGAGCGAGAATGAATCTGCCGCTCCGCAAGCGGTGCTTTCACATACCTGCCATCACTTGACCTATCGAATTGGCCCCTCCAAGCCATCACGTGCGCAGAATCTTGCTGTCGCTACTTTGTAACATGAAAGCACCAGACTCTCTCACATGGGTGCGGACGGAGACACACTATGTGGCTGGTGACAACACATGCTGCCAGCGCCACATCCCCTCGTTACTTTTTTGGCTCTAGTCTTGGGCACTGTTCCTGGTTCAGGGCCCACAGCGACCAATCGGAGCACGCCCTTCGCGCTTGGTTATCGATCTGCCACACTGGAGTGTGACTTCACTCGTGATGACGAATCCCACCCGCAAACAACCATTTCTTCTCTACATCTACCATCTACTGTGCTCTCTATCTAACTTCTGCTGATTCTGGTCACTACCGGGCCTCCTCCCTCGAATCTCGGCGGGACCGCGACCCTTTGAGCGACCGATTTTTCCGCCTCTGGGCTAGGCGCATTTCTGTATGCATCTATATATCTAGGCGGCAACCTCACAGCCCGATCGCCCGCCATGGCTCCCATCGACGAGCATACGCCGCTCATCGCCCGCGACCGTGAAGATAACGAGGCTATGGAGTCATCGCCACTCCTACAAGACCACGATAGCCATCATGATCACCATGGCCATGCCAACTGCAACGATGGCACCCCGCCCAAGCCCAAGACGTGGGGGCTTTGGTCTCGATCTCGGTCCGCCAAGGTTAGCGGAAGTGCCGAGGCAAAATCCAACTGGCGATGGCCCTCGATCATCGCCATGGCAGTGCTCGCCGTTCTCGTCATTCTCATAATATTCCTGGGCTTTATAGTACCGCCAGCTGTTCAAACTTATGCCGAGAATGCCGCCGTACTTGAACCTACCAATCTGTCCATCGTGAACATTACCCTCGATGGAGTTTGGGCTCGAGTCCAGGCGGATGTTCGTCTGGAAGGTTCTCGTGTCGAGGATGCCAACGCTCGCCGCATCGGACAGGCGATTACCGCTGTTATGCGGAAATTGGAAACCGGAGAAACAACAGTAAACGTGTTTCTGCCCGATTATGATGATGCTCTTGCCGGCATCGCCATCGTACCCCCCTTGGTGGTGGATATCGTGAATGGACATAACACCAAGTTGGACTTTGTGACCAAGATCCAGCCCGGCGCCGCTGATAACATCCGCAAGATTGCCAACGACTGGCTGCTTGGCAACCTAGACCAGCTCAAGGTGGTTGGCAAGACCAAGATTCAACTAAAATCAGGCATTTTCCCACTAGGCACTCACGATGTGGCAGAGACTATGGTATTTGAAGGTCAATCTCTCTACCGCTCCTTTGCTTCTTTGTATTTTGGCAAAAAGATCATACTTTAATCGAAACCTGCGCAATCGCTTTGACTAGAGAACTGTACTAATACCCTTCGCAGCCAACAAAATCCCTTCCTTGCCCGAGTATAAGATAAACCGACTCGATCTCCACGATGTCCCGGTAGACGGCAGCGGACGGAAGGCGATCCAGGCTGATGTGACAGTTACCGTTCACAACGACTTTCCCGTAGGCCTCGATGTTCCATCGCTCGGATTTGAAGTCTTGGTGCCCAACTGTGACCTCAAGTTGCCCTCTATTAGCGTCGCTGATGCCACGACGGACATTGTTCATATCAGGGCCAACCAAGACGTCAAGGCGGAAGCCAAGGGAATCATTCGAAACATACCAGAGACGCTCATCCGCGCATGTCCTAACTCGAAATCATCCCCGCTTGATAACTTTATGGACCGCTATCTTCATGGCGAAGAAGCCCGAGTCTTTGTTCGCGGAAAGAGATCAAATGAGTCTGATACGCCTGACTGGATCTCAGATATCCTTGAAAGCATCACTGTTCCAATCGAGTTTCCCGGCCGATCCTTTGACAACTTCATCCGTAACTTTTCCATCACTGATGTCGACTTTAAGCTTCCGAACCCATTTGCCGACGCCAGAGATCCCTCCAATCAGCCTCGCGTATCCGGTACGACGAATGTGATTGCAGCTGTTCCTCCAGAGCTGAATGTCGACCTTGGGATTGAGAGCATCCGTGCTAGGGCAGACTTGTTCTACGACGAACGTAAAATGGGTGAGCTCAACTTGAAGGAGTGGCAAGAGGCCAATTCGACCAAGCTAGAGGACGCTGATGATGGTGAAACTCTCCTCAATATCACCTCGAGAATGGTTGATGTGCCGTTGAAAATAACAGACAGCGATGTTTTCAGCGAAGTGATGCAGAAACTCCTGTTTGGAGACGAGGATGTCATCATGACGGCAAAGGCAAATGTCGATGTCAAAGTTGCCACTGTGCTTGGCATCCTGACAGTCAAAAATGTCCCTGCAGAGGGCAAAATTCCTGTAAACGGTCCGTCTTTACTCAGTCACTCCATACACTCATAGTGGAGGCAACCCGTCTTCATAATCCAAGTATTTTCTATTATTGCCTCATATCTCGTCCTGGACTGGAACTAACTTGGCGCCTCAGCGCTCCCGGGAGACACTTTCGCAAAGCTGAACCCGCAAGTCGGTGACATACGAGTTTTAAATACATCCGAAACCGGTGTTCATATGCAGGCTCTGGTGAACATTACAAACCCAACGCAGTATACAGCCATCGTTCCCTATATCAACATTCACGTGCTGCACGACGGGGAAGTGCTTGGAGAAGCCACCGCGACTGACATCGATTTTGGGCTGGGAGACAACACGAACATCCTTGTGCGCTCAACATGGGATCCTGTCAAGTTGGGAGGGAAGAAGGCACACGAAGTTGGCCGCAAGCTTCTGTCAGACTTTATATCCGGGAAGAATACGACTTTGACCGCCAAGGCACATCGGGACAGCATTCCATCGCTGCCTTTGATTGGAGAGGCTCTTTCGAATATCAACTTCACGCTGCCGGCGCCTCGGATTAGAATGCCCGGCAAACACGAGGATTCCGACCAGCGATTTATTACTAGCGCAACATTTCACATATTTTCGTCAACTGCGACTTTTGGTCTTTTTTCGCCACTCCAGTTCAACACCCTGCACATCCGACATGTTGATGCAACGGCCTTTTACAACCACACTGAACCGGTCGGCAAAATCGTTCATGATAGAGAAATAGAGGTGCCGCCTGGAGAATCCGACACTCCCCGCCTGCCTGTGCAGTGGTCTGCAGACCATCTTGGATACGACAAGCTGAGACAAGCGCTAGGTGGAACATTGAAGTTGGATGCTATAGCGGATGTGACTCTTAGATTGGGAAATTGGGTAGAAACAGTCCACTACACTGGGAAAGGAATCGGGGCAAAGGTATCTCTCTAGCTGGCGACAAGTTTTGAGTAGATTGATTGGGCGTTGGTGGTTAGCAGGCTAAGGTTGGGCTCTCTTTTTTTTTTTTGTTGGGTATGGAATTTGGCGTTGATGGCTTTATTATTTTATGTACGTGGCCACGAGGATGATGTGGTCTAGACAACAGACATACAGAACAGACAAAGAAAGCGCATGAATTGTTTTCTGCTTTGATTCGCCCTCGCTGATTTGACAGGGACACTCTTTTCCCTTTTCTCCTCATTTGTCCGGGGAACAAGAACGCTTGGCACAAGTGGCAAAAGGACGACGAATGGGGCGAAATGACAAGGAAGGCTGGACGCGGGTGTCAAGAACACACAGGATGAGTCATTTTTTGTGGCCAATGACAGACAATGACAATGTGTGTACGCAAACTTGGGCTCTGTCATAACTTGCGAGCCGAAACAAGACCAAAGCCAAAGCCGCCTCCCCCCCCCTTCGCCACGAGCAACAGGGTGATGCACTTCTCTCTCAAGCTGAAAAAAAAGCCCCTTTGTTTTTACGATAAATAAATTGTAATACGACAAAAGACAAACCTGTAACTCAGTTTTTTTTCTTCTCTTCTTCTTCTTTCAATCTCGGGCAATTTTTCTATTGTTTTTTTTTTTACACGTCCTGCAAAATGGAGTCGCGGCGTTCTTCCGAGTGTGGCGGGGCCGGCGGCTACCCCGCAACAGCAAGCGAGGGTCGACGTAGCCAGCCCAGCAGCAGCGAACCAGCAATCGAGCCATATTCCATGCTGAAGCGACAAGCGGCCGACGGGACGGGAGCCGAGCTGACGAGGATGATTCGAGAGCTTGACGGGATGGGGCAGGACCTCAGTAGGGGACTCAGCAATCCGAGTGAGAGGAGATTGACACGGGGCTGACACATGGTGGTTTTTTTCTTCCTCTCTCTAGTGACATTTCCGGACAAATGAATGCGCGCGGCTGATTGATTGATTCACGGATTGATTTGTATATACCGGCGGGTGTTATTGTGTATGGGCCAGTGGTGTCTTGATACATAGGGAAATAATAAACCGGCTCGACGTGCCAGCAATGGCTCATGAGCCCTGTTACGCTGCTTACATTGGTGCTCGTGGTTCTGGTACGGAAGGAAAGTTTTGCTGGAAAGACCTTGCCCCCTCAGTGTATATGACTGTGAACTGGCAAAGCAAGAAAGAAACGAGGAGGCGAAACATAACTTTATGCGGCAAACTCACGCGGGATTGCAACCTATGTTAGCATGGCGGCACGGATCAAGACATACCTCAGGGCTAGAGTCTTGGGGCGGTGTCAGCATGAAATGTTATTTCATAAAAGCACGTTAGAAAAGGGAAAAAGCACCTTTGTTTTTACATTTCCGTAGCCGATATTACTATTCGTCATCAACTTGTCTCCGTCCATTGATAGTCCATTATGCCAGTCGTACACCCGCCTCCCGCCGCTTCTTGAGTTGTTGTTGAGCAGCCAGGCTCATACCTGCTGACTGGCTGGCGTCAAACAGGCTCTGGGCCTCGCGTCGCTTCTCGTCCTCAATCTTCTTGAGACGCTTCTCCGTCTTGCCCTTGCCGCTGCCCTTGCCGTGGAACTGATGGCTGAGGTGTTTGAAGGCCTCCTTCTGGTCCAGAGAGCGACCGTGGTCATCAGTGTACTTGAGGTCGACCTTGGGTTTGTATCCAGCTGAGAAGAGCTCGGCCATGCGGCGAGACTGTTGCTGCTCGCGCCACGTGTTTTGTTGACGGGCAAAGTCCTCTCGTTCGCGCGTTGACATCCTGTCAAGTTTACCGCTCGAACGGTCGCGCTCACGTTGCAATCGGGTTTGCTCCTCTAGCTCTTCTTCCAAGCGGCGTTTTTGCGACAAAAACTTCTCTTTATTGCGTAAGCTTGAGTAGTCATCGCTGTGAGACTCTTCGATAAGCCCACGCTCTCTGAGCAGCGCCAGAGCAGCACCCATTCCTTGACCAACATTCTTTTCCACCTCAACACCCGTCTCATCCAGCTCATCTAGACCTGAGGTTTGCGGCTTCTCTGCACCATCGACTTCCTCGTGATGTTCGTCTTCCATGACGTGGTCCTCGTCGGGTTCGGGTGATTTTGATGGTCTCTTCTGTTTCTTGGGTCTTCGGACTTCACTCTCTTCCGGCTTGTTCAGCCCAGCCACAAACTCTGAAACCTCACCCAAGACGAGACCACCTTCTTGAGCATCCGTTTGCTCATCTTCAGCTTCCTGTTCCTTTAATTGCTTTGCAATATCTTCAGGGCGAGTCTTCTTTCTCTTCTTCAGAGCACTTTTCCGTTGAATAGCCAAAGATGCTTGCAGATCGTCATCATCCACAAAGTCATCGCCTAGAACTTTTCTCTTCTTGCCGATCGATTCCTTCGAGTCAACGTCCATGGCATTGCTATCCGTGGGCATGGTTTCAGTAGGGAATATGTCGTCCTCGTCAACAGGCTTTTGCCTTGTACCCTTGTTCTTCTTCTTCTTTGGTTTCTTGATCTTAATTTGTGAAGGGTCCAAATAATCTGAGGAAATCGGAGCATCACCTGAAAGCAACAGTGTTAGCATCTCGCTGTGAGAATCCTGAGAATTGAAAGCATATGACTTACCAACTACATCATCGAGGCTTACACTCTGAAGTGACTTTGTCTTGTCAACAGGCTTTTCGAGAATATCAGACAACTCGGCAATGATGCCGCCAGCATCAAGCGTGAACTTCTTGGTCTTCTTTCCATTAATCTCCTCATCGTACTGGGCAAGGATGCTGCGCTCGCCATCTTCGTCGTCATCGTGAGGATTATAACCAGGGCGTTTCTTCTTGAGATCGAGTCGCTCAGATAGCTTCTCAGCCTCTCGCATATTCAAGTTCTCTAACTCGTCACCATCGGCCTCATTCTCGTCAATTGTGGTGTCTTTGAGCGTGAGAATTTGTTCATCGCCATCGAGAAAATCAGCAGTGTCATGAGCAACCTTGATTCCAGCAAGGTCCTTGGAGGTGTACTGAACAGCAGCGGCAGCCTTGGCCTTTTCAGCAGCCAGCTCCTCTTCGGCCTGTCTGGTCTTGGCAATCTTCTTCTGCCGCTTCTTTTGACCTAAAAGCCAGTCCTTGGCGCTGAGGTCGCCACCTTCTTCCTCTTCTCCGAAGCCTATGCCTTCCAGAACCATGTTCCGTTGCGCCTTCTCACGCGCTTTTCGAACGGCGGCAGCCTTTTCTTCGCGCCTTCGCTTCGCCTCTTCCGCATCTTGAGCCTTCTTATAGTTGTCGTAGGCCTGCGCCTGTCGGCTTTCGAGAGTGCTAGGCGCTTCACCGTCGTCGTCGGCCGCAGCAAGGGTCCCAGTTGGCTTTGATGGATCAGCTCCCGGGACCGGCAGGGGCTTCATTCCCAGGGAGATGCGGATGCGGTTCGTCTCTTCGAGCGTTGCGGCGTCCATCTTGGGCGATTGGTAGGCGACACCGGGTCGACACGGAAGATTGGATGCGATGCGACAAAGACCAGGAGGACAAGCCGAACAGGCAAAGATCCATGAGCACGGATCACCCTGGAGTACACTGGAGCTAGCAAGCCGGTGCCTGGAGTGACGTCGAAATTATCCGCAGTTGAGCCGGGTTATCACGTGACACCGCGTCTAGAATTTACTTTATTAAGGCTGCGACGAATTTTCTTTCCTAGACTTCTTTTTTAACAAGACACGGATCTGTGCTCTGCAGTTCTCTGCTTAATTGTCAGGGTCGATTGCTTTGCAGCTCGATAACTCTATGGAGCCATCAACTTGTTATGGTGTAAATCATCCTATCGACAGGTCCTAGAATAACGGGTTCTCTGGCTGCCTCATTCGCTATCGCAAGATGGCTTGAGTGTCCGTGGCTGGAGAAACCAAAGACGCTATATTCCACCCCCCTTTTCCGAGGCCGTTGGTCGGTGAGGTTGGGGAAAACCATGGCTGTTCCTACATTTTTTTTCTGCGTGAAATCTCTTCATTAATTCCGTAATCGGATTGTAACCTACTTAGATGTATTGCGCCGCGGGCTCAGCGAGCTGGTCGAAGCAATTCGGCCTTCGTCACCACGGAAACACGCCACGCTCCGCGTCGCGACGCAAGCATCACTTTGACGCTGTCTCTCTGGTCGTATTCGACGTTACGCATGCGCAGATCGCATAGTATGAGACAGTGCGATGTGCGAGCTGGTTGGTGACCAGGAACCATACGTGAACAGCTTTGGTGTTGAAAAATCTTTGCCGACCAGGGTGGCAGCCATGATGGCATCGTTGCATCTGTTAATAAAGACCAGCGACTCACGCCAGCGAATAGCATCGGCAAAGCCTAGAAAAGGAACCTTTGTAAATCCATGGACCATCCAACTCGGTCTTCTGTGGTGTTGCGATGCTGTATTCTCGCATTCCCCTACAAGGACATGCAGGGTAGGTAAATGCAACCCGCATCCTGTAATTACTGTAGTGAACCAATGACAGCGTGTGAGCAGGTCAATAGAGTTGACCAAGTGCAAACAAGCCGGGCCGTTTACCTCACCGGAGGGAATAGTGGATGGTTTGATAGAAATTCATCCGTCCAACCACGGCAACGCGGAAAGCTCATCAACATGGAACCAGCCACAAGCAGTCTGAAGATGCGGGGGACGCCACTGACATCGGCATGTGAAGAACAACCACTTCTCCCCACACTTACATAGCCGAGCCGCGAGTACCTGGGAGGTGCATCGCTCCCTTGCACCTGCGTATGTGTGTAGGTTACATGCGGAGGGATACAACCTAAACCACACCGGCCACTAACACAACGGCGCCGCTAGGCTTTCAACGTTCGCGGGCACCTGACCTCGAATATTCCATTCTCAGCATCACCGATATTTGCGTCTTTTGCTGATGTGACCGAAAATTCGCCAGCCCTCTCAAACAGAGCCGGTGGTGCCGGAATAAACAGTGCAGCTGAGATCGACAACACATGTTGTTGATCCGAACCCTGGCTTCTTTGCTACCCGCCTCGATCTCAGCTCTCCGACTCTTTGCATCTTGTCATACCTGACTGGTCTCACATCCCGGTCGTGGCCCTGGTCTGGCTTCAACTCGGTCGCCCTTTTGTTTATTCGGCCCTTTGCGCCACACCTTCCTGTGCCCTCACTGGATCCTCCTCCGGGCTTCCTCTTTGGAGCCGCTCCAGAAATCCTTCTATACCCGACCCAAAAGACTTTCTATAAATAATAATCCGCCCATAATGAATCTCATCGACGACTCGGTGTCTTCCCTCTCCCACAACACCACCTCCTCCTTAGTACAGCCTGTCATGCACCTGTTCTCGTCAGCCCTGCTTCTCGGCTCCGTGGCTTTCCAGAGCGTCCTGGGCCGCACAAGCCCAAGACGGGGAAACCATTTGCTGAAAAGGGCCGTGGACGACTTCATCGACTTTGAGACGCCCATTGCTGTTGAGCAGCTCCTGTGTAATATCGGGCCTGACGGCTGCCACGCCTCCGGTGCGAGTTCAGGCGTTGTCATCGCCTCCCCAAGCAAGCAGGACCCGGATTGTAAGACGTGGTGTCTCCTCATGACATACGCTGTCACTGACAACCCCTAGACTTTTACACTTGGACAAGAGACAGTGCTCTAGTGTTCAAGACTATTATCGAGCGATTCGAAAACAACTATGACGCTGATTTACAAAACCTGATCCAGGTATACATTGTTACCCAAGCTAAGCTTCAAGGTCTCTCGAACCCTTCTGGATCTCTGTCGGACGGCTCGGGTCTTGGAGAGCCCAAGTTCAATGCAGACCTGAGCGCATTCACCGGAAGCTGGGGTAAGCTTTTTCTTTTTCTTTTCTTTCTTTTCTTCCAAATCTGACAATAACTTGCCTGTTGAAACATTTCCTAACTTGCTTCGAGGCCGACCACAACGAGATGGGCCCCCTCTTAGAGCAATTGCTATCATCCATTATGCTGACTGGTTGGTGAACAACGGTTATTCTTCCACTGCATCAAGTATTCTCTGGCCTATCATTCACAACGATCTTGGCTATGTGACTCAGTATTGGTAAGTCGGTGATGGTTTGGAGCATAGGCAACAGTGCTGATTCCCGTTTTTAGGAACAAGACCGGGTTTGATTTATGGGAAGAAGTCAACGGAAGTTCGTTTTTTACTGTAGCCAGCCAATACAGAGGTAATTATAGACCGTGCAGCTCAGCTCCATAGCATTTGGAAACTGACATCTGCATCCCGATTCTAGCTCTGGTCGAAGGAAGCACACTGGCAAAGAAACTCGGTAAATCTGGGGATTCGTATGACGTTATTGCACCGCATGTGCTTTGTTTTCTTCAGAGCTTCTGGGTATCGTCAAGCAACTACATTGATGCAAACAGTAAGTCTTCGGCCCAGAAGCAAATTTGGCCGACCATATCACAGCTGACTTACCTATTCAAGTCAACACGAATGACGGCCGAACCGGAAAGGATGCAAACACCATCCTTGCCTCTATCCACAACTTTGACCCGAACCTCGGCTGCGATGACCTCACGTTCCAGCCATGCAGTCAAAAGGCCCTCGCTAACCTCAAGCAAGTGGTCGATTCGTTTCGGTTTTACGGCATCAACCAGAACATCCCCACGGGAACTGGTATTGCTGTTGGGAGATACTCGGAAGATGTCTACTACAACGGGAACCCGTGGTACTTGAACACCCTGGCCGTAGCAGAGCAGCTATACGATGCCGTCCATGTCTGGAACCAGACAGGCTCCATCACCGTGTCAGCCACTTCACTGTCGTTCTTCAAAGACCTCGTCAGCAGCGTTACGACTGGAACATACAGCAGCAACTCGGACACCTACAAAAGCTTGACGGAGGCCGTGTCGGCATACGCAGATGAGTTTGTTGGTGTCGTCGCCCAGTACGCAGCGACAAATGGCTCGCTCGCTGAGCAGTTCTCCAAGAGTGACGGGACGCCGCTTTCGGCAGATGACTTGACGTGGTCCTATGCAGCCTTTCTCTCGGCCGCAGCCCGCAGAGCAGGTGTCGTACCTCCATCCTGGGCCAGTTCCTCGCCCTCCGTCCCGGGGACTTGCTCGGCGACGTCCATCTCAGGCTCCTACACATCAGCTACGGCCACGTCCTTTCCCGCTTCGCAGACGCCCATTTCCGGGACCGTGACCATTCCCATCCCGACCCAGACCCAGACTGCGACAACGACGTCGTCAAGCTGCACCGTGGCCGCCACAGTCTCCGTTGCCTTTGAGGCTCTGGTCACGACTAGCTTTGGAGACACGGTCAAGATTGTCGGCAGCAACGACGCCCTGGGAAACTGGAACACCAACAACGCAGTCGCCCTCGACGCCTCCGAGTACACGTCCCAGAATCCGTTGTGGAAGGTTACGATCCCTCTCAAGGCCGGCGAGTCCTTCGAGTACAAGTATATCAACATCAAGGCTGACGGCACACTCACCTGGGAAAAGGACCCCAACCGCACCTACAAGGTGCCCCAGACGTGTGCCACAACAGCCACCGAGGAGGATGAGTGGCAATCTTGATCCGTCATCATGGCCTAAAAGAAGCCATTGAGTTTATTATTGAAAATTTCCCCCAGTTTTTAATTTATCCCCAAACATTACAGTTATTTTCATTTTTATTGCATCATCTGGATTCCTTCATTCATCCGGTTAGCCAAGGTCATGTTGCATGGAATTTGTTATCAACTCGAGTCTGAGCGTTGATTTATATAGCTGGAATGCATATTTGGTTTTCTGGACAACCCCCCCCCCCCAACCGTCGTTTAGCTGATTCTTTGATGTACCTTTACCATTTAGCATGCTCGAAACGTGGTCAGGGTGGGCCATGGTCTGATCTGAGTGTTTGCTTTTCATCATCGATGTATTATTCTATGCGGTTAAAGTGTTGAGAATTTCTTCACCATGCTTGCGTATTTGGCAATGATGTTCTTCAACTCAATACCCGAGTTAACTGTGATCTCGCCTAAGGAGATATGATCATGTTCACATTTACTTGTTGCTCTGCCACTCCTTCTCTCCTATCTTACTCTTCTCGGTATCCGTGCCCGCAATCGTGTCTTCTCTCGTCGACAGGCGTCACCTCTCCTCGAAAAAAAAAACCCATATTCCCATGCCTTGTTTCCCAACTTCAGCGTGCGACCGTCCGTCCTGACTTCTCGCCCAAATCTCCTTTTCCCCTGTCCCCTAAAAGCAAAACGAATTAAACGGTTTCCGTTCGATCCGGGGATATCATTGTACAACGTCTCGCGGGCAGCTGCCAGTCAATAAATAGAATCCAGAATAAACAAAGAAAGCATTGGCGATGCCGATCGAGGACCAAGAAAAACAATTGACAATAAAAATAAACGCCTCTTTGGTCGGTGTAACCTGACTCCTGCATCCTGCTCCCCCGGCTGTCCCATTCTAGCCCTAGTTATTTTGATGCCTGGGTATCGTCGAACGACTATTGTTCGTATTTTGAACTGTCCGAGATGGCTCATATAAGCAACCTCTTTGATATGTTCATGATGGTCTCGGTTTTGCGAGGATGCAATTGTGGTGCGGTGGTGTTGGTGGTGTTGGTGTTGGTGGTGGTAACAGCAATATTCATAATACATGTGTGTAAAATCCTCTTTCGTCGTCAAGGTATTTTGTGTGTTGGTGTGAGATTTAGGAGAACACGGGATATGCTCCCAAAGGCAACGGACGGCTTGTTTCAGTTTGCGCTATTCCGTGAGCCGCTTTCGTCCTTGAGGTTGACTTCTGGAGTCCAGTCAACGCTTTCCTCGGTACACCAATGCCGCAGGATGCGCAAAGCGGCGCTGGAGATTTCGTCGAGGGTCGACCACGGTGTGATGGAGGCACGGAGAGATTGCTGTTCGATGGTCTCATTTGCCTCGCGAACGGCGGGCCACAGGCGAGTGCGAGTGCGTTCGTGCCGGATCAGATCCTGGATCGATATGTGGGAGCCCGGGTTTTCAAATGTACCATAACACCTTAACACTTCCTCGACAACTACAGCGTGAAGCATCAGTATTAGCGCGTGCAGTGGTTGGTACCGTCGCATATCGTGCCGCCGCACTTCTCTCTGGACGTATTCGAGCAGTGGGAATAACGTCTCCCAGCTGGAAGGGTCGCAAGCCTTTCCTGAGAGTCCGCGCCACACATTGAGCGCATGGAAGCTCGTCATGAATGCAATTATGCTTTCCACCTGGAGAACGTGACCCAGCTTGACGCTCGACTCACTGCCTCGCGCCCCGCCGTTGGTCTGCGAGGCCCGCTTCATTGCTACGTCACCGTTGTGCTTGAGGCGCCGGCCTAGGCTACTAAACCGGCTATGCTTCTCATGGATGGCCCTGATTTCGGTCTTGTCGGCTCGAGCGCCATCTGCGCCATTGACAACAGGCCGATCAGAAGATCCGGGCGCTGAAGGTGTCGCCATCGCTTGGTCCCCAGGGGTATATGCCTGCGAGTTGCTGGAACTGACGCGGGACATGGCCGTAGTGCCTTTCTTTGATGGCGTCGAGGGTGGTGGTGGAAGACGGGACGAGCTGGATATGGACGATGTTCGAGGCCGCTTGACGGATATCGAGTCTGCAATAATTTCTCCTGAGCTGACAGGGCGCTTCTTTGCTTGCGCGGGCGGAGCTTCTGTGCTGGCGGATCGCTCTTGTCGCGAAGGTTCCTTTCGCGCTGGTAGCGCAAGGATTCGCTTGATGGTTTGCCGCATGCGCTTGGAAATAAATAGCGTCACAATCAAGCTCTTTCGTCGCTCCTTGCCGCTGGATTCCTCTTCATCCTGATTTACGGGTGCTTTCCGGGCAGGTGGTCTGTCCTCCTTTTGTCGCTCTTCACTCTGCCGCTCGCTTCGGTCTTCTCTATCCTTTTCGTCCTTGATTTTATCCAGCTTGGAACCAGATTTGCCTCGCTTGGTCAATTCCAACTCTAGCATCTGCGGGAGCGTAGGCGACAACAGGGGCGGTATCCGTATGGGAGACCTTTCCCTCTTGACCTTAGGAAGTTCCTCTGGTTTCTTTGGTTTTGCTGGCCTCGCGCTATCCACAGGCTCTTCGCGAGGCTTCTTCTTCTCCCCACGGTCTGGGCCGTCGCGAGAATCTAGGTTGAGGTGCAGTGGTGAGAGCAGCGGAGGAAGCGAAGGTCGTGGAATGTCGACTTTCGTTGGGGTGCCCTTGGTGCTTCCTGAGAGGCTCGGCCGAACCCCGTTGACAGAATCGCCCCGCGCACGCCCAGCGGGCGAGGGATTACGACCGGGGGCTGTTGCGCTCTTCAGGACACTTCTGCCATTGGTAAGGGAGGATGCGGAGGATTTGCTATCTCTGTCCCTATCTCGCTGGGATGGGTAATCTGAGGGCGCAAGCGAGTCTCTGTCTTTTCGACGCGGGGGTTCTTCGCGCGATAATCGTGAACGGTCGTCCGGGCCGCGGTTACCATCCGGTCGAGCTCGTTTCTGTAATCGGGAGTCATCATCGATATCAACATGGCGCTTTCTGCTATCTGGTGACACGGGACGCGGGGGGAGAGAAGCTTTGCCCGGGGGTTTTGGGGGGAGCCTGTGTTGGTATCGTTAGCGGTGACCGGTCCCAGGTTGGAGCATGATTTGGCTGCGTACCTCATATCAACTGTGTTCTCCTGAATTCTGGGAGGTTTGGGGTTGGCTGCGGGATGGTCCCTTGGCCGGTGACCGTCTGGTTTCCCTACGGGGTCGGGCAGGGACTTTGGTTGCCCATGTGCGCGGTCGAGATCCCGCTTCTTGGCGCTGACTGGTTCCGGGGTGGTATCGGTGCCACCAGTGGTTTTCTTGTTCTTGTAGTCGCTTAGGGACAGCTTCTTCTTCTCGCCGCCTGCCTTGGCAAGGGCGCTGACGTCCCTAGGGGCGGGTCGAGGGGGGTCGAGACGCATGTCGTAATACGATCGGGTGAGGAGGACACCGCGGTCTGCCTCTGAGACGAGGGTGGCGTACTGCAGACGGGGGTTTTCCCATTCCTCAAAGTGCTTTGATTTGGACTCGTTGGCGGGGATCTGGTATCGCCAATCGGGAGAGTATGACAGGTGATGGGGCTTCTCGGGCAAAATGCGCTGGCTCAGCAACTGGACCGTCTTCGCCGCAGCTTCCATTGTTCGTGGATGTGGGCATCCCGGGAGGACGAAGACGGGTGGGACGAGGCGGGCTGGTGGACGATGGCAGGCGACGCGGTGGGAGGACGCAGATGCGGAGAGGCAGGGGGGCCGGAACGCGACAACGACGATAGCGGCGGCGGCACCAGCGGGCGACAATGGGCGGGCTAGGAGGTGAACGGTAGGCGCGACGGGGGGGAACGCGGTGGGAAAGACGCGATGGGATTGCAGGCGAGAGGAGGCGAATGTGAGGATGGGTCGGCCAGGCGAGTCGCGAAGGCGGGCGCGCAGACGGCGATGGATATCGTCGGCGAGGATGGTGATGATGGCGATGCGGCGGCTGCCGGAACAATGAAGGTGGACCACGGGCCACAGGCCACGGAGGCGACGAACGCGGGCACGGGCACAGTGTCAAAGGAGCGTGGGACTTGGGTCGCAGAAAGCAGCGCTGTGAGAAGAGGAGGGGAGGCAGTGGATCAGAGCCCAAAAGCTCTGTCCGAGGCCCGGCAATGGGATGTGCGACGTGAAGATGAGCCCGGAGGATTTGGGGTGCAAGGAGGAGGACGTGGTTGTGGAGAGGGAAAGGCGTGTGGACGTGGTTGTAGTTAGCGGGAGTGGGAGTGGAATTGCGAACGGGAGTGTGTTTGGGGAAGTGGGCGTTGGCATAGGCGTGTGTTTTGTTTGTTGGGTGTGGCGGTGGTGTGGTTTAGGCTTCTCCCAGGCTCCTCCTCACTGCAGCTCGGTGCTGTTCAGTGCTCTCCGCTGCTCGGCCCGCCCAGGTGCCGTGAGCTGCGCGCAACCTAGTGGCCCACGGGCGGTCGTGCTCTTGCTGCTAGCCTGCACCCAAGCCTTGTTAGCGGTTCTCTGCCCAGGTGTTTCCCCTGGGCTCAGTGGTTCTAGCCGCAGGACACCACGGTTCCGCCCAGCTGGTTTCTCACCCACAGTAGAGATCCATGCCATCTCTAGACATGCCAGTGGCGGGCTTTAGCGGCATTGGTCGATCCCCTTCCATGGCATTTCCCTTTTGCTTCCTTATCCCTACCTGGCACCCGTCCAACCAGATCTGCGACGTGACCACACATTCGTCCACTCTTTGTCCCATCATCGCGGCGCGTGCCGCTGGCCAGTCGGTCGTATTGTCACGTCACTTACCTCCCCCCCCGTCTGGGCGACCCCGCTGTCTATTGGACAGTGCTAGCTTTTGCAGAATTATTCCAATACCGACATGAATTAGCACACAGGAGCCCAGTTGACAATGCCAAGTGGCACACGAGAGTGTCATGCCCACAATGTCCCTTTTTGCGCCTTAGTCTGGCGATCGGTGAAGCGTTGCCCAACTTCCTCCTCCTTCTCTTATAGCATCATCTGCATTGCTGCCCCTCGTTTGGCATTCTTCCACAGCATGCTCTGCGCCGGTCCCCTCGCATGCGCCATTATCGCCATTATCATGTCTCGTAGTGCAGCTGCATCATGCTCCCGATTATCGGAACGAACCTCTGTTTGGTCGTCTTCACCCAACCCAAGAGATGAGACAATGACAGCAAACCAAACCCTGCACCATCATTATGCCCCCCCCCTCGCTTTGTCTCGTACCAAGTCCCCAACCTGCATCTCTCATTGAGCCCAACATAGACCCAAGTCGACAACCCACAAATCATCTTCAGGCATGCCCATCTCACCACGTCCCGCGGCTTGTACCTATCCTACAATCAGGACCTCCTGCCCTGGCGCTTCGGATACCAACTGCCTTCACTTGGGTTCTATTTTCTTGCCTTTTGATAACCTGACCCCACCAGAATCTAGGTCTTTCTGGTCTCCCGAAAACTTTATATTGTATATTTCCCCAGATTGGATTCCTGGATAGCATTTAAGCAGATGCACTCACGGCTGGCTCAGACGGCCGCTTTAAAGTATTAGACAGCTATCAACGGCTATCATGTGATTCCCCTCATTTCACACAAAATTCTCTAAAATCGCCTTTGAGATTTCGAACATCCAAAATAAAAATACACTTTGTTATGCTCTATTTAGTGTGCTGCGCCGTGCCATGTCCACAGCCTTTAGGCGAGGGGTATCTGGTCCATCCCACTTGTTTCCAGTCCGTTTGCGAATTCCACACCAAATTATCGACAACGAAAGCGCTGAGCCCGTACCTGCAAGCCCATATTAAGTCACTGGCCTTGCTATATATACCTCTAAGGTCGACTGACTCAACTCCATTGCATAAAAACCCAGAAAAAACCCACCATGCCCCTGTCTCTCCAAACCAGTTGGCCTCATGAATGCACAAGACCAAATTCAATGATTATGCCACAGCAGCGTTCCCGTTCATCAGTTTACGTTTTTTGAATTGGGTGTCTTCCGCTCGGTCCTCTAATGCCTCGACTCGCTCCGAGAGCCTCCTGACCAGTTCTCCCGATGGAATTGTGGCTGCCATATGCTCCACAATCTCGGCGTACAGTTGTTTTGTTCCGAAATGATTCGCCCAATTGTCTAGGTGTAGAATTTGAAATTGGTGCGTGTTCATTCTTTCCCCAAGTTCATGGTGTATTTGTGCCAAGTGGTTTTTCAAGATAGAAAGCTCTCGTCTCTGCGTCATACAGCTGGTGTCCTGCTGTTGTGTTTGGGTGTCGATTGTTGCTTTCCACTTTACGCTCTCCTCCCGAGCCTCATCTGTCGCTTTCTTTAATCCATTGACACATTCCTCTAATTCCTTTACAGTAGCATCTGTCGACAACCTGGCCGTCCTTTCTTTGTCAATGAACTTGCCTACCCCATCGGCAATCCCGTTGAAATGAGCTTGGAAGCGCTCAACCAGCCCGTTTTCTACCTTCTCAAGCCGTGGAGTCATTATCCTGAGCACGTCTGCCTCGGCTATATCATTGCTCGGCTCTTTGATAGGCTTAACGACGTGGGGATCGGGTTTCTGGGCCAGAGCCGTCTCCAAATCAGCCAGTTGCGACTTGATAATTCTCATAACGTCGTCCTCTGATGGAGTATTCTGGCTGGTCTCCAACTGTGGACTGGCTGGAGATAGTCTTTTGTGTATTTGGGTTAAATCATCTGTAATCTTTGAGGTTGTTGATTGCAATGACGACTGAAGTAAGGTGACATCTTTTTTCATGGAGTCTCCATGATTCTGCAGGTCTGTCACCAGCGACTCGTATTTGTGTGCGAGGTCTGAGCTGGCCTGCGCCGTGGCGACCGCAGCTTCCGCTTTTTCTCGTGTGGTCTTCGCCGACTTCGACAAGGTAAGAATGTCATTCTGGAGCTTTGGAATCTTGGGGAGTTGTTCCTGAAGTGAGGGCAGCTTCTTGATCAATGATCGGATCATGGCGAGATTATTCGTAAGTTCCCCCAACTGGGGCGATTTGGCTAATAACCCTTCAAGTTCTGGTGACTTGTGCACGAATACTTCTAGAGGACGCAGGATGGTCAAGTGATCTTGCTGGGCTGCTAATTTTTTTGACAGCTCATCCACAACAGGAACTATAGTGATGGGGGCCAAAATATCTTGTTGGGCCGCCAGCTTTTTTGATATTTCCTCAACGATAGGAAGTATCGTATTAGGGGCGAGGTTTTTCAGATTACCTTGTATAATTTCCACATCTTGCCGCGTAGAATCGAGTATGCCTTTGAGATCTGAGAGCTTGATGTTGCATTTTTCCATGGCTTTCTTTGTGTCATCGTCTTTGCCTTGAGAGTTATTTGCAGACCTTGATTCCGCATCAGTAAATTTCCTCTCAATTTGCTCATTTTGAATCGTCAATCGCAGATTAAGAGCCGCAAAGTTGCCCTCCTGCTTTCTCTCCAGCGAATCAAGTTTCTTCTCCAGTTCATTGTATTTCTGGGTGATGTCGTCAAGATTCCTTCTCAGGTCTTCGTTCTCTGACGCGAGCTTGGATTCTTGTTTGTGAGATGCTTCATATTGGGTTTTCAGTGTCTCTAGGTCAGATTCAAAGCGGCCCTTGAGCTTATTAAGCTCAGCATCCAGCTGAATTCGAAATGATTCAGCGGTGGAGTTCTGGAGTTGCATCAGGCGTTTGTCAAGATCTTGATCCCAAGATCTGGCAGGCTCAGATAGGACTGGCGCGAGGGAAGCAAAATCTGACGCTAGTTGCTCATCAAGTGCCTTGATTCGTTTATCCAACGTCCCCACCTCATTCTCGGCAGTCTTCATCTGGTTTTGAAACATTTCAACGACTGAGGCGAACTCCACGTGCTTGGTACCAGATCGCGCGTGATCCGCCCGCAATCTAGCGAGATTTTTGACGGCATCCCTCTTCTTCTGGGTCCAGGCCGCCTTGTCACAAATGAGATCTGTGAAGGTTTTGATATGTGAAGGTTTTCCAGTGATTTCTGCCTTGGCAGGAGATTGTGCTGCAGATAAAAGTCAAAAAAACAGAAGCCTCTTTCCCGAGGGATTCACGTACCTTGTTGGTCGGAGATTTTATCCACCCCATGGGACGTCGACAGGACCGAGCTCGACCTGCGACTTGTTGGAGGGGATTTATGAGGTGGCGCCGTGTCTCTGCTCCGGTCCCAATCGCGACTGTCATCATGGTAATCTGAACTCCGGCGGTGGTAGGGTCCGGGTGGAGGCGAGCCGCGAAACCGGCCTGGACTGGGGCCTCTACGGTCCGCATCTTGATGGAAGCGATCGCGACGGGCGTGGAAGTCTGAAGGCCGGCGTTCAAATTCGAAACGTCTCGACATGCTCGCCGTCAAGAGCGCGCAGCCGTTGGTGCTAACATGCGCGAAGAGATGGGAGTGATAGTGATAGCGTCAGGCGCAGCTCACGGTCCCCTCAGATGGAGGATGTGACGGCACGGGTAAGATCAGACAGATGGAGTGCAAGTGGAGCCGATTGGGCGCAAGGGGACGTGGGTTCACTTTCAACGCCTGCCCAAGATATGCGCCCGGTGGGTGACGTTTCTTTGTTTTATTTTTTTCTTTCGTTCAAGAGGCAAAAAAAAGTATGATCGTAGAAAGGGAGGGGGAGAGGGCACGTCTAGATTGAAAGTCTGCTGAGGGGAGACGGACCAGAGTGCGAAGGGAGAAAAAGCAAAGGGACGCGAGCAAGCAATAATATGTTACAAATACTTGTGTAGTGTGGTCCCGCACTTGCTGGCGGCAAATTGTTTGGGACGAGGGTTGTCATCTAATGAAAGTTGGAGCAGCGAAGCAACTAGCACCAACAATTGCTGCAGTGTCAGGCAGGTGCTGGCCAGTAGTGTTGAGGGCAGGGACGCTTGGGCGGGCACACACTTCTTGTGGGCAGGCAGCTGCCATCGCGAAACCAATATGCTGCTTGATAACTCGATAAATCATGTTGAAGAGTGAATCGGTGCTTCCCTCGCAATCTGGGCTGGGGGACACTTGCGGTCTGGAGCGCCTAGTACTTACCAAGTTAGACCCAAGTTTGCATACATACAGTGCAGATTTGAATGCTGATAATATGATTTTCCTTTCCTTTCTTTTTTTCATTTTTAAATTGAGCCACAGCGTAAGAATCTTCCTTGTTACGCATTGCCCCGAAAAAAGAAACGAGAGAGATAATCATGACTCTCTTTTGTCACTCCCATGTTGGATTTGTATCACATGGCACGATAGGCCTGCATGGATCAGTGTAAGCAATTGGTACATTCGCCGTGTCACCCTCCATTCTCCAAATGAAATACCTTGATTGGGCAGCCATCAGGCCATCCTCGTAATGCATGCGGTATGTCTCGGTTTCTGACTGCCATTCCCCGAAGCAGCGCAGCAAACGTGCAACCCGCATTTCGGGGCTTGCAGCCACCACGCAGGACGAGAAGCCAGCGGCCCCATCCCTGCACCCCTGCCTGGGTCGAAAGTGCACATTCACTTTGACAGTCTCAATACTGAGGCGGTGCTGGCGCGTGTGGTGTGGCGCACCATGTCAATTAGGCGCCAGCCGCGCCCGTGTTTTTTTTTTTTTCAGAAGGTAATGCAGGTTGAACCAGGGAGCTTCCCGCGTCCAGCCTCATTCTCCGTAGGCACTTCTTTAGAACTGCCAAATCCATCTCTCATCCTCAACATTGACATTCGGCCGGTTCGTTGGCGCAACACGCGACAAAATGGCTGCTGTGAGTATCTGTTAAATTTCCCTAATGACTGGCCGCTGATTATGCGCTTCCCTAGCCCGTGATGACCGTGTCCGAATCCAAGGACCTTCGAGGTCTCAACCTCATCGCCGCCCATTCGCACATTCGCGGCCTTGGTGTAGATGCCACGACTCTTGAGCCCAAAGCGGCTTCGCAAGGCCTTGTAGGACAAGAGAAGGCGCGAAAGGCAGCTGCTGTGATTCTCCAGATGATCAAGGATGGAAAGATTGCTGGTCGCGCCGTTCTCATTGCTGGTCCCCCAAGGTACGCTTCATCGCCATTGCATTAATTTGATGCACGCTGACTGTTCCCAAGCACCGGAAAGACAGCCATCGCCATGGGAATGGCGCAGTCCCTTGGCCCCGATGTCCCCTTCACAACCCTCGCGTCCTCCGAGATCTTTTCCCTCGAAATGTCCAAGACCGAAGCTCTCACCCAGGCCTTCCGCAAGTCGATCGGTGTCCGGATAAAGGAAGAGAGCGAGATTATGGAGGGTGAAGTAGTCGAGATTCAGATCGACCGCAGCGTCACGGGCTCCGCCAAACAGGGCAAGCTCACCATCAAAACGACCGACATGGAAGCCGTCTACGATATGGGCAGCAAGATGATTGATGCCATGACCAAGGAGCGCGTCATGGCTGGCGACATCATTTCGATTGACAAGTCTTCGGGCAAGATCACCAAGCTTGGCCGCTCCTATGCCCGATCACGCGATTACGACGCCATGGGTGTCGATACCAAGTTCCTCCAGTGCCCTGACGGAGAGCTGCAGAAGCGGAAGGAGGTTGTACACACAGTCACTCTGCACGAGATTGACGTCATCAACTCTAGGACCCAAGGATTCCTTGCCCTCTTTTCTGGCGATACGGGAGAGATCCGCAGCGAGATCCGTGACCAAATCAACACCAAGGTGGGAGAGTGGAAAGAAGAGGGCAAAGCCGAGATCGTCCCCGGTGTCTTGTTCATCGATGAGGTGCACATGCTCGACATCGAGTGCTTCTCATACATCAACCGGGCCCTTGAGGATGACCTGGCCCCCGTAGTCATCATGGCCAGCAACCGCGGCAACTCACGCATTCGTGGTACAGACTACCGCAGCCCTCACGGCCTGCCCCTTGACTTCCTGGACCGTGTCGTCATCATCAACACACACGCTTACAACCCCGAGGAGATTAAGCAGATTCTCTCCATCCGAGCTCAAGAGGAAGAGATTGATGTCAATGCCGACGCGCTTGCTCTCCTCACCAAGATCGGCCAAGAAGCCGGACTTCGCTACGCCAGCAACCTCATCACCACTTCGCAGCTCGTGTCGGCCAAGCGAAAATCCAAGCAGGTCGCTATTGAGGATGTGCAGCGTAGCTTCCAGCTCTTCTATGACCCCGCTCGAAGTATCAAGTTCGTTACAGAGTCGGAGAAGCGATTGATTGGAAACAGCGGCGCTGTAGAGTTTGCGGCGGCGGGGTCGGCGGCTGGCGCCAACGGTGCAGAGAAGATGGATCTTAGTTAAAATATTCGGCAAGCAGGCCTGGCGTTTGGGAATCGGGAGTGGTCATAGGCGGATGTGAAGGATATTGTACCATACGATTAGTCAGTGGCGTAGACGGGTCCGTCAAAAGATAAAACGCAGAACCAGTCTTTTCTTTTCTTCTATGGATATCATATGCACACAATCACTCCTTGAGGTGTTACCATTTCCCATGTTTGCAACCAAACCCTCGATTTTAGGACAACCCAGTCCCATCAACCCGTCCTGTCCTTCCCTGGGTGACATGTTGGTTGTTTGAAATACGAAAACTCCCGCTGAACGCCCAGCTATCCCGACAAACGCATAACAATGCACGTCCGCCCTGCCTCCCAAGGCACACACCCCCCCTCTTCAGCTACTACCGAGCTCCTCCGGTTTGCTCCACACAGAATCATCCTGCGAGGACATGACAAGCTTGGAGTCCTGGAAGTAGAACAGCCGGACCTTGGTGCTCCACGCCACCGAGGCGATGCTGCTGTCAGGCTTGCCCCAGTTGTCGTCGTAGTTACTGCGCCAAGTCTGGGTCGTGTTCATAAAGTAGGACACAATGTTGCCCGTGGACGGGTTGGTGTAATATACGCGGTACGACTCAAACCCCGGCACGTAGACGCTTGAAAAGGCATTGCTAGGCGACCAGCTGGAGCCAGGGCTGTTGGAGATGATTTGGGCTACACAAAAGACGACGGTTAGCTGGCTGAGGGCCGAGTGTTACGGTGAAAAAGAGGGGGGGGAGGGGGGGGGAGGAGGAGGGATGCATTTGCGGCGCTTACAATCACTTGCTCCCAGAAGGTCCGAGTAATCGACGTAGGCCAACCTCTCGGTTGAGTTGGACACATAAAATACGTGTAGGTTGGTCTTGTTTTCCGCGGCGGAGGCAATGTATGTGCCTTCGGTCGCTGAGCCGATGAGATTAGAGCCTGACCAGTTACCATTGTCATTGTACATGACCCAAATGTTGGCTTTGGGGGCCTGGAAGTAGACTCGCATCGAACCGTTGCTCAGGTGCAGCGCTGCCAGCTTGGAGTCGGCGTGGACACCGTTTTGCAAGTTGGACGAGATGACCTCGTTGGAGCTCACGGAGCAGTCGTCGGTAGAGTCAATAGCGCCGCAGTCCAGAACCGCCCTGGCGATTTGGGGCTCATTATTCTCCGTCGTCATGTAGTACAGGTCCGTTGTGACTGTGTCGCTGTCCATCCGGGCTGTGGCAGCCAAGGGAGCGCCCCAGTTGGGCTCGATCGTTAGGTTCAAGGAAGAAGAAGAGCTGGTGCCTTTGTCGTCGTGAACGCGCCTGTATTTGATACTGGTCGTGTCAAGGTCGTTGAAGAAGACTTGCAAGTTCTGCTGTTTGTCCTTGGTGGCAATCGCGGCTGCCATACATCTTTGGTCAGCGTTGATAGGACCTGATGTGATGTTGCTTTCCTGTCCCGTGCTCCCGGAATCGCCCTTGTTGTTGGCTTTGAGGCCGCCGACAACACCACCAACTATGGCAGCTATCACCACGACAGCAACGACGCCAAGAAGAATTAAAAATGTCTTCCTCTTCATCCCACACATTCTCCGATCGACAGGCTTCGTGAACTCGGAAGACCCGCCACCTCTGAGGTCACCAGCACCCTTGGGTGCGCCATCCTTAAAAGGTGTCTCTTCAACGGGAATCAGACCCTCTGGGCTTTCGTGAACGACCTTGTCACGTCCTTCTAAGTCTATCGGAGGTGCTGTTGTCACTTCAGGTGCGGCTTCTGGGCCAGTGACCACGGTGGGATATCTTTCATCGTCGCGCTGGTGAATTGTTCATCAGTATTATGTTATTGCGAGGATTGGCATTGTGCATAAACATCTAAGGTTAACTCACCATAGTGAAATCAAATCAAATCGACTGCTTCGAAACGGGTGTTATTGCTGGATGCAGTTGATGAAAGGATCCCAGTCCCACTATATCATCATCAATGACAGGAAGGAAAGCTTTGACAGAATGGCAATATTGGTTAAGGAGCGTGAGAAAGAGAGGAATCCAAGAATGGGCCGTCACGGAAATCGTCATTCAGCAAAGCAAGCTTGCGGCTAGGCTGGAGAAACGGCTGCAGTAGCTGGCGCGCACCACTGGAGACTAATATTAAGGACAGACCCTCCTCCATGGCGCGTCGGAGTAGACTCTGTTTTACCAATTTCGACCCACGACCACCTCTCACCCCCAACCAGTTGATCGGGCTAATACAGCAGCGGAGAGAGGACCGTCTCCCCAAGTTGCTTGTATCCTGCCCCTGTCCACCACAAGGAAGAGGCGAAGCACACAAGGACACACCACACTGTGCAGAAGCCGGCGTCCTTGGATGAATCTTACAGGAGTGGAGCGATCAAGCCCGGCAGCCCCTTGGCCAAGGCGATGTGGTTGGGCGGGTAGGGCGACGATCTGTCTAGCTGGATGACCGCGAGCCCTTGCTTAGCGCGGGCACCAGCATGCGGTAGTGGGGAGTTAGGGCGGCATTCAGCCCTGGGGTGTGGTTCTTGGTGTGAAGTGGGAGATGCAGTGCATATTAGGCCTGAGTGATGATGGAGGTGGCTGTCCCCCCCCGATCTCATTGCTGAAGAGAACCAAAATCTTGGCAGCCTGGAGCAAGCCGAGGGGTAGAGTGGTCATGATGCTGACCATGGAAATGCTATCGGCAACCATTCAGAAGAATTCCGCAAAGAAACATTTGCCAATTAGCCATGCAGAGACAAATTCTATTCGCTCTAAAAATAAACAACACAGGCTTATCGCTCTCACGGCACCCTCCAGTTCGGGATGTCGCTGCGAATACTTAGCAAGGCCACACAAAGGCCAGAGGCTGAGCAGTGGCAACACTCGACTGTATTGGGCCTTGGCCAAATTCGGCCCCCAGAATGACTGGGCTGCCCCTCTACTCATATTCCACTCTTAGTTTAGTCCGACACTCAACATGACGCAGAGTGTGCTGGGATCAACCCAGTGTTGGAATATTTATTGATTAAATCGAGCAAACGGCGTAGATGTCAGAGTTGCACTATGACATCGTCATCGACCAATGAAAGAGGTTGCGCGCACACTTACTTGCAGCGTCGTCCCCGAATGAGGTACCGACTTCGTTAAAGATTGGCACCAAGCCTATTATTAATGTTGCCAGTCAACCGAGTTACTCGTGAAATCCAAGACCTAGTGGAAGCTAAGGCTGTTGAGGAGCCTCGACGTCAGAGGTTGCCGATACGTGGGGTGAAGCCGCCGAGTTTCATACACACAAATCATGAAATCAAGTTGCTATCTGCCTCGATTGCTCGAGGTAGGGTCCACCCGGTATAAACATTGAACCTGCCCAATACCAGTTGAAGTCTCAAAAAAAAAATTTATCCCATTATGCATGTGCTCTCTCTCTACCTAGACTATTCGGCATTTCCTGTGATGGCATTCTCGACGACTACTAAACACGAACAACACTCAAGCCGATGTATCGCAAGGCTGGATCTTTGAGGGTTCAAGTCCATAATAACTGGAAAATTCGTCATCGCTAGCCTCAAGAATTGTGTGTTCCATCATGTGCGAGATGCGTTCAGCCGGTTCAGAGCCCCAAAAGGTTGTGATGAAGGCAAATATCATATCAAGAGCGGAGGTGACCTGGGACATGTTAACAGCCTGCTCGAACAACTTGCATACAAAACAATGTAAAGTAAAACACACAAAAAGGATAGAGCACTTACGCCCGATGAAGTCCACACTTGACCGTCGATAACGTATCGCGCAGGTGTTACCCAGTTCACGTTTGGTCCCTTTTGCGTCATAGTCGCCCATGCATTCTTGTTGGTTGCCGCCAAATGACCATCCAGTACACCGGTTTGTGCTGCAACGCCAGACCCGGTACAGACAGTCATGAAGATCTTAACCTTGGGGAACATCTTCGAGATATAGGCCAGCTCAGCTTCCAAACTCGTGGAGCGCGCACCTGCGCCGCCAGGGACAATAAGCACATCCAAGTCAAGGTCATCATCAAATGTGTTTGTTGGCTGAAACGCTGGGAAGAAGCTCGAGTTGAACTTGTTCATGGAGATTGGCCGCGTTTGAACGGGATCGAGGCTTTTCGCAATGAGATGCAGGTTCATTTGCTGATACATTAAGGATAGGAGCTGCAGAGGATCCAATGTGCCAAAGACATCGATCAAGTCAAAGGCTTGAAACAGCACCATGCCGACATTGCGAATATCCGTGCCGTTGATGTCTGGAACTGCACCGGGAGTGACGCAAGTGCTATTGGACACAGCCCTAGAAGTAAGACTTTCCTGAGAAGGTGCGGCTGATGCAGTCGACACAGCCCACAGGGCAAATGCGCCAAATGCTGACGAAGTTGAAAAGCGCATTCTTCTGGTATCGTTTTCTACCAAGTGTTTCTATTGGCCGCGCAAAGGCAGAGGGGTTTGGATAGGTGCTTGCTTGCGGAACCAGGTGGGCTTGACAACCAGCGTCAAAAATGTTAGAAGGAATTATGACAGAGACAACGAAGGAGCAGATGTTATTTCAATGTTTCCAAATTAACCACGAGGCTCTCCGGTCGGGCGAATCATGAGAGCCGAAGATGCGAGAGAATTGAGTGAGGCAACAGAAACCAGCAGTTGAGCAGCAAACACCAAAAAGACGCCTCACAGATTTACTCGAGATCTTATACCCGTTCTCTTATACATGGATCGACACACTCTAGCGGGCCAAGAACTTACAAATCTGCATCAAAAATTCCCCGTCATCACTAAGCCCGCCGAACGGAGCCAAGAAACCAGCTCAAAACTTGCTCATTCTCCCTTGCAGCTGGCGCCCCTCTTCACGCGCCTCATAGGCGGGATATGGGCAGGGAATTGTCCGCGTCACCGCATCCAATAACACGGCAGGTGCCTGGCGAGCACCCTCCCCCTCCCCCGATCCTCCTCGTCTTCAGGTTGATTAAATCACAATAATCCTACGGTGCAACAAGACAGCCGCCTTTTCAACGCACGCCGTCCCGCTCTCCGGGCTCCGCAACCCGAGCACCCCGGCCCCGACGTCCCGGAATATAACGAGGCGCCCTGTTACCAATAGGCGGAAGGAAGGGGGGGTGACCATCCCCCTTTCCCACTTTGCCTACTACGGGCGAAACTAACTTGAAAGCTTGCCGCGCGCGAAGCAGTGCTGACATTGATCGACTGGTGTGTTTTCTGTCAGTGCGAGCTAACTAATTCGTTGGTTCTCAATGGGTCGTGGCTGTCACTTGGCAGTGCGCGGGGACAACGCCCCCAAAGCCAGACGGGGCTTTAATTATTGGCTGAGAAGAGGGGGGGGACAAAGGCAAAATAAATAAATAAATAAAATCAAATAAGTAATAAGCCAAAGCAGGGCACATTAGTTTTTACAGGATAATATAGGATGGAAATAAAAATTCGGCGTAGGAACAAGACTCTGAAACCCACCATGGATCCGCTGCCCTGCATCCTGCGTCATCTTGCTCAAGCTGCTCCGCGAACATCGTGGGGCTCTCTCTGACCATGGAACGCTGAGCAACATCCCCCAGCCAATGCCCATGCACCTGGATGATAGATGCCACGGTCGTCGATCCAACATACGCTTAAGGACTCCCGGAACTAGCCAAATCTATCTTTCTGTTTCAAATGTAAGCATTTTAAGAACGGCTTAGCCACTTGTTTTTTTTTGTTTTTTGTTTTTTTGCTTTTTTATTTGGCTCACTTCTGCATAAACGAAATGGAAGGATTCAAAAGGTGCAATCACAATCGCACACACAAAGACGTAACCATACTACAGCTGTTTCGCATTTGTTGCAGACAAGCCTGGAGGCTCAAATGGCCAACACGTGCATTCGACAACAAACAGCCAACTTCATTCATCAACCAGCAACACATTCAACGTCCTCTCCGCACGATCAAGATAGACACAATACTATATTCAATAAATCATTCTCTCATATTTTTTTTGGTAAAAAAAATCATATCAATGATCGCTACCTCAACCCGTGGCACCTGATACACACCAAAGCCACCGTCTCTAATCCCGAAACTCTCACAAAGAGGTCGGTCATATCATTATTCTGCAGCCGTCGCTCCGGGATCCAATGACTCCAGCGACCCGCCATCCATGACTCTGGCAACTTGTGGCCATTTTGTCCAAATCAAAGAACCATCGTGTCAACGCCTGTGCCTTTCCATGGGGAATTTCCGCCTTGCCAACAAAATAAAGGTTCCTTTCCGAATTCGCCGAGCGAGGAAATATGTATGGATACAAAAGATATTGAAGAACCAGTCGCGCCAATAGGCAGGTCGACCCATCATCGACCCTCCAGGGCTGCAAGCTGAGCCGCCAAGACCTCGTTGCCCTTAAGGAGCTCATCCAACCACTCTGCGGCCATAGCTAACATGGTGCTCTTGCTAAACCCACCACCGCGCAACCCAGGCACGAGGTCGCAAAGGTCGTCGAAACCCTCCTTAATGAGCGTTCTTCGCTTCTGCTCACTGCGAATGTGATTCTCACGCTTTTGTTCCTCAGTGAGATTCTCTCGCACAGGCTTAGCCCCAGTTGCTCCCGATTTGCGTCGTTTTCCCGTGCTGATTTCGTCAATAGGCGGAGACGTGGCTGAGGCGACACGTTCGGTCTTGGGCTTCCTTCTCCTGCCAGTTTTAGGTGTAGTTTTTTCCTCCTCCGCTTCGTCATCGGGAATTTCTTTCCCATTTCTGCTCTTTCGCCTTTTCCTCGGCGGTGCATCTGCATCTTGCTGTGTTTTAACCAGTGTGACCCGACCGTGACTTGGAGGTGCCATTGAAACAGGGCTGGGGCTGCTGGGTCTCGTGTTACCAGCGCTTTGGCTTGGTTCAAAGCACTCTAAATACTTGAGCTGCTCCTTGGTAATGGATTCTGCAGTTTCCTTTTCTGAGTTTGTCGAATAACCCTGAATATTGTTAAAATTGGAATCCGAGCCCCATTGATACTCGGAAGGAGGCGGTGGTCGAACCTGCCGCCGTTCCTGCGAACCAAAAACCCATTCTGTAAATGTATTTTCGACCTCACCACTCGAGATTCGCCGACTATCTTCCCGGAATTCTTCCAGCGGCTGGTGCCGGAGGTGGCCAACAGGAGGAGCCATTGTTCGTCGAGGAAACGTGGAATCGATACCATTTGAAACGTGCCGATGAGAAGAGCCGTTTTGTAGCAGGGTCGCAGCAGCGGTAAGTACATCATCAGGGTGCTCTAAATGTGGCTGGGTAACAGGAGGTGGAGGCGGAGGGGGCATCATGTTCGTGCCCATCGGCATGAGGCTGTGGTAATCACCCAGGCCATTATGAAGAGCCTGCGCGGGTGGTGATGCTAGCGAAGGACCAGGCTGTTGACCAAACGAGGTGGTGGAGCCCATAAACTGTGGCGGTAAATCCAGCCAGGTATCTGTGAAGTGCAGGCCCTCGCCGAATGAAGGCATATTATAGTGGTCGGCGGTAATGTCCTCGAAAAAGGACGAGAGGAGCTTGTTGTCATTGTCGGAGAGTAGGGGAGCGCCGGGCGCGGGCTCCGGAGGGTCGAGAAGAGGGGGTTCTTGGTTAGGATCAACCGACACTGATGTTATCACATGTCAGCACCACAGTAGCAAAACACAATGGGGAAGCTCAAGCAAGGAAGCTAGAACTGGGAGAGGATACAGGTGAAGCTACATACAGCCGAGGGCTAGGAAGGGATCGGAGGGAGGCTGCGACGAACCCATCCTCGGTGCCCTTTGTACAGCGAGCATAGGGGCGTCTTTTGAATGAAGAGTTTATCGGGGTGAGTCGTGATCTAGGGAGCCCAGTTTTTGATGTTTAGGTGTTGGAATTTCTCACGCGCGCGAGAGAGAGAGGGAAGGTCTGGAGGAAGACCAAATCGATTAAACCAGGAGCGGGGAAGTCTTTGATGTAGTCGTCTTTGAGCATGGACAGACACCACGGACAGAGCACTGGTGGAGTAGGTAGCTCGGACTTTTAGCACATGTCGCAACGGCAGCTAGGATGCTGTCTGGGGAAGCGGCGACGGAGCGATGGACCCGGACACGGACACGGACCAGTATGCAGTGGCAGGGAGCAATCGCTTATAAAAGACTGGGGGAGGTGAATGCGCTGGTTCAGTCGAGCTGGAAAAGGTTGAGGAGGTTCAAATTGGGCGCGTGGGATGAAGACGCGGGATGTGGTTCGTATGTCGTGGGGTCGTTTCTGGGAACTTGTCGACGGGGCACTGTTTTAGGCTGGTGAGAGACCGGGGCTCCGAGTGAGAGGTAAAGGCCAAGAAGCACGAGCACGAGCACGAAGCGGGGAGCAGCAGGACTCGGCAGAAGAGCTACGTGCGAACAAGAGGAAGCAATGGTGGCGGCAACGGCAGCTGAGAGAGAAAAAGGGCGAAGAGGGCGAAAGGTCTGGCAGAGCGACAGTAAGAGGAGCGAGGAGAAGGAGGAGAGGGACCGAGTCGGACTTGAGGCGCATGCACAGAGGCAGGATTGGTGGTAGAGCAGGCAGGTGTGTGTGCATTCACATCACGCCTCGACCGGCCTGCCTACAACGACAAGGCTGGGCGGGTGCGGCTGTTTGGAGACAGGACAGGTGGGTGAGGATGAGGGTGAGGGGGGGGAGGTGTGCTCCGGGGTGGGCAGTCGAAGAGGTCGAGCCCCGACGAGGAGAGATGATTGTGCAAGATGGTGGGCGGCGCGAGGTGAGGTGTGAGAGGTATGGAGGTATGAGGTGTGGAGGCGACGGCGGTGGGAGAGGGACCGCAGACGAGGGTCCATTGACAGTCGCAGCGGAACAGAAGCGACCTTAGGGAAGGGCGGAGGGGAGGTACAGTACTTTGTGGCGTGGTTGGTGGCTCGCCTGTCCGCGGGCGCAGAGCCGATTTCAGCGTGCCGGAAGTTGGGGTCAAGCCATGTGGGTAGGTACCTGTACACAGAGGCTAAGTACAGAGCCTTTGGGTGCCTACAGCGACCGGGTAGTACATCTCCATTGAATGCGCCATGTCCCAAAGCCCTTGTCCCTTCTGTGGTCACCTGCATCGCCTGCATAGCTGGACCAGAAAAAACCGTCGAGGGAAACCCTCCCCCCCCCGTGATGCTGATCGATTGCATCGCCGGTCAGGACACAGTACGACGTAGCCATGGCGCTTGCGCCCGCCATTGGTCCCGTCCGCGGTCATGACTGACAGCCACGCCCTCCCAAAAAGACACCCCGATACTGCCTTGTTCGGGTGCGTACCGGTGGGGATGCGCTAAACAAAGACTATGCAGCTAAGGGACTATCACATGCTTGCGACTCGCAGCGCAAAAAAAAAAAAATTGGCTGCGGGCTGCGCGTCGACCTCAGAAAGTCGACAGACGTCGTGCGGTGCGCGCCCAAAGTTTGCGACTCTGATTTCAATGGGCAGAGGTGCCCAAGGTACAGCATACCATGTCCACGCTGCCCCTCCACCTCGTTGCCGCAATTTAGCTCCCGGTCGCCTCCGCCACTTGTAGCAAAGGTCGACGACGTCGTCCCGGGTTTCCTCTTCTTTCTGACCGCAGGACCCCGAGTGTGACGCTGGTGTGGCCAAGCATAAGGCAGAGGTCATTCAGTAGCATTTCAAGCTGAGAGTCGTAGAACACTCAGAGTCGCATTTTCGCCACTCACCCCGCGGTCACGCTGTGCGCAAAATGTCTGCACATACAAAACCTCCTCAGCTACGTAGATGGCCAGACAGTGGCTGTTGGTCTGTCTTTGAGGCCGGTCCGGTGAGACGCCAGCCGTGTCCCGTGACCACCTTCGGCCCGCGACGGTCCAAGACGAACCAGGGGACGCTAGCGCGAACGGATATACCACCGACCTTGCTACCTACCTTGTAGGGGAATCGGCCCAAGGACCATGAGCCCAATATTGTCCAACGTCCGAAATTCGCCGTGGAGCCCTGCCTGGTTTAATTGAGTCTGTCTACTTTTGATTTCTTCGACTAAATGACGACAGCGACTTCCCCAGACTAGTTGTGCTCCAACCTTAAAGGAACTAGATAAGCCGAGAGTGTTGGATACGTATCCGTTGGCAATTGGGGGGGAAAAGAGGTCTTGAAGGATGATGATCCCTTTACAGCCTAGTCAGAACGCGTGGTTAAAAAGCAGTGGTCACAGGCACAGTGAAATATAGAATGGTGCTGAAAGTCTTTTTTTTCCTCATTCAGCTACTTGATTGTCCACATCCCTGAAGGGAAAATGACGGACAGCGAGAAGACCAAAAAAAATGTCATCTCAGTGAAACAGAACCCAACTCCCACCAGCCAATCCATTTTTTGTTGAAGGATTTTGATACCGCAAACACGCCTGTCCGTGTTTGAAAAATAAACAGACCACACAAAAGATATCAATCAACTATTTCTTGCGCCGTGATGAAATGCATGCTTGTTGAACGGTTCGCCATTTGCCTCATCCATGTTAAATGCCGCAGATTTCGTTCGTAAAGTTATTGTGAAGAGCAAAACCCGTTTGATGAAAATGGGTTTGCTGAGACAGCAAAGGGAAAAGAGGAGCCGGACATTTAGATGCCGGCATCCAGGCGCCAGCCCTCAACGGGGAGGGGGAAGGTGTTGCACCAAGCGGCAATCTCCTTGCGGAGCTCGTTGATGCGCTCAACCTCGCCGCCGGCAACCTTGACCTTGAAGTCCTTGAGCTTGTTGGCCTCCTTGGGGAGAGCACCCTGGACCTCCTTGCAGATCTTGATGGACTCATCAATGTACTTGCCGACACGCTCGAACTCCTTCTCGCCGAATCCACGCGAGGTCATGGCAGGGGTACCGATGCGGATACCGCAGGGGGTGAGGGCACTCTTGTCACCAGGGATGGAGTTCTTGTTGCAGGCAATGTTGATCTGCTCGAGAACAGCCTCAACACGGGCACCGTCAAGGCTGAACTGGCGCAGGTCAACAAGGACCATGTGGCTGTCAGTGCCGTCGGAAACGAGCTTGTGGCCGAGGGTCTTGAAGGTGTTCTCAAGGGTCTTGGCGTTGGCAACGACCTTCTCCTGGTAGGCCTTGAACTCGGGGGTAGCAGCCTGCTTGAGGGCAACAGCCAGAGCAGTGATTGTGTGGTTGTGGGGGCCACCCTGGTGACCGGGGAAGACGGAGAAGTTGATGGGGTTCTCGAGGTCGTAGAGGGTCTCGGCGCCAGTCTTGGGGTTGACGGAGCGGACACCCTTGCGGAAGAAGATCATGGCACCACGGGGACCACGGAGAGACTTGTGGGTGGTGGTGGTGACAATGTCGGCGTACTTGAAGGGAGTGGGGATGACCTCGGCGGCAATGAGACCGGAGATGTGGGCCATGTCAACAACGAGGTAGGCACCGACGGAGTCGGCGATCTTGCGCATGCGCTCGTAGTCAATGAGACGGCAGTAGGCAGAGGTACCAGCAACAAGGACCTTGGGGCGGTACAGCTGAGCGTTCTTCTCGAGGGTGTCATAGTCAATGATGCCGGTCTCGAGGTCGACGCGGTAGGGCATGGTCTCGAAGTAGGTAGAGACGGCAGAGATCCTAGAGTTCGGCAGTTAGTCTCGAGGGAACCGGCATATTAAAAAATAAATCACCGAACAATGTTGACTCACTTGCGCTGGGGGGTCTGGTAACCGTGGCTCAGATGGCCACCGTGGGGAAGGTCAAGGCCCATGAGACGGCCGTGAGGGGGCATGATGGCCTGGTAGACCTGGAGGTTGGCGGGACTGCCGGAGAGACACTGGACATTGACGCCCCACTTCTCGGAGTCGAGGTGGAAAGCCTCGAGAGCACGGCGCTGGCAGAGAAGCTCGATCTGGTCAATGTGCTGGTTGCCTCCGTAGTAGCGGGCACCGGGGTAACCCTCAGAGTACTTATTGGACATGGGGGAACCAAGAGCGTCGAAAACGGCACGGGAGGTGATGTTCTCGGAGGCGATGAGGACGATGGACTCGCGCTGGCGCTTGATCTCATCCTTCTGCAGAGGGTGTTAGAGACTGCGGCGGGATACAATAGAAGCTGAAGCAAAACGTACCATGATCTCAGCGACCTCAGGGTCGGAGTCGAGAAGAGACTTCTCGAGCATCTGTACGGATGGGTTAGCCAGCTGGTTAATCCTAATTTTTTATGTTCCCTTTGACAATGAGGGGAACAATCATGGTGGGGTGAGCTCTCACCTCCTTGTGGGACGCAGAGAGCGCATACTCGGGGTTGGGAGCAGCCATTGTGAATAGCAATTGGACAATACTGTCAAACTGAAGGGTGGATGAAGTGAGGGGATTGAGGGTGAGAGGAGTCTAGGGAAGAAAAAAAAAGAGAGGAGAAGAAGAGAGGAGAAGGCAGCTTTTAGAAGATTTCAAGACAGTTGAAAATTTCCTTGCCTGTGTCGGCGTCAAGGTACACTCATAGCGAAAATGCTGCATGAGGGGCGGCGGGGTACCGTGCAGGTGCGGGGTCTTGATTGGTGACGGGGGCTCCGATAATGGGAGCTAGAAAGCTTTTTTTTTATTTTTTTCCACCTTTGGTAAAAAAAAATGATTCACATCACAGCTACCCTAGACAGCTCATCCAACAGAACATTCCGGGTTCGTCAGCATCAAGGACGCCGGTCTGGTTCTTTTTTCCTACTTTGTTGCTTGATACATCCGAAAAATAGCGTGACACTATAAACTATGGGATAATTTGACCAAAACGGTTAATTCTGAGCGTTCCGTATTATTCCTGCACCGGATTCGGGATGTTGAATGAGCTGTTGATTTTCACAAACTATGCATGCTGGACAGCAATGATGCTTCAGCTGCACGGGTTCCGAAAAACGCCAACATGTTGTGCTATGCTGCGCTGCCCAGCCTCTTGAAGATAGCAATCACGCTGGGAATGTTGAAGAGCCCAACAAGGTCGCGTTGTTTTCACACACCACACGCACGGCGGCATCAACATGAGACACACACACACAGACGTGCACATCCCACCAAGCTGGACAGTCCTTACCTAATTGGTTCGCGGGGCCCCTGATCAGCACACACCCTCCGACTCGGCCATCATCCGCGTCCTGTCTGAGTCCCGTGTCGCCCTTTGGCAGTCATTGCCATCACTCCATCATACTCTCTTGACGGATTACTGCAGCGCATCTTACATCAGTCCCCATGCGCCACATTTTCCTGTCTTGGTCGAACTTGCTTTGGCCGCGTATTTAGTTCATGTACGAGGTTGGTCTCCTCCGTCCCTGCTTGTTTGTGATCTTGGTTCTTGGTCTCCCTTTTCCTTGGCCGATTCGCGAGCCATCACATCCCATCACCACCATGCCTGTATATCTTCGTCGGCCCTATTCAGCCTAGTCGGTCGGCCTGTCACATGCGTTTTGCGGGGAGCTACCCCGATCTCCTACCCGCCCTGGTAAGATGGCCCGTCTGCCGCCTGCATGCGGGAATCTTATCCCCATTCTTCACGCGCCAGCCGTTTGCTTCGCAACTTGGCATTGCTCGAAGCCGAGGCATGTCCGAGTTGAACCCCACAACCCTTCTACTGAGCCAAGTGCCAACTCCCGACTGCATCTTCTTCGTCTCATTAGCTCCCAAGCAAACCAGATCCTCACTGTCGCGTGTGTGATGCTGCATGTCTTGCGCCTCGCCTCGCCGTCTGCCGTGCTGCCCTCGACCTGACTTCCGGCTTGTTGGGTGCCCCTGTATCATCCGTCACTGCATTCATGCCGTCGTATCCCGTCACTGTCACTGTCCATTTTCGCTTTCCTCTATCCTCTCCTTCACACCCTCTTTATCCACATGCAACAGGGGCTTTGCATTTTTTATTAACTTGCACCGTCCCATCCAGGAACTTCTCCGAAATCAGCTCTGCATTAGCTGCATAATTGTTCATTTCTTTATTCGCATCTGCTCTCCGCCGCTTCCAACCGGTCGCAGGTCCCGTAGTCCTGCCCGTGGCCCTTACTGCATGCAGTAGGATCCATTATTCATGGCTCTCGCCTCGTCTCCTCCTCGCAAGGGGCCCCTGAAGCTCGATGCTGTTCCCCAGATTCTCCGCCCCCTCATCCGCGCCTACCTTCTGGGGTATGCATCTGCGGTGGCCCCTCGACTGTTGACCTTAATCCTTCAGCATGTTGCCAAAAGGAGACGCAAGCAGCTCTTATTAGAGCGCGACGATAAAGGCTTCTTACAATCAGCTAAGCACATTATTCGCATGGGGTTTCATCTACAGCGATTTCCAACTTTTTGTGCTGTGCTCGCTGGTGGGAGCACCTTATTACAGGTAACTATATCCCCCCCCTCTTCCAAAGCCCCCGCGATAGACTCGTCACATGCGCAATCCTACCTTGTCCACTAGCTTGATATGTTGGGGCGGCATGTTGGATTAGCACTGCAACCTGTTATTCCTCGCTGGGCGGTTTAAACAATTCCTAACATGGTCCGAATAGGAACCTGTAAAGAGTATCATTGACAAGACTGCAACACGCCTCAGCAATGCAGCCCGCTTGAGGTGAGGCCCTTCTACGGAAATTACTCATTGTATATAGTTCGTACTTACATATCTTGCTAGACTTGCGAGCTGGTTATCTACTTTTATTGCCGCATGGTATGGCATTGGCCTGCTATATTCATATGAGAGCAAGGCCTATATGGAAACCATTCCCTCGAAATCAGACTCGTCCATCGATGCTCAGCCTCAGACAACCAAGTTCGCTGGTCGAACCTTGGATCTGACTTTGTTTGCTCTCGCCCGGGCGCTCGACGTGGTTCTGGGGGACCTCTGGGCACGACACAGAGCTCGCCGCAAGGCCGCACACAAGTGGTCCAAAGTGGGTTTCCTGTGTTTGTCAATTGGATGCGTTGCTCATTGCTGACACACCCCTAGATTGAGAAGGGCATATCAAAGCTCATTGACCCCCTCGTATTTTCTGCTTCGAGCGGCCTCATCATGTGGGCCTGGTTTTATTCCCCCGAATCACTCCCGCGGTCTTACACCAAGTGGATCACATCAGCCGCCTCCATTGACCTCCGGCTCATTGAGGCTCTCCGCAGGTGTCGAAAGGGAGAGCTTCAGTATGGAAAAGATACTGGCCAAGCAGCTCTGTTGACGCCAATGTGTACCGACTATAATTGGCCCCAGGAATGGGGTGACCCTGCTGTAACAGCGCCTTTCCCTTGCGACATGGTTCACTTGAACGCTGGCTCCTCGTGTGAGTATCATGCCGCAAGTCGTTTTTTCCGCTCCTGGAAATGGGCTATGGCTACCTACTTGCCTCTGACCCTTGCCATTGCTTTGCGCAAACCCTCACGCAAGGCCATTATCCGTGCCGCCGCCTCAGCTTGCCGTTCCTCTGCCTTTCTTGCCAGCTTCATCACTCTCTTTTATTACGGCGTCTGCCTCACCCGCACCCGTGTCGGTCCCCACCTCCTCGGGAAATCAGTCGAGTGCCGCCAGCGTATCGACGGCGGACTGTGTGTCGGCACCGGATGCGTGCTTTGCGGCTGGAGCATTCTCATCGAGACGTCTGGCCGGCGAAAAGACATGTCCCTCTTTGTTGCGCCGCGGGCCATGGCTACCTTGATTCCCAGACGATACTCGCTCGACAAGCAGTGGCGAGAGTCGCTGGTCTTTGCAGTTAGCACAGCCATCGTTTTTACCTGCGTGAGGGAGAATCCAGATCGAGTAAGGGGCGTGTTTGGACGTTTGCTGAAAATGGTCATGGAGACATGACGTTAATAATTCATAATTGTACAACGGCCGTCAAGTCAAAGAGCCCGAGTTCATGTAATATAATGTTTGATAGATACCCTATTACTGTTTCTGTTCGAGAGGAACCTTATCGAGCCTCTAATTCCTTGCTCTTTTTTTTTCTTTCTTTTTTTTGCTCAGTAATATGACGAGGGGCTTGACTCATTGCACGTTGACACCATCGGCTTTTTTTTTTTTTAATGTTTCTTTTTGTAAAACAAAGTGGCAAAGCTTCCTTGCTGGGCCAAGAATTTTCAATTACGCATCCGGGGCCTGGCTAATTAAGGCTTTTGTGTGGCTGTACTGTGAATTTTCGGAAACAATCACTGATACCAAACATGGATGAACGGCACTTCCAACACTCACAAGTCCTTGGAAATGGAACGCACATTGAGTTGGTTAGCTGAGAAATCACAGCATTGATAAATCTACATGTCCTGGTGGACGGAAAAGAAAGCGTGCTCCCAGTTGTACATCTATCAGACGCCATGAAGGGGCTGGTTCAATATTTGGCTATTCAAACCAGACATCCACTGCCGTGATATATATAAAAAAAAAAGTCATGTTTCTCATTAAACTTATTTATTTCCTTTTGTTCCCTATTTACCCTGTCTATCTATGTCCTGATCCACGAAAATACACCCAGCACAAAAACACACGCTAGCATATCAGACCGTACCGTGGTAAAGATCTGACCGTATCGTAGCACAATCTCGACGTAGCCCTTGTACGGCTGTGGCAGAAAGCTGATGACCGTGCCAACGATACCCGAGGGCGGGTTACCGCGCTTGTCCATAAAGAAGCGTGTCGTGAGCAGCAGTGTCTCAGCCGTAGCAAAGGTCCAGAAGAATAGGCGTTTGCGCTGTTCCAGGTCCGTCTCGATGTCGGTGACATCAACGGGAGTGCTGAAGGGATCCTCGGATGTGGTAATGGGCAGGGCGGCGCGCTCGCGCTCGATCTTTGTGCCCGCAAAAGGCGTCAGAAGCACAACATACAAGCCCAGGCCTAGAGCGACGAGGGCATGCAGGATGCGCCAGATGTACGACGCTGTCGAGGGCGCCTGCGGTTGGGCGGGCTGAGCCTGGAAGGGGTTGGCGCCGCCACCCATGCCAGGGATGCCAGCGAAAGGCGAGGAGCCATCCGTAGGGAACCCGGCGCCTGACATGAACTGGGACATCATCTTCATCATGGGGTCCTCGTCGAGGTTGGGGGGTGCGCCGGGATTGGGGCTGGGCACGCGGGGGTTGCCGCGCTCGAAGCTGAGCATCATTTGGCGAAGTTCGTCATCGCTCATGGCAGGCCCAGACGGGGCCTGGCGAGCTGCAGCCTTCTTGGGCTCGTAGAAGTGGTCCGAGATGTCGACCTCGTCAGGATCAGCATGCTGGCCTGTTGTCGTGGCAGGTTTGGTGGCAGGAGTTGAAGCAGGAGAATCTTCAGCTGAAGCTGGAGTCGGAGGCGCAAAATCGGGAATAGGTTCTGTGTTTGAGAACACTGTCAGCAGATGAACCCAAGAGCCACGCCATCGGGAATCCCAGCTGGAGGGTCAACTTACCACGGCCACCCGCACCGGTAATCTTGTTCAGTCGAGCAGAGCCGCCCGCCTTGATCTTGGCTTCACGGCGCTCTTTTCGCAGACGAGCCTGGTCAGCAGCGCGCTTGGCCGCAGCGTCTTCAGGGCTAAGGGCGGTTTCGGTCATTGTGTGAGTTGAAGAAGGGGATGCACCTGGAGTGTGGTGGCGATGATGTGCTGTCTTGTAGTGGTGGGCTTGACAGCTGGCCTATGCACCCCCAACCAAACGTGGAGACCTACCCTGGACGCAAGGGTTGAGTTTAGTTGGGTGACATCACGAATGAAACTACCAGTATCCCACATTTTCTCTCTTGATGTCGACACGTTATCCGATTGACCAAGAAAAGTGAAGAATATTCGTTCGATAGTTTTATTGTATTAGTAAACCAAGTGATTTCCTGCTTCTTTTTTTTGGTTTAAAAAAAAAAGGCCTCCCCTGAGAATGAAATTTGTCCTCAGCGATAGCTGAAGCTCCCTCGCTCTTCTAGTTGCTTGCTTAAGCCGGGACGATGCTCTACACAACTAGGCACGAGTGTACTCAAAACAAAACCAATCCAGCAACACATAACAAATAAGCTCTCATCATATACTTTTCTAGTCTAGGTGTCGTTCAGCTTAGGTGCGTTTCATGAGTCATCCCCGTTCCTGCTGCCTGAGCTACACTATACAACACCCCCATGTAAAACATTCTCCTCGGCCAACTACATTAAGACATACAGTGACAATAACAAGGTTCATCATTAAGGAGTAGCCTTGCTCATGCTAATCAATCGCTTCACACCGACCTGCGCAACTGAGTTAGTGACGAAAGCTCATACAGACTAAGGGGTTGGTTGTTTCTTACCATCCAGTTGCCGCATTCTTCGGTCTTGTCCCGCTGGATTTCAACCTGTAGCTTATGGGCCGCATCATAGTTCTTCGCCTGAATAGCCGATGCCAATTGCGAAAGCTGCTCGATTGTGTTGGGCTGAACCAGCTCCTCGTTGTTGAGATGATCAAAGAGTAGGTTGAGACGCTTTTGCGTGTCTTTCACCTGAGGCGCAAAAGTAGCAGGCGCCTTGGAAGCAACTCGCTGCATATCCTGGCTCAGAATCTCGACCAGACCTTGTGCACTGGCAGGAATGTGCGATCGGTCACCCGCGGGGTGTCTGGCCTTAGGCGGGCTGGCAGCTGGAGGAGGGGGAGTTGGCTGAGGAGGTGCAGCAGCGGCAGGTGGGGGACCAGCCCGTGGAGGTCCGGCGGGAGGAGGTCCGGCGGTGGGAGGTCCGGTTGGTGGCGCAGATTGTTGGCTAGGGGGGGCGGCGTAAGGTGCTGGAGCGTACGGGTTCGGAGGAGGTGCTTGCTGAGGGGGGGCTCCGAACGAGCCAGTAGGCGGAGGGCGGACTCCAGGAGGAGGCACGGAACCAGGAGGTTGGTTGTATTGTTGCTGAGCAGCGGGTGCGGGTGCATATCGGTTAGAAGGAGGAGCACTAGCAGGAGGAGCATTATATGGAGAAGCCGTTCGCGGGGCCATCGGAGGCATATGAGGAAGGACTCCGGCTGCAGGAGGAGGGGGTGCGTATGGATTGGGAGCGCCGGCCTGTGGGGGTGCCTGGAATGACTGAGGAGGACCGGCTAGGGGAGACTGGACTCGGGGAGGAGCCGGCCCCTTGGGAGGCGGAGGCGGAGGGGTGGCTCCCGTTCGGCCATATGGAGCCGAGTTTGGGGGCGGTGGCACGCCGCTAGGTTGACCGGGGAAAGGAGAAGTGATGGGGGCGACATTCGGAGTGGACCTGCGAGATGGCGCCTTGGTCACCATAGGGACATCGTTCCAGTTCTCCATGTTCTTAGCCTTGGAAGCAGGTGGCCCCGAAGGTGTTACGTTTCGGGGAGGGCCACCCATCGGGGGAGGACCGGTAGGGTTAGGATATCCATTGTGTCCAGGAGGTTGATATCCGGGCTGAGTAGGCGGCTGATATCCAGGCTGAGTGGTTGGCTGGTATCCAGACTGAGGTTGCGGCTGGTACCCGGTTTGGGGCGCGAATCCCTGAGGCTGGTAGGGATTTGTGGGAGGAGCGTACGAGGGCGCAGGCGTTGAGGCGGTTGCACGTGGGGTAGTGTTCTGAGCAATGTTGCCATACGGGTTGGGTGTGCTTGCAACGGGCGTAGCCTGAGGTTGGTATCCAGGCTGTGGGGCCAGCCTGGATGTCGTCCGAGCAGCAGATGCAGGAGCTCTGGCGGCGGCCTGAGGGGCTGCCTTCTTTGTCGCCAACTGGACACGAGTACGGGAAAGCTCAGCAGCTGGGTATGTGGTTGGTAGAAGGTCGAGATACTTCTGGGCAACGTCCAACTGGCCGTGTGCGGCAAGGATGTCCGCGTACTCGGTGTACTTGTCATACAATGTGGCCAGTTTCCAATCAGCTGTTAGGCTCTTCTCTCCATCCTCAAACTTGGTAACATGGCGGAAGATGGTGACCTTCTCGATGAAGTTTTGCAATGTCCTGGCGTGGACAGAGAATGTTGAATCACCAGACTCCTCCTCAATATCAGCTTGCTCTGCTTCCTCCAGCTCTGCGACCCAGATGGCCACCACCTTTTCCAGCTTGGAGCCAACAAGATAGCAGAAACATGCGTCCTTTCGCTCACCCTCCTCATTCATCCTGTCACCAAGAGCCTCGCAAAGATCTGGAAATTCGGTTGGGTTTGAAAAGGTGCAAATAATGGCCATGGTCTCCTTCCAGTTGTACAAATCAGCGTTGTAGACAACATCCCACAAGTTCTTTGTGATGACGGAGCTCAAAAGTCTCATGTAACTAGGAACACCCTTCTTGCGAGCGAGATAAGCAGTCTGGACTTTGTCCACGAGCTCCTGGCCGCCACAGTTGGCAATGAGGAAAGCATCAGCCATGCGTTCCTCTTTGAGACAAATTTCGGTTGCCTTTGCAAAGTTGCCGAGCATCAATGCCTTGGTGACATCCTTGTCAACCGTGGAGTCGTTGTCGCCGAACAGCTCGAATGGGTTGTCAGTCTTGGCACCCTTGGTGGCAGCGAGACCGGAGAGGAAGTCATCTCCCTCGCCATCACCTTCCGCACCGTCAAAGAAGTTAGAGAGGCGCTTCTTTTTGTCGGCATCCTCCGCACCGACCTCAGGCTTGGCCTCAGAATCGTCCTCTTCTGTCTCAGCTTCTTCTTTGGCCCCATTGGTGAGCTCCTCCTCGTTGAACCCGAGGTATTCGACGATTTTGCCGCGAGGGTTATCTCCAACTAAAGTCTCCATAACCTGCCAGTCGGCCTTCTCATCATCGGTCTTAGCCTGCTCAATTCGTTCAGAGCAAATTGTAGACACGTTACCAGAAGCGATTGCTTCCTGGAACTTCTCTGTCGCCTTTGAAACCTCGGAATCCACAGAAAATGTCGAAATGGATATCTTGGACGATCGCTTCTGTCCAGGCTGCGTAGGGTTGGCTTTGAAAACCACAAGCTTGCCTCCAAATCCAAAGGAGACACCGATAGGGCGCTCAAACCAGTTGGGGGCCTTGCTCAATGACCACGAAGCATCCTGGGGCTGGTCCTGAGCGGCGCGGAAAAAGTCCTCATCATCCAGGTTCTTCTCTGCTGCTGCCTTGGATGTATCTGGGTTGGTGTTTTGCAGCGTTTGCACCGTGATTTTTCCGTCAAAGCTGGCAGTTGCTGATAGGTTGGGGTTGTGGGGATTGAACCGGGTCAAGAAGGTCCAGTTTGTGACTTCGGGCAACTCTCCGTAGCGCTCACCGGTTCGAGGGTTCCATACAATGGTTCGGTTGTCCTTGCCAGACGAGAGCAAGAGCTCGCTGTCTTGTTGACACCAAGACAGGGACAGAATACCTTGCTCATGGCCCTGGAGGGTCTTCTCGGGGGCGTTGGAGTTTCGGAGATTCCAAAGCAGGATAACTGGTGAGGTGTCATCTGGAGTTGCTGTCAAAAGCTTGGTCGAGTTTTCAGGGTCCCAAGCAATGGCACTGACGGCCTTGCGGCTGTTGTTCAAAGTAAGGGAAGCCTTCTTGGTCTTTAGGTCCCACACGGTGACAAATCCTCCAGAACCGCCAGTGGCGAGAATGTGGGAGACTTTTTGGTTCCACGCAAGACACTCGATATCATCGGAACGAGCCTGGGCATTTCCTAGACGGAACGGGTTCGCAATATCGTTGACGTCGTAAATGTAGAGCTCGCCCTTGGCTCCAGCTGTGGCAAGGATCTGGGGTTTCAATGGGTTGAATTGCAGGGCCTTGATCGGGCCGGTGTGTTTTTGAGTCTGGGAGATCAAAGCGTCTGAAGCTCCAGCAATGAGCTTCTCAGCATCCCACAAATCGAGAGAGCCGTTCTCGAGGGCACCAGCAATTATACCCTTGGGGTGTTCCTCATCGGGAGGCCCCCACGCAACATCGTAGAATCTACATTGTTGGTTAATAGCGATTACACGGCCGGGCGATCACGTTGGGTGGCTACCTAGCATCAGTGCTAATGCTTGCGACAGGTTGGAGCTCTAGTCCTTGGTCTTGGTCGTCGAGAGCAAGATCCCAGAGCTCCAACTTGCTCTCATCGGAAAAATCGCCGTCGACAGCACCTGCGCGGGTTCCAGTTGCTAGAAAAGGCTTCCCAGCACCCGGCGACCAGGTAAAGGCGGCCGTTCGGGGTATATCTCGAAGGCGCACCATGATGGTGATGGCGGGGGATGTGCGACGAAAGGGCCAAGTATATCAGAGGGGATTGAGGTGGCGGTGAGATTGGTTAAAAGAAATATTTAACAACACTGGCCCAGGTGAAGCCAGTGAATATTATGAAGCTTCTTGCCTCTGCCCGCGAGATAGAGCTTCAAAGTTGGTCGAAGCAGGGCGAGGACGAAAGGTGTCTTGAATCAAGAGGTATGATGCCAGATTGCAGGCTATCCCTCCCACACTTAGGAGCTCCCGCCAGCACACGTCCGTGCCCCTTGAGTGACAAGCAAGGTGGGGTCCTGTCACGTGTCTCGTCATGTCTTCTCTGCAGCATGCAAGTAGGATAGCGTTATATGCTTTATCGGAACGTATTCACCTTCATGACGAGGTCATACAATTGTTTCCTTTGAAAAATTAGTGAGCGAGTATAGTTATCTGCCGTATAGATGTGCCCACAGAACTGTGATTTAGTCTCAACCGCAGAGAAAACATGAAGGTTAGGAATGAATGAGATACTTCGGATACTGTAGTCTTGACTGGTCTTGATTTATTTATGAAAAAAAATACATACATTATGGAAAAAACGAGTGATAGATTTTGTATTTTTGTTTTGGGGAAAAACAATGTTGTTTCAGTCTGATCGTATCATGTTAGTCTGGGATTGATGGTTGAGAGAGTATTTACATGGCCGTCGTTGGAAAAAAGCTAATTGAATGGAATCAACACTGAATTGACTTCATACCATCACTAACTAGTCTAAAAAGAAATATGTCCAAAACTCTGCTTGATTCGATAATGGGTGCTGAGCTCAAAACAGTTGGACGGTGTTTGTCGCGCCATCTCTTGGAGTAGCTCCAGGTCACGTGAGGCATGAAACATTTCACTGCGGGTGCCTTGGGTTCACTGAAGTCGGGATAAGCTACAAGTCAAGTCATCGCCCACTTAAACCAACAAACCGAATAATATCTACATTACTTTGGCCTCATAAATAATATCTGCACAGCCCACCATGACAGATGCTGCTCGCTGGAAAGCCACGGTCTACGTGGGTGGACTATCTCAGATGGCTACGCAGCGACATGTCCTCGACGCCTTCATCCCGTTCGGAGAGATTGTTGAAGTCAAAGTCCCCAAACCTGATGCACCAAATTCTACCGAGTCTCACCGAGGATTTGCGTATGTAGAGTACGAAGACGCTGCAGACGCAAAGGAGGCTATTGACAACATGGATCAATCGGAGTTTTTCGGAAAGGTTCTCAAAGTCTCACAGGCCAAGGCACCCAAGAGTGCCGAGGAGGGCCTGGGCAGCAAGACCGCCATCTGGGAAAAGGTAAGCTTATTGGTTAACCAATTAAATTAAAGAGGAAATCAATGCTGACGGTACACTTATAGGAGGGCTGGCTGGCTGAACATGCCGCCGACGAAAAAGTGGGAGAAGTGGTTGATGGCGGTAAGGCTATTGAGGAGAGCGGGCCTGACCCCATGCAAGGGCTGGAGGGATTGGATGTTGCTGGACCGAAACCTGAGTGATGGGATAGCAATGGAGTCTTCGTGTTCACTTGTGCGTTGGCATAGCGAGGGCGTTTGGAGGCATTGAGTTCACAGTTATTGGGCAGTGGGACATGAGCTATAAACCGATCACGGACAATCTTCAACAGTTATGCTTGATTGAACATTCTCCTCTTCTTTGACATGTACAAACAAAAAAATTGTCCCGAATGGGTGAGTTTCTAGTTATGTTCCCAAAACCCCCCGCACAGGCTTAGTGCTCCTCAGCGTGCTCAGCCTTGTGTGTGTCACGGCCAGCAGGGCCCTGTCGCGAAAGGCGAAGGTTCTTGTCAACCATGAACTTGCGGGAGATGGAGTAAGTGGCAGCGCCCAGAGCGAAGGCAACGACGACAGCTGTGCGAGATCAATTAGCGCAAAGAAAAGACTCAATGGCAAGGTGTTCGCATTTACCGAGGGGGTAAAGCTCAGGAGGGATCGACTTGAGCTTTCGGAGGCGCTGGGAGATGGTGTGGCCTTGGGGCATGTTAGTTTTCCAGTCCTGTTGGGTTTTTCTAGCCATTGTGGCATCTCGAGTCGTCCGATGAGCATCGACAGAGCGGTGGTGGTTCACATACCAGCCTGGTCCTCCTTCTGTAACGAGATCAGGTCAGCCTCAATTCTCGGCCCAGCGGTGCTCGCGCACGGCAGAAATCGGATTGCACTTACAGGAACGGGACGCAGCATGCGAGGCGTCTGCCTGAACATTCGGAGAGCGATGGTGGAACGCATCTTGCTGAGTGGGGAGGGTCTGTGGGAGGTCCAAGAGTGATGATTCAATTGGAAATTGTCGACCTTTGGAGGAACGGTTGGAGTTGGCCGAACATCTGATGTGCAATTGCAATCCGACCCACCAATGGGGGTGGGTGCCTTACCCCATTGGCCCGTGACGGCCTCAGGCAGACACTGAGCTTCCGGAATCGAACCACCTGATTCGAGCCGACAACGTCGACGCATCAACCTCCCATCCCACGCACCGAGCTCCATCCTTACGCCGTCACCTTCCAAGGCAAATCTCCTCTCCTAAAAGCCAATCCCCCAATCGATTTCAAAATGTCCGACGACGGTCAGGAGCTTGTCACCAAGCCCTTCAAGTTTGTCACTGGTAAGTCTGATAATCCCGCTGGCGAAAAAATGACCTGATCCTTAACCCGAGGCTAACAATTCCGCGCAGCTGGTAAGCCCAACCCACGATAACGCCCCTCGACGAAAGTCCGACGCTCAAGCGACGCTCAATTGTACTTTGGACGATACGAATTGGACCTTCTAACCCCTCGCAGGCACCGACGCTCGTTTCCCCAACCAGAACCAGACCAAGCACTGCTGGCAAAACTACGTCGATTACCACAAGTGCATCAACGCTAAGGGCGAGGACTTCGCTCCCTGCCGTCAGGTACGCGAAATACGCCGCGGAAATGATGAATGGGGTTTCCAATCGCTAATTGACGCTCAGTTCTGGCTCTCCTACCGATCCCTTTGCCCCTCCGGCTGGTACAACCGATGGGACGAGCAGCGCGGTACGTGCACACTCCAACAAGAAGAAGAAAAAAAGCATTAACCGGAATTACTATATCTAACACGATACACAGAGGCTGGTAGCTTCCCCGTTAAGCTGGACGCTTAAGATGGAATCGTCGCGTTGGAGAACCAGTGGAGATGTTGATAGAGATGACTGAGCAGACACGCTGCAAATGTACCACTTTCTTAACTCATGTAGACAAGCCTCGTAAAGAGATTGGCTCCTTTGTTGCCTGTGCCTCAAACATCACGCCTTACTGTGAAACCTAAAGTGGAAACATGGGGTCATGCGTACAGTCAACAAAAAGTGGTATCATGTGCTGTGCTCTGTACTATCTATTAACTCGGAAGCGCTGGCAATTCCAAAATCTCTTGACAAACCACCCAGGGTCCCATGCGCCGTAATCCCGAAAATCCCCGTTGCCATTGGCTGATTTGACCCGCACTCAAAATGAACAAACCCCAAGACCGTAAGATGCCGCCGTTAATCGCTATTTCTCAGCCTCGTCCTCGTCTGAACTCATAAATTCATCATCCTCATCAAACCCGAAAAATGTCGTCGGTTTAGCCTTAGCAGGCTTTCTCTCCTCAGGAGGCGGCGTTGACTCCTGCGAAGAAGTACCTTTGTCCTCGTCAGAGCCAGACTGATCGTTGCTTGCCTGTGTAGAATTCGAATCATGAGATGTGCCCAGAAGATTATCCTTGTAGTTGCCGCTCTTCATTGCGGCGAGGACCGCCTCCCGTGTTCGTTCACTGCTCTCTTCCTTATCTTCCACCCACTTCCCGTCCATACGCGCCTTGCTGCCCGATTTGATTTCGGCTTCCTTTTGCTCTGCCAATTGAACAACCTGCTCCCATCGCTCGCGTCGCTTTTCCTTTTCCTTCTTTTCCATCTCAGGCTTAATGGCGAGATACTCAGCTAGCGCTTTTGCTTCGTTTACTGTACGCAAGCGCCGGCCATCCAAGTTTCGACTAGAGCCGTGATCATCTTGGTTCTTCTTTTTTCGTGATGACATGCGACCACCTGCTGCTCGAAGTTGAGATCCGAAACCACCTTTGCCACCGCAAAGAGGAACGGATAGTCGCAGAGATAGGAAATCATCCCGATTGCATGAGAGATAATCTGAAATGGGTGTCGCGGACGCTATTGGGAGCTGTTTGTTCGAAACGGTCGTTAGGATAAGTCTGGACTGTGTGGTTGGCAGTCGATCATCAATCTCGTTCCATAGTTCGGAGACGGTTGTTGATGTTGGAAGCGGGAGGACAAAGGTAGGCGGAAGGCCAAGGCCCGAAAAACTGGTAACCAGCACGTTCATGTTACGCGGAGACATGATGCTGCGATTCTGATGAAATCTTGAAGATGTGTTGCGACGTCGATGCGTGATGGGAAAGGTAGGTGAATACCTCAACCAGCGACCAAACTTTTGATGGGTCATGGCCGCCTTGGGACGCGCCACTAGTCCTAGGCACGAGCCACTCTGAAGCCACGTGAGCACCCGCCACGGTGTGGCGTTTTTTGACACCTATGGTCAAGGTCGAGTTCCATTTGTCGATCCTCGATGAACCATTAAATTTGCCTTTTTGTGTCTGATGAAAAGATACTCGTAGATTTCAATTTTTATCTATTAATTCCACTATTCTGGCCGTATGAGCGCCTATGGGCGTGCTGCCTTGGTACCAATCCCTACACAACATAGTACAAATCACGACTACCAACAATAAAGGTAGAGATATTCTTGTCTATGAGTAACGATACAGCATTTCCAAATCTATTGAGGAAAAAACAAACATTATCAGTTTCCTAAATCGAACTTTTGTTTCCATAAAATCCGGCCGGCCAAAGTTAGGGTCTGCTTCTCTGTGTTTGGTAGATGAGTCTATTCGTTACTTCCCTGCAGGTTTATGGTGGGTACACAAGAAGATGGCGACAAACTGTCGCAGTAAAATCCTATGGTAAATTGGTTCCAGCCTGTACAGATATCTTCTCTGAGACATCAACGTAAACCTCAGCGGTGCAATTCGTGCAACCACTCTCGTACATCCCAACTCTCCCTGTTCAGGAACCAGCCAATGATGAACATTGGATTCGATATTTATCATGTTGCTTTCGGCGTCAAACCATCATGTAAACTTCCATAGATGCGCGTAAGCGGCTCCAGGCGTTCCTGTCCAGTCCGCGTCGACTGAATGCGTGGAACTATTTTGACAGCAAACAATCAACCTATAGTCTCCATCATCATCTCTGATCCCCTCTGTCGATTCTTTGCTTTCCCCACCACCTCTCATTGTCTGCCCATTTTATTACCACTAATGGAGGCCACTTACAACCCTTGCCCTTCAACCAGTACCAAAGCAATATCGTATTCTCACCTCCAAGAAAGTATCAACGTTACTGGATAGCAGCTATAATCGCCTAATTTGCGAGAGCCATGCATTATTCTATTTTATTCTCCCTTATAAGTTTGAGTTGAAAGTATCACACTTCAGGCTAAGATTGTGAAATTCAGTTGGAAAGTCACTATGGGATGTGAATGATGGAAGAGAAGTGGTTCTAAAATATAATGAAATGTATTGTCCAGCTAAGCGAAAAGACGACAAAACACCAACCTCGCTTCGTAAATTCTCAAGCCGAGCTTCGCTGTAGAATTAAAAAATAAGCCAAGAGCCTGGTGCATCACATTTTGAGCCCGAGCATTCCTCAAATACACTCCTCACGAGAATTTGCTTGCTGAGGGTGTGAGCGAAATCTATATGCCCGAGCAAAATTAATTGTTCGTCGCTCTAATTACCTGCCATGTCTTTTTTTTTTTTTTGCATGAATTACGAGCTTTGCTCATATCCAGCAAAGGCTTTTCAATCGGCTCAGTACATACGTCGTTCCCGTGTTAGTCCTGCCCACTCTTACCTTCCATAGGCAATAACATATATGACTAGGATTTCAGGGAATTTCGAAGTTCAATGAAAAGAAAAGAAAGAGGGGGGGAAGCTATCGTAGTAATATTAAATTATTATCCAACCGTAGCTCAATTGAAATTCTTTGACATAAAATTCCCAATAAGCTCAACCATTCCATGTCAATGAAAGCAACGCTCCCATTGCTCTTGGCTCCTGCGTGCGTGTGGGTGGTGTTGGAGGGGCTCAAGCGACGGCCCGTGCACTGGTGGAATCACGTGTTGGATACCCTGATGCCCACATTTGGAATTTCGCTGCAAAAAAGCCCTCCGGTCCGTGCGCACCAAACCAGAATTCAAGTTCGAGATCTGAAATCGTTCGTCCGCCACCTTCCAACATCCCGACCCTCGAGCAGCACAACCGCCAAGATGTTGATTCCCAAGGCCGACCGCAAGAAGATCCACGAGGTAATAACCGACCGACAGACGCTGAACGAGTGGACAGAAACTAACAATGGCACCAGTACCTCTTCCGAGAGGGCGTCCTCGTCGCCGCGAAGGACTTCAACCTTCCCAAGCACCCCGATATCGACACCAAGAACCTGTTCGTTATCAAGGCTTGCCAGTCGCTCACCTCCCGCGGCTACGTCAAGACCCAGTTCTCGTGGCAGTACTACTACTACACCCTGACCCCCGAGGGTCTCGACTACCTCCGCGAATGGCTCCACCTCCCTGCTGAGATCGTTCCTGCTACCCACATCAAGCAGCAGCGATCGCACGCTCCTCCCCGTGGCATGCTCGGCGAGGGTGAGCGTGAGCGACGACCTTTCGGCCGTGGCCGTGGTGGCGACCGTGGCGACCGTGAGGGTGGATACCGAAGAAGGGATGCTGGCGAGGGCAAGGAGGGTGGTGCTCCCGGCGAGTTCGCTCCTCAGTTGTGAGTATTCCCCCATTTGCCGAAATGTGCGGCGAGCAGCAGGAAAGCGAATGCTAACATTGGTACTAGCCGTGGTGGATATGGCCGTGGCCGTGGTGCCCCCCCTTCTTAAACAAAGCCATTTCCTTTAGGTGATCATACGGTTGAGATGCATGGCGAAACGGTATCGACGTGTACTCTAAAAATGGAGGGCAATTTTTCACCATGGGTCCGCTCGTGAGACAGGTTGCGTGGAAGACACCGTGGGAGTTTTGAGGGTAGATCCTCGGAAATCATTTGCATCAGGGTCAATTTTTTGCCGTCAACGAGATTAATTGCTCGGGAATGTGTGAGATGTCAAAAATTATGTGAACCGACTTACTTGCCATGTGTCTGTCCGTGTGTGTGTTGGCCTGCGGGGTTGTTGTCGATACTCATGTGTCGATGCTGGACGAAATTCCTACTTGTGCATTGGCCAAAACCCTGACCATTGAGGAGCGAGAGACCAACTCTATACTAGGCGATGTCTACAGTTGCAGGGGGTCGGTGTGAGAACAGGTCTGGGACTGATCTCGGATGATAGCATTGAGGTGAATGGATGACGGCGTCTGACTGGTAGCTGGAACTCGGTGCTACTTTAGGGTAATTGAACGTAAATTGGACAACACCAAATGCAGCATGGATATCAAGAGAGTGGGTTGACTTTGACGTCAGATGCTCTGTTCAAACACGTTCTTTTTCGCGAAGGTCACAACAATGTAGGAAGGCCGGCGGGTTCATTCCGGAAGTGCTATTAAACTACCAATTCGTTTTTTCCGACGTTCCATCTCAACACCGCAAAGGCGCTTACACACTGGCGCAATACTCCAGGGGGGTCCAGGTGAATGAGGTCGCAGTCAACAACGGTCAGCGAGCGGAGGGCGCTTCACCGGTAACATTGTTGGCTCACCTTGCAGACGTTGAGCTGCACTCGGGGGTGCAATTCAGCTGGGTGTGCGCCTTGGTACTGTTTGCGAATGTTACCGAACAACAGCTCACCTCAACGCAGATTACCATCGCCGTGCCCTCTCGGTGAGAGAAACCCTGCCCCTGCTGCATCGAAGCAGCACACCAACCGGGGTACTTCAGGAGCAAGCTTGGGTTCCATCGTTGACCTATCCACGTAACGCGGCGTCGGTCCGGGATTTCCACCTCACCTTACCTCACCTCACACCCTGTAGAGCTTGACTGGGGTTTCGGAAGGCATCGAAGCCTCTCGCTCCACTCATAGAACCAAGCGCAGCAGCCTCGAATCAGGGCAAGCTAAATTACCTGGTTATCTAGAGGCAAGCGGGCAGCGGTTGACGGCCGTTTGTATGGTGTGAGTGCAGAGCTGTGCTGGGAGGACGAGACTTTGTGACGAGGGTTTCCTAGTAATAGGCCATCGTTTCCCCACGACCCCTGCGCAATATCTTCCGTTCGATGTGATTAGGCCAAGCGTATGTGCTATGGAATTTGTAGACAAGCAATGCCGCTTGTTCCATCCGTTCTTGCAGGTTACATCAATAACGATGCGGGGGACGTCTTAGAAGGTCAACGCCAACCCTGCATTTGCAGCAACCCTTGACAGCTGTGTGCCATTTCCTTTCTGCCGAAAAAAAAATGTTGTTGTTGAGTGGAAAGCATCATGCGCGGCATCGCGTTCCTGATGCTCGGCCAAGCCCCGTTGCCTCTCATGACGACGGGGGGAAGGGCCGACAACAGGCTGGATCAGGGACCAGGGGATTGTGACCTGGGGAAGAAGGTCTGAGCTTCTCATGAGGTGACATGTCGGCATCAAACGCCCACAACAGTCGCCAATATGGGACCCTATTCCAACAACTGGCCTGTTTATTGGCGTAGTGGCGTTCCGAATGAGTGGGGGTTTACTGAGCCCCTCGCGTGAATGAGGTCTTTCGGGAGTCTAGATCAGCGGCTCGCCTTCATCCGTTGGGATTTCTGGGATGCAGTCGCTTCTTTTTTGCGCTGCCTTGGATCCATGGAAGTAGTAGGCGTGGGCAGAGCATAAGCCCCTGGCTTCGGGGGGACTGGCCTTCAGGTGTTGAAATACTCGCTCCTTTTCGTTCGCTTCCCCGTTTCTCTTCTCGACAAACCTCATCATTCATACTCTTTCTCATTCATACTCGGTTGTTCATAGATCTTTTGATCGCTTCCCCGGCCTCATATTTCGTCATCTGTAACTGCGTTAGCATCTCTATCAACAGAACCCGTCAATCTTCACCTTCCCGACTTGCACAATATTACCGACAAAATGGTCTCGCTGCCTACAGAGATGAAGGCTCTCCGGTATGTCCTTTCAAAAATGCAGCGAGGAACCTGTATATATACATGAGATCAATGTATCCATCAGGGTTACCTGTGCTTGTGTGTTCCCATGATCGCTTAGATCCATCCACCCATGGCACCACTTGGTCATGCGCTCTATTCTTTTACTAACCCTATCTCACCACTTTTTCAGATATGAGAAGCCCGAAGATTGGTCCATCGTGACAGTTCCGCTACCCCAGATGCGAGACAATGATATTCTGGTGAAAGTCAAGGCCTGTGGCGTGTGTGGAACCGGTAAGCCGAACCAATACCCCTGCTCAAGGACATTGCATTGCTAACCTGACTTCGATAGATTTGGTAATTACTCACCAAAGCGGCCAATTATCAAATTACAAAACTAAAAAAAGCCATTAGCACATTCACGAGGGTGAATTCATCGCCAAGTTTCCCCTAATCCCCGGCCACGAAACTGTCGGCGTGGTTGTGGCCATAGGCAAGGTCTGTTTATGGAGCTTCGTTATCCTAACTACCTCTAATGCGGTGAACAGAATGTCAATGGCTTTTCCATTGGAGATCGCGTGGCTGCAGATAACAGCGAGCTTTGCAATGAGTGCTTCTACTGCCGCCGCGGTCAGCCTCTCCTATGTGAGAACGTGAGTCGCCTTAGCCAGCAAATTCTTCGATCAAGACTGACACCGAGAAGTTTAATGCCCATGGTGTTACCATGGACGGTGGATTTGCCGAATACTGTGCATACCCCGCAGCAAAGGTCTTCAAGATCCAGAACCTTTCTTGGGTGGATGCTACCCTTCTGGAGCCTGCCTCTTGCGCATGCCATGGTCTTGAGAAGATCCGCCCTAAGCTTGGATCCCACGTCCTCATGTTTGGAGCTGGTCCCACAGGTCTGGTATGGGTTTCCCTTTTCCCTTCCCATCTCACCCCATTTAACCGAAACCGTTTTTAGATGCTTGCCCAGCTCCTGCGACAGAATGGTGGCTGCAAGGTCACAATTGCGGCTCCAGGAGGTCTCAAGATGGACTTGGCCAAGAGCCTTGATGCTGCAGATGTCTACGTTGAACTATCTCGAAGTGACCCTGTCAAGCAATTTGCTCAACTGCGAGCCGATAACCCCTACGGGTTCGATATTGGTTAGTTATCTCCAGCAGCTAGGGAACTTTGTCTGACAATACAACAGTGGTCGAAGCTACCGGTTCAGTCAAGATTCTGGAAGACTCCATTCACTACGTTCGACGAGGCGGTACTCTTGTCGTATATGGGTAAATATGCCTTTTATTTTCGACAGGGTGAATTTGTGGCAGCTGACTGTCTAAATACAGCGTCTATGCCAACGCCGACCGTGTGTCCTGGCCACCATCTAAAATTTTCGGGGACGAGATCACCATTCTCGGTTCTTTCTCTGAGACGTACATGTTCCGTAAGTTATTATTCAATTTTCAAAAGGCATTGTGTTGAACAAGGCGCAGCTGCTACTATCGACTACCTCGACTCCGGAAAGGTCAAGACGGCAGGCATCGTGAATAAGACATTCAAGCTTGAGGACTTCGATAAAGCTTTGCAGAGCATCAGGGATAAGAGCGCGATCAAAGCTGCCATAGTGTTTGACGATGAGGAGCCCGCCACTGAGACCGAAACGAATGGCGCTGGCATTCCTGAAGAAACCGCCAATGGTAATGGTGTGTCTGCGACTGAGGAGGATGAGAAATCACCTGTGCCCGAAGTGACAATGGAGGAAGCACCAGCTGAGGAGAAGGCCCAAGAAGAGGCCAACGGGGTGGAGAAGTCCGAGTAAGGGATCAGGTCCCAAGTTTACGTCTCTGCGATTGATACAAAGATAGCACTGTATACTGTTTTTAGATCAGTTTTTAATGGGGAACTTGGGTAATTGTGCGTTAAATCATACTGTCACCGGGTATAGGATCCATGATTCCCCGCAAGCACGCTGCATGTGGAGCATGTCCCAGCATGGTGGTACAGCGTTGCAGCGGTACTTGACACGAACTGTCTTCGACTCGGGTCTAACTAGAGATTTCAGTTGTGCTGAATGGTCTGTTTGAACGCGCGTCATCTCGTGGTTTTATTAACACGACCATTGGCGATGAAATGCGCCATGGCATGCATGTGAAGGCGCTCTCACTCTCCAATGGGCCACTTGATTTCTCTGTTTTTATGAACAAACGAGATAATTGATAAGGTGGAGGAGACGTCAAATCTGATACTTTTCCAGCTGTGAATTCTCAAAGCCCTGGAGCTGAATCACTCACAAATAATATTTCAGGCCTGTATATCGGTGCGTAACGAACTGCTACCTGCAATCGCCGCTGACATCAGACGAGACGGACGCATTCACACAACAAGTCACCGAATCTGACTGGGCTATTCGCTACTTGATGTACAAAATACAGTCAGCCCCACCCCTGGCAGGTCAACCTTGCCGCACGTAGTGGTCGCTCACGACTTGTCGCCTGCCCGCAGCTGGAGCAACTGAATCGCTCAACAGCATGCCAGATGCAGGCCGGGCTGTGTGCATGGAACTTCGGTTTATACCCTCCGTACTCGGTTTCAGCTTTGTTTCCATGGCTTCCGGGTTTGTGCTGAGTAGTAGAAACGAAGGGGGCTGCGCCATTGTCAATATCGTATGTCTGTAGATGTTCGCTTGTGCCGCAGGTCAAGCCCATCTGTTCAAAATTAAACCTGCACATGGCTTTCCTCTTTGTGCGTCACAGTCTGCACCAGTCCTCGCTGGCTACCTCACTACACTGTATTGTATCTTGGCTTACCTCTGGTGGTCGCCCCTTGCTCTAATTACAACCCACAGGCTTTCTCAGACGCTTACTTCTCGCCTTCCCCTGCAGCATTTGCGTGCCTGCTTCCGTGACTACCCAATATCACCCAAGTGTAGAAGGACCTAGAGAGAACCACGCAACCAACGCCATTGCCATCATGAATATCGGCGACTCAGCCCTTTTCAGGGAGTATGCTCGGCCTGTCCTCCAGTCTGAAACCATGCATTTATCACGGAGCCGCTCACTTCCAGGCATCATGGATTCCATCGTCCAATATCTAATGAACCGGGCGAAGCTTGACGTCTCGCACATCCGAATTTCGAAGGAAGGAGAAAGGTAAGAGACGATCCGCAGGTCAGACGTCACCTTGTGCTCAATTTTTTCAACAGTTCGTTCGACCTCAGCATCGAATGCCGGGTAACGGGGACCGGCCCTATCGCAAGCACACTTAGCCCCATGGAGCTCGACCTCACGTTTAACAGCTCTGCATTTGGCCAGATTAAGCTACCCGAAATTCGTACGAGTTTCTGGGGTACCAAGATTGTAGTTAAAGAACAAGCGATCAATATCACAGACATGGCCACATACGATGCATTCATACGAAGTATTCTTGTCGATGACGATACCAATTTTGAGCTGGAGAATGGAGAGTGTACGATCCGGTCACTTGGCCTCACGGCGAATTGTGATTACAGTCTCGACATTCCTATCGTGGCCATGGGTGGCCCGCAGATGTCTCTTCGCAAGCTATCCCGATCGGGTGATGAGGGTATTGCGGCGACATTTCGAGTAAATAACCCGAGCCCTGTGGAGCTGGAGCATGGCACCTGTGAATTTGAACTCCGCAACGATAAGGGCGAGAGGCTAGCGGAGCTGAGAGGGGAATTGAAAATAGTCCGAGGCCAATTCGACCTAGTTCTGCAGGGGAGAATCCTACCAGGGGTGGTGCCATCAAACAAGCTCAGGTTGGTTGGAGTCGGTGTGGAAGGGGCCTTATGGTGCAACGTACGGCACGTTGATGTCGTGGTCGACGTGCCGCCGAAGCTAGTGGGGCTGCTTCGATAAGACAACATGGATGATGTCAGGACAGCAACATTTTGAGATGGGCTTTCTATCAAGTTTTCCATTTTTTTTAATAGCATTGTCCCCTGGCGTTGTGGCGCGCAGCTAGTAACCACCCAAACTCGTATGTATGACTTGCTGGGACGGCCATTAATAAGAAGAAACATTTCAATTCGATTGACACAATAAGGACCGTTTCATTGAAATGGAGTGTCACAATTTCAAAAGCGGAGTTGATCGATCGATCGTGGCTAATATATAACCGACAAGGGGACACAGGGATTCGAAAGCACGAACCTAGAGACCAAATCGCGGTATTTGGGCTTAACAATAAGCATGAATACCTTCTTTCAAGTATTGCATAAGGCCTAGGATCCAATATCCAGTAACTAGCGAGAGCTGACCGTGGGCTGCAAAAGTCTGGAACGATGAACCGTTTCATTGGCGCCGTTGCCTAGTCCAATACTGGGTTGCGCAATACTTTGGCAGCAAGGCACACTTGGCGTTCAGCTGCCACACGGCAACCCGGCAAGGACCGGTGCCGGTTTGCGGGGCGAGAGGGAGGCCGTGAGCGGCACGAGAGAGACAGACGACCCCTGCTTAGACTGGCGCCTCCGATAGACCCCTGTTTTGGGCGTATTTCTGGGACGTGGAACAATAGGGCAATGCCTGCAGCACAAGCGGTATGAGAATGAACATTAACATAAGGCTCCTCCCAGTTGGGTGGTGGAGGGTAGATGATTAAGGCTCAACGTGATGGACGACACGGGTTGAGAGCCAATGTGGGTTTGTTTTCATCTTACACGTAGCTGTGGCTCTGGCTCTTTTTTTTTTTTTATGTTTGTGCGTGTATTTTTTTTTTTTTTTTAAAAAAAAACCTATTCATTTACACTCTCCTGCAAGCACTACTGGCGGAAATTGTGCCATGATCGTCATCGGCATTGGAGGTAATATGAGATTCTAAGATTGGCAAGATTGGCATTGGGATTGGCATTTGGTAGCATTGATAGCCCTAATATCATTGTCAAGGGGGCAACCATGGGATCGCTGGCCGGCCGACCCTAGCCAGTCCCATCACAAATTCGGGAAATATGATTTCAGTCACTCGCTGTCGTGTGGTGTTGGACACAATACGCCGTCACCGTATGAGCGATTGATTATGTCAATCTTTAGTGATTGCACTTTTGGGTTTTGATTCGTCTAGACTATCTGCAAGGCTCAAGCTACCCCTGGTCCGCCTTAGCGATCGTCTAGCGGTCTCCGCTGGTGAATACGAGATGCGACGTCAGTATTCCGCAAAGACAGCGAACACTTCAGTGGTCTTGTCCTCCCTTTCTCGTAAATCTAAATTTAATGAGAATTGTTGGCTTTTTATCTCTCTTCTTCTATTGCCGACACCCTTATCTACAGCCTTGTTGGACTTCCAAGGGGTTCTCCGGAGCCTTTTTTGACGCCATTCCTTCGGGCCACGACTGGAACTCCGGGGACCTGAGCATCCCTTGGCGGCCTATGCGGTGCAGCAGCGCATACACGGTACGCTACTCAAGCCCGTCCCACTGCCATCCACATCGCCAAGTGGACGAGACCTTAGGTTCGTCTGGGGAATACCGTGCCAGGGGGGACCAACCGAAAGGAAGAGCAGGCGGTTAGATAATTCCCAGACACTCCGTCGTCTTCCTCCCCCTCAACCACTTACTCTTGTGACAGTCAACGTGTCCAAGCTTGCGAAGCCTGCGCTGAGTGTGACAGCACGTCTATAGCACAAGGCTAATTCCTACTACGCATACACTCGTGTGCTGCATTGCACGCTGCTGGTCCCAGCAGTCGGGCTGTGTTTCACCACCACAGCCGCGGCTGTTGCTCGCTGGCGTCGACCTTTCTTTTATTAGACCCCCCTGGGTCAGCTAGATCCAAGCAGCTGAAAGTTGCCGACCAGGCTAGAGCATCTTGGCCTCTCTTATTTTTTTTTTCTTTCTTGGACATTTGCATTTCCTTGGCGCATTTTTCTTTTTTGTCTTTTTTTCTGGGGACTGGTGAGGCTTCTTCTCTCCCCGATGCAGCCTTTGGCTGTTCGCTGCTGCTGCTGCTGTCAACATCACCACTCACTCACCTTACCATCCGATCGTCTAAAATCAAAGCACCGTCCCCGTGACGCCTGAGAGCTCTGACAGTGGAAATGGCTCCCTGGTCAACTCGCCGTGGGTCTCAACCCAACCGCTCCAACAGTGACCTCATTAGTCGACTTCACACTTCCGCCCTGCACACGCCGACGACGCTGCCCCCGGCCTTTGGTAGCCGCTTTGATCTTTCCAGTGCTCACGTCGACTCGAGCGACTCCGACGCCGACATTCACGCCGCCCCATCCTCGACATCGCGCCCGTCCAAAGCTCGCCATTCGCGCTCTATGAGCCAGCCCTTTCCCTCCCTTTTCAGCAGCAAGAAGAAGAGGCAGAATTCCATCGGGGGCCCTTCGCCAGATCTAGGTTTCGCCGACGATGACGCAGTCATGCCTTCGCGACCACCTACCAAGACTCACACCCGCGGCGGGCCAGCCGGCAGCAAGGACTTTGCGACTGGGAACTGCATGACCTGTGGGTCCCTTGTGAGATGGCCCAGGGAGCTCAAGGTCTTCAAGTGCACCATCTGCATGACGGTGAATGATCTGGAGCCGCCGAGCGCCGATGGGCCAAGGTCTCGCCGCGATGCGACTCAGGGCCCTCCCAATGCGCCGCAGCCAAGTCCACCACCACGAGGTACGCCGCTCTTGCGAACTGATTTGTTTCAATGACCTGAAATTGACAAGGAATACATTAGTTCAATACATCTCAGTCGAGCACACGAGACGAATCGTTCACCAATGTATTCATTCACATCTATCCAGGAAATTTGGAAAGACCCCTGTACGTGTGCCTGAGAACCACCCTCAACCACAAAACGGCAGCTCCTTCAGCAGCCGGATGCAGGCCAATGGCCATGGGCCAGGACCGCAAGATACTTCCGCCCCAAACTCATCTCCGTCGATACATGTATCACAATACGTCTTTGACGAGCAGCCGACTCTCCGCCCAAGTCCTGCCCGCACCACCTCACCTCGTTCATACTCGACATCCTTTACAGAGAGACCCTCTGTGCAGAGCGTTTTGTATGACGGAAAGCCGAAGGGACACCAGAGAATGCCTTCACGCACCCCTGATGGTGACCCCAAGAGAATTTTTAAACCTTTGGAAGACTATATAGTGGCCTGCTTTAATTCTTTCGAATGCGTCAACTCGTCCTTTACGACTCATCATTTTCGACATCCGTCCAGAGGAGGTAGCGAGAACTTTCGAAGGAAACCAGCGCCGCAGGTTCCACCCCCTCCGCAACGCGAGCCGCCCCGTGTCCCGCAGCAACAACGGGAGGTGCAAAAGCCCCCGGAACGTCGCAACCAGCGGGAGCAGCCGCCGTCGCAGCCGCAACCGGACCCAGGTGTTTGGGATTTGGACCCCAAGCTGCTCCTTTTGGGCGATTTCGCCGAGAATGGAACATGGTGGACCGGTGGGCAAGGAGAGATCGCGCCCGGACCCAAGTCACCACCAATCCGACAGGATACATCCCCCAGCAATTCCCTAACTAGCGTCAAATCTCCTCAGATACACTGGGGAGACCTGACGAATTGGTATTCCTTGGTGACCAGTTCCGCTGAGGGATGGTTTAGTATCTATGAGGTGTTGTCTCAAGAGGAGGGTTTTAAAGGGCCAACAGATGCAGAACTGGAAGCAATTGAGCGCGAATTCTTACATGCGCAAGAGCATTCTCGGAGGATTCTGCTTAAAGCGACCGAAATGCTTCTCAAGAGACCTGGAAGACCGTTTAGGGATCCTGCGGACCTTCGATTCCTTCTCATTCTTCTGGAAAACCCCCTGTTCCACCAAGGCCAACAGCTCTTCCGCGGCTTACTTCAACCTGAGATGAAGGCACCGCCACCTCCGAAAAAGGAGGACTCATCAGACAAGACTCAATCCACGCCTGAATCTGGCCCCTTGTCAGGCCATCACTCGGGCATTGTCAAGCGCATCATTGGTTTGATGTCGCACTCTTCAATTGAGTGTCACAATCAACTAATAACCTGGTTTGCGAAATATCACCTCTCACGCTTTTCAAAGCTCAAGGAACTGGTTTCCGGATTCCTCACATATCGCATGCTGCGACAAAGCGAGAAGAAGCAAGAGGTCAAGGTGGACATCACTGCTGGTCTCATCCCGCAGATGCAAGAGGGCCGATCGGGCGCTTATCTTTACGACGAGATCAACGTATCCAGCTCGTCCAAGAAGCCCAAGGAGCCCACTAAAAAGATCACGTATAGTGATGACTGGCAGATCAAAGCTACGTCCCGCGTTTTGGCGCTGCTCTTTGCTGCAAACAACTTGCCTCATGTACGACGTGGAGATGACCCTTCACCGAACCCACAGGATAATCTCGGTGCTGTTCGTGATGGTGTCCATGCGAACGGACAAATGCTGCCAACGAGTGACTTTTACAACTCTATGATTGACAATGCGGATCTCATTGCAGATTTTGAGAACTGGGAGGGGAGGAAAGGCAAGTTTTCGTTCTGCCAATATCCATTCCTTCTTAGCATCTGGGCCAAGAACCGAATATTAGAGTATGACGCTCGTCGACAGATGGAGAGCAAAGCGCGCGATGCATTCTTTGATAGCATTATGAGCCGCAGAAGTGTTAATCAATTTCTCATGCTGAATGTTCGCAGAGATTGTCTGGTAGATGACAGTCTCAAAGCAGTCAGTGAGGTCATCGGCAGTGGTAGCGAGGACATCAAAAAGGGACTTCGTATCGCCTTTAAGGGCGAAGAGGGTATAGACGCCGGTGGTTTGCGAAAGGAATGGTTCCTGATACTCGTCAGGGAGGTTTTTAACCCCGATCATGGTAAGTACAGAGCTCCCCAAATACCTTACCCCTGCACCTGACTGACCGTTTCTTCAGGACTGTTCCTTTACGATGAAGATTCTCAGTACTGTTATTTCAACCCCAATTCCTTTGAGACCTCAGACCAGTTCTTCCTGGTTGGCGTGGTCATGGGCATGGCTATCTACAATTCTACTATTCTGGATCTGGCTCTTCCGCCATTTGCTTTCAGAAAGCTCATTGCGTCTGCCCCTACGCAGGGCACAGGAGCATCAGGTCATCCCAGACCGGCGATGCGATACACTCTGGAAGACCTCGCCGAATACCGCCCAGCGTTGGCACGCGGATTACGCCAACTACTAAACTTCGACGGAGATGTTGAGTCGACCTTCTCTCTTGATTTTGTCATTGATGTGGATAAGTACGGAACAACTGTACAGGTTCCCCTATGCACTGGAGGCGAACGAAAGCCAGTAACGAACAGCAATCGCCGGGAATATGTGGACCTCTATGTGAGGTATGTTCTTGATGTGGCGGTGAAACGACAATTTGAACCCTTTAAACGGGGCTTCTACACGGTGTGCGGAGGCAACGCACTATCTCTGTTCCGACCTGAGGAGATTGAGCTTCTGATTCGAGGATCGGACGAGGAGCTGGATATTTCTTCTCTCAGAGCTGTTGCCCAGTATGATAACTGGGAAAGTAAAAAGCCAGACGGCTCGGAACCCATGATTGATTGGTTCTGGGAGACATTCCAGGCCGCCAATGCCAAGGATCAGCGGAAGCTTCTCCTATTTATTACCGGCAGCGATCGAATCCCGGCTATGGGCGCGGCAGCGCTGCCCATCAAAATCTCCTACTTGGGCGATGAGGCGGGCAGGTTCCCAATCGCTAGAACATGCTTCAATCTCATTTCACTGTCACGGTACGAATCCAAAGAACAACTGGAAAAAATGCTGTGGATGGCTGTTCATGAGAGCGAAGGGTTTGGATTAAAATAATGGATGGCTATTGCACACTTTGATGAGACACACGATTTTATATTTCTAGGAGTTTTGATTTGGAGGCCAGCAAGCAAGCTCACGGGAACATCCATTTATAGACAGACACATTTGTGGGTATTCAAGCATGAACTAGATTACAGAATGGCGCAGCATGTTGAACAGAGCCGTGCAGGAGAGGGACGTTGGCGACTCCGTACCCCGTTATGAAGCCCTTTGGCAGCAACGTATTCATCATGACTCTGGACTCGGCAGGTCGCGGGTGAATGTAGAACCTTCAATAAACCGTTAGCAGCGCTGAAATTGATCAATTGAATTTACTTAGCACGATTTCCACCTTGAGCTAGCTGTAGAAATTGCACCATGTAAATAGGTGTGTAGATGACGGTGAGGATATGTATACATTTGACTACGTTTCACAAATTTCACACTCCTGAGCGTGACTGTTGACAGGGTGAAGACGGCTTTATTTGCCTTGCCTTGCCTCGCCCCCGTTTCACCAAAATTCATATTGAACATCATGTTGCGCAAATCAGATCATTGATGGTTTTGGATTCATGTTCCCAACTAGTACATTGCCATGTGGATATGGCACCGATTTAATACACACGTATTGTACAGCCTTTGTCGTCCTCCGCTTAGGTTTGGTTTATTTTTTCAACCCTTGTTTTTCTTTTGTTTCTCTTTCTCCTCTTTACGCCTCCTCTTCCGCCACGCCACCGGCCGCCCGGGCACGCTTGAGCATCTCCTCCTCGCGCTTCCTCTCCTCACGTAGGCTCTTGACGCGCTCGCGGTCGACGTCGGCCTGCCTGCGCATGGCGTCGAGCTCCTGGATCTCGCGGATCTCCTCGGGGGTGGGCTGGATGACGACGGCCTTGGTCTCGGCCAGGAGGAACTCGAGGATGTGCGACGAGTGCTTCTTGGTCATGTCGATGGTGACGACACGCTCGTCGGTGTCGGGCGCAGGCGCCTTGGACAGGTTGTCCCGCGACGAGGCAGGCTGGTTGCGCTGCTCCGGGGCGACGTCGGCGGCGGCGGCGGGCTTGCGCATGTAGATGGACATTGTGGGGGCTTGCGAGTTCTGCGTGTGCCTGTTGACGATCATCGGGACCGCAGGGTTGTGGTACTTTAGCCTGGGGAGGTTCTCGAGCCAGAACTTTCTGCAATTCGAAGCTTCATGTCAGAGGAGGGCGTGACGGTGAGGTGCGGTGCGGTGTGGTGGTATTGGGGGAACTGACCTGGCACCCATGTGGCCTCCATTGAGCGACTTGGCAAAGTCGAGGTGAATTCTAGTGACCTCCTTGGGGAGGATTGCTGCTCCAGGGCCGCATTGTACGTTGATTAGCTGCGAGGCGTGAGCACGACGGAGCCGGTCATGTGTCGATGTCCAAGAGATTATATTGTACCTTCTGTGGTCAAAAGTTAGCGCTGTTTCGCTGTCCAGAGAGGGGCCAATTCGCCAACGTACCTTGCGAAGCAAATTTAGCCGTTCACCAAGAGACCTCATCTTGCGAGAATATGTGACGCCCCAATGCCAAGGCGTTGCCAATTCTCCCGATTCAAAAGGCTTCAGGTCGTTTTTTCGCGATATGCTTCGAAAAGTCGACCACCCGATCGGACCCACCCCTGCGGTGGACTGAGGGTGGTGGCGGGCCGAACGTTGACCCGGCCAGCCCAGGAAGCACTGAGCACCAGGCAGGATGGTGGGGTCCTCACATGCGAGAGGGCCCCTGTCGTGTGCCTGGGTGTGGCGGGCGGGCCATGTAAGTGGGAGTGGGAAGGGAAATTTTTGGAGGCTTGATTTTGCGATTGTCCAAGTCTTGGCCGAACGACGACAACGAGGAGAACTCACCCCACGATGCACCGAGCATTGTCGGCACGATGGCTCAACCGAGCGCTCAGCATCAGCGAGCCTACGGCTTCTAGCGCCGTGCCGCTGTTTTTGTGTCCCGCCGTGGGAGCGCACCGCTTAACGAGATCGCCGTTGATGACTTCGTCCCCTCGACCATCCATGTACTCCAGACGACTGAACCACACCGATGCCACACCAATTGATCCCGTCGCTACCCCTCAAGAGACAACCACACAGGCACCGGAATCTCTAAGGAAGCTTCCTTTGAACTGCTCTGGTTGTGGTGCTTTCACACAAACGACCCAACCCCAGCAACTGGGCTACTTTGACTTGGAGAGCAAGAGGGTGAAGAAATGGCTGAGCCCGCCCAAGTCCGATCCCAGGGAAAAGGATTCAGCAGAAGATGGAGTTGTGGATGAGGCGCTAAAATCCTTGGACCCGAGCAAGCTTAAGGAATTGGGCTTGGATCCCAATCTTTTGAAGACAGGCTCAGAGACGCAAGGTGCTGCTATGGCTGGTAAGGCACATTGAGTGAAGCAACGATAAAGCATCGACTAATAATTGAATTGCAGCTCGGGTTCCAGATAAACAGCCTGTGTGCGACCGATGCCATAACTTACAACACTACAACATCTCCAGCGACACGGCCAAGGTCCCCATGTTCCACCCTACTGTCGAGTCGCTGCGTGAGACGATTGAGGAATCACCGCACAAATACAACCACATTTACCACGTCATTGATGCTGCTGATTTTCCCATGTCGCTGATTCCGCGACTAAATGTGCTGCTGGGTGACATCCCTCTGCGAACCCGCAATCGACGATCCCGCTCGGGCAAATATCAAAAGGACCGAAAGACGGAGCTGAGCTTCATCATTACGCGGAGCGATCTCCTTGCGCCAAAGAAGGAAATGGTGGACACCATGATGCCCTACCTGCGCGAGGTGCTGCGAGAAGCACTTGGACGTCTGGGCGGTCGTGTGCGTCTGGGCAATGTCAACTGTGTTAGCGCGAGGCGCTCATGGTGGACGAAGGATCTTAGGGAGGAGATCTGGAAGCGGGGTGGTGCCGGCTGGATGGTTGGGAAAGTTAATGTTGGTAAGAGCCAGTTGTTTGAGGCTGTCTTCCCCAAGGGGAGAATGGGCAACCATAATGACGCCAAAGGTGATTCGGTGTCAACATATCCTCAGGAGGGCCTTGAAACCGAGCCAATCGCAGAGACCGTTGACGAAATCGATTCCCTGGAGGACCTCGACATTGGAGACCTGCTCCCCCCAGCTCAACCCGCGACGAATTATCCCGAAATGCCCATCGTCTCGTCATTACCTGGCACAACAGCTTCACCTATTCGAATTCCCTTTGGAAACAAAAAGGGCGAGCTAATTGACTTACCAGGTCTGGCACGAAGCGACCTCGACTTGTATGTCAAAGAAGAAGACAGACAGTCGATGATTATGAAGAAGCGCATCGTGCCCGAGCAGATTACACTAAAGGCTGGCAAATCACTGATATTGGGTGGAGGTCTCATCCGCATCACGCCTCAGAACCCGAACACAGTTATTCTAGCCTATAATTTCACACCGTTGAACGAGCATCTTACTCATACAGATAAGGCAATCGCCTTTCAGGACCAGACGCGGCAGTCGATTGGCGTCCCGAGCATCATGCTAGATGGAATCGGTGACAAGATGAAGCATGCCGGAACCTTCAAGTTGTCTCATGACGTCACAAAAAAGAGGGCCGGGCCGCTGACTAGGAAAAACGCGGTTGGAATGACGGTGGATCGGCTGCCGTTTAGGGTTCTTTCGACTGATATCCTGATTGAGGGAGTTGGCTACGTCGAACTGGTGACCCAGGTCCGATCCCGAGATCTCGACGTTGGCCCACCCACAATTCGCCGAGTTCAGCAAGTCACCACGAGTCGTGAGAAATCACATGAAAGCTCAGATCCGTTTTCTTCCCTCTTTAACAACCGAAGAGACACGAATGAGCGCGTTGTGGAAGAAGTGGTTGAGGAACAGGTCGAGCCTGATTGGCCAGCAGTCGATGTTTTTAGCCCCGAGGGCCAATTTATTGGGTCGCGCATGCCCATCAATGGATGGCTCAACAACAAGCCTCGCGTATTAGCGAAGCACAAGAAGAGCCGCCCACGACGAAGTATGACAGGTGCTAAGAAGAAGGAAAAGGCCGAGCGACGGGCAGCCTCGGCTTGGGTGCAATGACGTATTAATGTATGCGATGTAACACGACAACCTGTATAGTATCTAGACACACTGTACCAACAACAGCCTGTAAAAACAACACGAAGACTACTCAAGAGTTATACCAAGGACCTTATCTCATGTCCAACGAGGCATATGCATGGAGCTAACCGTGTGCAGTCATGATGATGTGACAAGTGCCTCGGACAATAATGGTGATCGGCGGCTCGGCTTGCATTCCAGGGATCAGCTTATGTTTCAGTAATGACGTGGGGTAACCCCAGATTTTTTGCCCCTCCAAAAAAAACAACGCCTAAAGCCGACGATATTCGAACGACTTGGATTTCTCATCATAGCGCGTGACCCGACGACAACACCACTTTTTACACCTTCCACAGACACTGCAAACAAGAACCCCCCCTCCCCTCCCTCCACCGAAAGCGCCAGAAGGAGAAGGGTCTGGGTTAGAAAAGGCGGCACTCAAGACAGCCTTCCCCTTGCACGGAGACCCGCAGCACAACGAACGGCCATGTCGCAACAGCAACGACCACAACAAAGCGCACCGGCGCCCTCCCAGACCCAGACGGAGCAGGCGACGCCGGCCGTTTCCAATGCCCCCGCGCCGCGAATTCTTCGCCTAAGAGGCGACCATCAGTCCAACGGCAGATCGGTGCAGTGGGCCGAGGACGTGGTGGACAATGAGGGTCTCGGCCGGAAGAGCTCCAAAGGTATGATTTCCCCCCTCTCTCCCCTCCCTTGTCTTGATGAGATTTCGTAGCCCCTCTTCCCCCTTCTAGATTATTGAATCCTTCTTTGATTTTTTTTTTTTTTCGACTCTTTAAATTTAATTTACTAACCCCGCGATTTCAGTCTGTTGCATCTACCACCGGCCAAAAGCCGTAGGCGAATCGAGCGACGAGTCCTCATCTGACTCTGATTCCGACTCGAACTCCGATTCGGAGCCCGACGGCGCCAGACCGGCGGGCGGCAAGGGGCGAGCGTGCGGGCACGACCACGGGCGAGGGCGCGGCAGCAAAAAGGGCAAGGAGAAGAGAGCCCCGAGCCCAAACGCCTATGAAAAGGTGCCCAAGCCCAAGCCAAGGGACGGGCCCGGAGGAAATACTGCATAGAGATAAATTCAGTACGGTTGAGGGTTGGATGAGAATGGCGTTCTTTTCTTTTACTTTCTCTCTCTCTTTTTTTTCTACTTCAAGGACTGCAAGAACAGATAGAGGGGCCAGGCTAGTTTTTGGTTAGCATGAAGGGGGCGGGAAGGGAGACACGGGCTGGGTTATATATCATTCACACACAGACAAGAACGAGCGAAGCATCATGATTGCAGATAGAAACCATCTGTAATTCTAGCGTTAGGATTTTTTCCCCTATAACTTTTTTCCTTTAATATACAAAGGGTATAAACCCGGCATTTCAAGGGTTCCCAAACGTCTCTTCATCGTGTCTCGTTTATGTCTTTAAAATGAGAATCATGTATAGTACAGAAATAAAAAAAAAGATTGGTGGTGATGGGCAGAGTCAGTCTGAGCCCTCAACCTGCTTGCTACCGCTTTGCACCACGAAATATTTGCCCATCGTCCTCGAGGCTGTACTCAGGGCATCCCAGTTCTCAGCCTCAGACTCGATCTTGTCTCGCACCCTCTTGGGCCGTTGGTAGTGGCCGAAGAGCATCTCCCGCTCGAGAACCTCCTTGAGGTCAGCAAGCCCGAGTGCATTTTCCTCCCGGGCCTCGAGCGTCTCGTCGCGGATGGCGCGCAGGGGCTCGACGCCTGTCGTGTCGACCCGCTGCACGGCGCGGACGAACTGAAGCTGGCTCTGCAGCGTGTTGATCATGGCGGTTTCGGCCTCGGGGCTGCTCGGCGGTGGCAGGGCAGACAGGCGTAGAAGATGGTGAAGCTGGGCGGGGGTGATGTGCTCTGGGGGCGGCGCCGACGGCGACGACGAAGGGAGCAGGCTGCGAACGGACCACGAAGGCTTGGAGAGAATGTCGGCGGCTGTAGATTTGGTCGCGAGAGATCGGGTGGCTGTGCGATGCGATGTGCGAGCTATTGGAACTATCATGGCATGACGCAGAGCCAGCCGCCGGCAGGATGAGCAGAGTGCCATTGTGAGCGAGGGTGTCGGCAAGGATGCAAGAGTGGCCAATGGTAATTCTAGCGCCAGCAAGATGTTTTGAGGGTCGAGCCCGGCGCCTAGAGCGTGATGTAATGTGCCCTGCTCCCGCTCCGAATGCGAAAGCGCTTGATGTGGTGTTGGTGACGAAAAATAACCAATCCCTGCACGTTGAGCTGCAAGGCCCAGAGCAGGGCGCGATGGGGGGGAACCTACAGCGAGGTGTGGGCACGAACAGCAGGCTCATGTCGACATACTTTGGGCTAAGCCACCAAGAAACCGGGGTGACGTCTTGCGCATTGGCGGTAGGCTACCCCACCATGGCTGGGTGTCTTTCTGCAATGTGGCTCAGGCGGCGCCCGTCGTCATAAGCTCTCGACCGCAAGCAACCAGCAACGTCCCTCGAGAACACACCCATCCATAAACACACAACACCGTCGCCTCTGCGTCGCTTCGGTTTTCGCCCCCATCGCATCTCCCTACAACCCACGACTCGTCGCAATCATGGCTCAAGACCCTCGCGCCCTCCTCCAGAAGGTCAGCTCCCCCATCCTCCAACCCCTCCCCCACCTTGGGCTCTCCTCATCATGAGCCTTGCCGCTTGGCCTTGGCTGGTTTATGGCATTCTCACCTTGCTGGCCCATAATAACAATGTCCGATCGCTCACCATGTTTTGCAGGCCCAAAAGCAGCTGCAGAGCGCCAGCGGCGGCTTCAGCTTCTTTGGTGGCCGCGAGGATAAGTACCAGGAAGCCGCCGACCTCTACATCCAGGCCGCAAACGCTTTCAAGATGCAGAAGCAGAGTATGTCGCAAGAACCACCCAGTCTCACCCTTTTCATTTTGCGTTATCTTGATTTCTTTTTTTTTTCAGCGCCGAGTGACTAATGTTTTCTTTTTGCGCGACAGATATCGAAGCCGGAAAAGCCTTTGAGCAGGCCGCTCAGGTCCAGACACAGAACCTCAAGGAGCCCGATGACGCCGCCAACTCTCTCGTCGATGCCTTCAAGGCCTACCGCAAGGACGATCCTCAAGCCGCCGCCCGCTGCCTGAATGTTTCCATCGAACGCTATTGCGCCAAGGGGAACTTCCGCCGTGCTGCTTCCCACAAGGAGAACCTCGGCGAGCTGTTCGAGCAGGACCTTGGCGACAACAAGGCCGCTCTCGAGTGCTACGAGGCTGCTGCCAGCTGGTATGAGGGAGACAATGCCACAGCGTAAGTTTCTTCTTGGATTTCTGATTTCTGATTGCGAATCAAGTGCATTTGCGACTAACACGGCTTTTTGATCAGCCTCGCCAACAAGCTCTGGCTCAAGGTTGCCGATCTTGCGGCAATCGACGGCGACTACTACAAGGCCATCGAGAATTACGAAAAGGTTGCTGAGGTATCCGTCAACAACAACTTGATGAAGTACAGTGTCAAGGATTATCTCCTGAAGGCCGGTATCTGCCACCTTGCTAGCGGCGACATGGTGGCTGCCCAGCGCGCTCTGGAAAAGTACCGTGAGCTCGACACTTCATTTGCTGGCCAGCGCGAGCATCAATTGCTTGTGAAACTATGCGAGAGCATCGAGGCCAACTCCCAGGAGCAGTTCTCGGACGAGCTCTTCAAGTTTGACCAAGTGAGCAAGCTTGACAAGTGGAAGACAACCATATTGGTTCGCGTCAAGAACTCCATTGAGGAGGCTGATGATGAGTTCGCCTAAGCACACCAGTCGCAAACCTAATGGGGAAGAAGGCTCTGAGCGGGAGTGTGGAAGAGAAGCGTGAGCGAACGAATTGATGGGTGGGCGGGAAGAACTGAATTATATCACATGCAAAGCAAACCATTGGAATTGCGTTTTGGGACCTTGTTCGTCATCTTGAATGCTTAAGATAAGAGTGAGGAGAAGAGAGAGGGAGATATTGAAGCCTCCGCGACGAATCCACATCGCGAGTGGAAAGATGGGCCGGACATAGACAAATTACATTACCTTATGAGCAAATGCTTGAATGCCCTGGCAAGTTTGAGACTCGCTGACGAGAATGCGGCCTTCCACAACTATATTACACGAGAACGCGACAAATTAGGATGTCATATCCAAAGTATGGATGTACCCGAAATCGTTCGGTTGCTGACCGCAGCGATAGTGCTACACCCGGCAATTGTTTGTCCGGCAGGAAACAGTTTAATATGAGATACCTTTTAGGCAACCCAGGAGCCTTGGCCATGGTGTGACATGAAAATAACCACCTATCGTACCATCCGTTTGCATAAGCCTCCTTGGATTGTTCCCTACAAGAGATTACCACAACAACATGCCTTAGTTTCGGGCCGCCGCATCATGAATTGTCGGATATGAAAAGCCACTGCTTGTTGCGCCTCCCCCTGCGCTGTCATGCAGATATAAACCGATTATTATGAATCAAGGGGATGGATTTAGGCAAATTCAACGGCCATGGTCCTGTAAAGAATGTGGAGAGGGCTGTAAGAGTACATGCGCTTAGATGTCAACCCTGACCCTAACCCTAACCCTTCCATGATAACTAGACTTGAGCGAAGACGCAAATCAGGGTTATTTTCTTCTTGGGTTTCCCTTCCAGTGCTTCCCTGTTGAGTGTTATTGGAATTTTAAAATATAATTAGTCTTTATCATACTACTTCTTCCATGTGACATGCTTCTATGCAAGTGAACGTGTGACTTAAGGCCATATTGGCCACGGCGCTGCGCTAAAAAAAAAAAAACAAGCTGCGGGCTCAACAAGGAACCAGGCCACAGAGGTGGCATACAATTATAGTTATACGATAGAGTTTGCCATGAAAATCTTGTTGTTCTGTCCAAAAAAAAAAACCCCAAATATCTTATGCTGGTGTATACAACAGCGACAACAACGACAACAACGACAACAACAACGACAACAACGACAACAACAACGACGACGACGACGACGTCAACAAGTAGCAGGCTCCTACACTCCTCTACTCTTGGCATCATGGCTGTTGCCGCTCCACACACAGGTGGAACGCCAAAGGTGCTCTCGGCTCTGTTGAGGCAGGCGCAGGAAACAGCCAATAGCTTGAAACGGAGGCGTCACTTGGCGGGCAGCGACGCCGAAACTCGTCTTGCTTCTGGCGCAGCACATGTAGCATGCATAATATAAAACCCATAACCACCACACCAAATAGCTAAGGAGGTAGTCAGTGCTTTTGTTTCCTAGCAAGCCCGGAGCCGAAGAAACCATTGCCAAGCTAAACTCCTCCGTCGCAGAGGAAACGGAATGTTATGCCTAAACCGAAAGATTTTGGTGAACAAGTCTATTAAACCGTGAATAATGATTGCCCAGAATTGATTTGTTGCTCTATTTTACACTCATTAAGGAAACATTCTACTCAGTCGCTCAAGTAGAAAATATCAAGTTCAGAAGCCAAATAAGTGGCCAGACAAGAGGTTCGAACATAAGTCACGCCAGAGAAACAATTGTTATGCATTAATGGAAGACTTTTTTTTCATTACTATATGTGGATAAGATTGTTGAGGCCCTTCAGCGATCTACGCTTACTGGGCGCCATCGACCTTGGCAACGTGGGCCAAGAGGTCGAGGACACGGCGGGAGTAACCCCACTCGTTGTCGTACCAGCTGACGACCTTGACAAAGTTGTCGTTGAGGGAGATACCAGCCTTGGCATCGAAGATGGAGGAGTTGGGGTTGCCGTTCAGGTCAGAGGAGACAACGTCGTCCTCAGTGTAGGCCAAGACGCCTGGAATACTTGTTAGACTTCTGTTATACGCGGTAGAAATGGCAGAGGAAAGTGACTAACCCTTAAGTTCGCCCTCGGCAGCAGCCTTGACGGTGGCCTTGATGTCATCGTAGGAAGCACCCTTCTCAAGGCGGACAGTAAGATCGACAACGGAGACGTTGGCGGTGGGGACACGCATGGACATGCCGGTAAGCTTGCCGTTGAGCTCAGGAATGACCTTGCCGACAGCCTTGGCGGCACCGGTGCTGCTGGGGATGATGTTCTGGGCAGCACCACGGCCACCTCGCCAGTCCTTGGCGGAGGGACCATCGACGGTCTTCTGGGTGGCAGTGTAGGAGTGAACGGTGGTCATGAGACCCTCAATGATACCGTACTTGTCGTTGAGGACCTTGGCGAGGGGAGCCAAGCAGTTGGTGGTGCAAGAGGCGTTGGAGATGACCTGGGGCTTGCCGTCGTACTTCTCGTGATTGACGCCCATGACGAACATGGGGGCATCAGCAGAGGGAGCAGAGATGATAACGCGCTTGGCGCCACCCTTGAGATGGGCGGAGGCCTTATCGATGGTGGTGAAGACACCAGTGGACTCGACAACGTACTCGGCGCCGGTAGAGCCCCAGGGGATGTTGGCGGGGTCACGCTCGGTGAAGAACTTGACGGTCTTGCCGTTCACGATGAGGTCCTTTCCGTTGTTGGAAACCTCACCCTTGAAGGCACCGTGGGAAGAATCATACTTGAGCATGTACTCCTGTGAAGTGGGAAGATGATATTAGCGTCGAACATGCTATGGATTGATTCGATGAATGGTTTGTGCTTTTTGAGAGGGAGGGTTGGGAGGGCGTTGCACGAAAACGGAAGTCACAACCCTTTTTGCCATTATCATATCATGACTGGCTTTGGGGACCAAGCTTTCCGGTTGTGCACAGAACGAAAGAGATGTGTGGTCGAGCCATGGCGTGGGTGGCGCCAGGTGGGATGCTCGGCGGTGGCATGATGTGATTCACAGGCAAGGGGGATTGATGTGTGTATAGGTTCGGGTTTCTCGGGGGTATCGTATCGAAGAGTGTAGAGAGTTCGAAGAGGGGGGAAAGATTCGTAGAGTAGGAAAACTTACAGCGTAGTGAGGCTCGATGAAAGGGTCGTTGACGGCAACAACCTCGATCTCGGGGAGCTCGACGGAGTTGCGGAAGACGATTCGGCCAATACGACCGAAACCGTTGATGCCGACCTTGATGGGAGCCATTTTGAGTACTTGGGAAAGAATCTTTTGGAGTTATTGAAAGGAAGAAGTGATGGTGAACGGAGGAGAACAAGGTGAGGCTCAGTGAGGGGGTGGGGTAATTTATGTTGTTTGCTCGTCCACGCGAAGGCACGGAAGGGCGAGGACCTGGATGTACCTCGTCCCACCGCAGCACCCGGGACTGCAAAAACTCGAGGCTTCTACTGGTCAATTTTGGCCCGGTACATGGCCTCTTCCTGAGCACATTCACGGAGGAAAGCTGTTGCTTTCTGAGCTGGGAAGTGGGGCGAGCTCGCCGTAAAGGAGGGGCAGAGGGCCCTTGGAAGTCATGGAGAGGGAGTGAAGGTGGTGAAGTGGGGGGAGGGGTATGAAAGTGGCGAGCACAAGCTCCATCAGCGCAGGGCCGACCTAGGCCAGGGAGGGGCAGCATGGGCATGGGGCGTGGGACATGGGTGGTGCAGGGATGAGGAGGGGCAACGGACCGCTGGGTGAAGTGTGTAGATTGGATCGGCTGAGGGTGTGAGGGACATATCATCATCATGATTTCTGTTCTAATGATGGGAAATCTACCAAAGCCTGCCCGACGTTTTTGTCTGCAGCCGAGCGTTGAAGGCTGTGTGCCTCGGGGAACCGCGCCGAATCCATGACAGCGAACAATGGCATAGAGGGAGCTCTTGGTTTTTTTTTTCTCGTCTTATTCGTCTTCACTATTTCTCAGATCATTGCTCGACATGCATCACATATGAACGCGCGGTGTACATACATGGACGCAAAAAATTAGCTGCGGTGCATTGTAGTGTTGCCTCAACTCAACAACGCCGACGTCAACGTCAGTCCACAGTCCATTCATCCTATTCCTTCCATCCATCCCGCTCATCCGTCGTCGCAATGCCCTCTAGCTGCCCTTTGCCCTAGACCCGGCTGCCTCGTCAACAAAAGCGCCCATCATGGCTCGTTGTCCAGGTTGCCCCCCTCGTATGTGCCCAAATTAAAATCACGACACTCGTCAACATTCTTCGTTCGCTTCGTCGTCGTTGCCCCCCCCCCCCCCCCCCCCCCCCCGCCCCCCCCCCCCCCCCCCCCCCCCCTCCTCCTCCTCCCCCCTCGCATCCCTCTCAGACAAGCATCTCGTCTCCCATGTGCATGGCCCATGGATTGCCCCTCCTATGACCCCCCAAGCGTCACTGGGCGGGACAATGGTGGGGTGCTTCTCATGAACAAGCCACCACCCAGGTACTGCCCTGCCCACTGTCGCGCTACCGTGACGACAGGTACCCCCTTTCGCTTGGCGTCTGGCCAGCCCCCCCGTTCCCCTCCCACCCTGTCATATCTCGTTGAGCGTGAGAAAGAACCCGCGACAACGAAACCCCAAGCTCCATGGTGGCTGTGGCTGTGGAATGCACTGGCATTGGTCCATTCATTTTCCCTTTGCTATCACCGCGGTGCATTGTGAATCATAACCACTTTGAGTCCTTGTTGAGCAAGGAGGGGAAGTGAAAAAAAAAAAAAGATCCAACACGCAACATGCAACAACATGCAACACGAGCCATATGTGTCTCACCGTAAAAGAGCAACATGAGGAGGGAGAGAGAAAAAAAAAGACCATTGACTTATCGGCCCAGTAGAATCGTCCCAGAGATTTCTAAACCCCCTGCTTGCATCTGCCATGCTGCCGCTGCCCGCCGCCAAACGCCCCATATGGCTCTAACGTGCTGTCCGCAGCGAATCTGTTGCTGCCAAAGCTCCCCCATGCTCCATGCTCCATGCCCGCGCCATGCCCTCACGAGCTCCGGAACCCACGCCGACTGGGCCATGCCGTGATGTTTGGTGCTCCGATACGTCGGTCAACACAGATCTCGGGCAGCGTCTGTGACTCTACTTCCTTGCTGACCGTCTTGTTCAATGTCTGTGCTCACACACGGCTCTTGCCTTGATGGCCTTCTTCCCGCGCCGGCCGCGGCCGTCTCAACGGGATCGCTCGCCTTCCCGTCTCAACTAACTTATCATTCCGGGCAATCCGTACAGTCACATCTCTTACGTGTCCAATGGGAGTGGGAAAGGCCCAGCAAAACAGATGAGAGACATTAGACAGCATGAGAAAAAAAAGCGTCTTTTTTCGATTTTGGTTTGGCTTGTTCAAAAAAAAAAATTCTATCCAATTGTAAAACCACCGAATACTACCTACCTATCCCGTGTTTGCCGCCGCATGATGGATGGGATTAAAATTGGGAATCGTTTTACGTTTCCTGCCTGGTTATTTATTGTTATACGTACAAGAAAATGGTGGCTCGTAATGCGTATCTCTTTTTTTTTTTTAGTACGTTTGGAGCTGGCCTATCTTGACCTAGCCTGCCTCGTCCACGTTGCGCCTTTTTACGCGATGGCAAAGTGATGAGCAGCGGGGCCAACGTCGATGTAGTTCTTTCGGCGACTACGACTACAACGAGATTGGCAAGCAAGGCTAAAGAGACCCTCGTTTTCCATGCTCACCCTCTCTCTCACCTTGCTTTGCCGCGCCTCGCCTTCAACAAAAAAAATTGACGCGTGAGCTAAATCAAAGTGTGGCTCCGTCTTGCCAATTTAAGCAATTCCGCTTCAGCCCAAGCTCCAGGTTTACCTTAGCTATACATAGTTGTTACCGGGCAGGTGAGGGGCCGTTTGACAATGATTCACTAGCGGAGCGTAATTTTTTTTTTTTGCTCTCCCTTCTTGATCACCGTTCAACAAAGGTGGGTGTTGTGTTGGGTGTGCCCGTAATTGGACCAAAAGACGCATTCCCCATGGTTAGCTCCTCTTTCACCAGTAACCCGATCCCAATGCCGACGAGCCACCCCAAACGAGGGAGGGGTGGCTTGTGATGGAGGCAACCATGATGATGATGCCAAACACAATAAAAAAAAGTGAGGCGAATACAACGATTATCACGTGCTCTAAAACTATGACTCCTTCATGCTTGTTTCCCAGTCTGCTGAGAAATCGAATGGCAACCCTACAAAATGAACAGAGAAAGCGAGCCATCCAGCGAAACCGGCCCTGCGTCGGCCCGTTGTTCGGACACGGGCTCCAGTTTGACTTGACTGCATTCGCAGCCCTGGGCTTTGGGTGACAAATCTCTTTCGAATCATCAGTTCATGCTTTTCAGCGCAAAACCATAAAACCCCCTGAGGACGCAGAGCCGAATCTCAGCCCATTCGTCTATCTGGCGTGGTTTCTTTAGCCCCCCTAGCCACAGATCGGGGCCCCTACATGCATCCTGGCCCGTGGCTTTGCTCATGGCCTCATGTCAATCTCACCGAAATCCTCACCTGAGATCTGACCTGATCTGACATGACTTCACCTCACCTCACCTCCCCCGACCGGTTCGGGTCCCATATTGACTTCGATTCCCTGGTAGCTCCGTATGCACCCCCCTCCCTTGTCGATTTTTTTTCCCCTTCTCTATCTGGTCTCACTATTGAATACTTTTTTTTTTCATTCAATTCTCTTTTCGTCCCAGCACAGAACTTACGTTACATCGATTGTCCATTCGGTGGGTTTGTGGTGACGAAGCGTGACCTCTCTCACTGCCGACCGATTGTTACGTTTCGGGCCTCGACTTACACGCCTTGACAAATAGTTCAAGGTTAATGCATCCGAATTAGTAGTTACACGATGACGCTTATGCTTCTTTCCCCAATCAACTCAGTCCTCCCGTCCTATTCGATCCATCTCATCCCTGTCGACTTTTCCGATTCAGCCCGCTTTCCGGGAAGCGCTCGGCTACGGAGCTCCACCACCCGGAGCATCACGGGTCACGGACTTGGGGTCGGCATGAGGCTTCACCTATGAGGCTCGTCGTCCAGCCTTTCCCCGGCTTCTCAGCCTCCTCCCCCTCGCCCGGCCCTGCCCGGCCACGCCCGCCCCCGGCGCGGATCGGGATCCCCAGGAACCAGATGGCGACTAAGTGCCCGCTGGTGCCACCTTGTCGGCTCTTAGCTTCCACCCCTCGTCGTTCCACGAGGGTCCTCCCGCGGCACCATCATGCAGCATCGTGACCTTGTCCGTACCCAAACCGCCCAACGCCCGTCCAAGGGGTCGCAGCCATTGTGTCATGCATTCACTCCGCGTCCTTGTTCTGTGGGCTTTTTTGACGCCGCCGGCTCCACACGCCGCCTATTGTCGCGTTTCTAGATCCTGTCCTGCTTCAGCCACTGTGCCTCTTGACCGTAAGTGCTTGTATACACATACACCTGTTTGACCGAGGGCCCATGATCAACGGGTCGTCCAGGGCCCATGTCCCAATAATAGACACCATTGGAATTGTTACACCGTTCCCGGACATTCAAACACCGGGGCCAATCCCCTCCAATCCCTCTTCCGCGCCCGCACCGTCGGCTACCTAGGCTCTGGGGGTGGTCTCGTGGCCCTCATACAAAGGCGCCTACTCGCGGCGTCCACTCTTGCCCCTCCTCCACAGCTCGGAACTCGACCGACCCTTCTGCAAAATACCCGGCATCTTGCCAGGCCTTCATCGTAGCCCCGTCGTATGGTCCCTGTTTGGCGCCTCCATCGCGTCCATCCGCCCACCGGAATTCCCACATAGTTCCCGCCTTCACCGCATTATCTTGTTGTTGCTGTTGTCCATCGGCACTAGCTTGCTCGGGTTCCGGTTCGACCCATTCCTCCCCGGTTTCTCTGCGATATTCCCGGACAAGCAATTCCCGTTCTTGGTCGTAGATGTCTTCGTGGTCTCGGCTTAGTAGCTTGTCGGCGGCCTCTGTGATGGCGTTGATCGCTTCCTTTATTCGCTTCTGTTCTGGATCCTCGGTGTTTTCGGCATCCACCTCCATACCCTCGGCATCCTTGTTCTTCTTCTTGAGCTTCCACTTTGGAATCTTTTTCGTCTTAGTCTGACTTTTACCGAGTCTAGCCAGCGCCTCAAGTGGCGTCTCCGTCTTCTCCAACTGGAGAATCAGTGTTTTCAGTAAGTCTGATACCAACAGCTCGTCGTCCTGCATCCGTTGCTGACGCGCTTCCACTTCTCGCTTCTGATGTGCAGCAGCCGCCTTTTTCATCTCCTTTTTGCTGAGACCATCCAACCAGTTGTCGTGAACCGAATCGGGATCTCCAGCTTTCCGCACGTAGTTGCCGTTCTGATCAAACTGACCCTCTTCCATCTCTTGCTTCAAGTTAAATGCCTCTACCTTGGGGGCGTTCCTCTTGAGACCGCCTGCGCCAACTTCTTCATCGACGCCTTCTTCTTGAATAGCCAAATCGACTTCATCTTCGTCATCACTGCTTCCTCTTTCGTCTAGACGAATCTGCCCTCCATCTTTACTGACTTGGTCTTGGCCCTCGATTTGATCAATTTCAAGAAAGCGCACATCCTTCTTCTTGCGCCCAAACTTGTCAAAGTCGCCATTTTCAGAAGGCTCCTTCTCTTTTTCATCATCATCGGCAGCAAACATGTCGTCGTCATCGTCATCATCGCCGGCCGCATTCCCAGCTGGATCATCTTTTGCATTGTAGTTGTCGAGCTGGTCTAGAATATTCACATCGCCTTTCTTCCGACTCTGAGCGCGAGCATTGATGTTTTCATTGTCCGAATCACTATCGTAGCCATCGATATTGACAGCGCCTCGTTTAGTAGCGCCAGAGCGACCAATCACGTCGGCATCGAGCATAGAGTCATCTTCTCGAGCGTCAGGGGCCAAAGCTGAGGGATTGCGAACGTCGAATTTGACTCGCTTATTCTCGGTTTCGTCGTCGTTGTGGTGGGTACGCGCAAAGGTCTCGCCCGCCCTTTTCGGCCGCGCTGCGGAGTGTCGGGAGGTCATGATGCTGTGTCAACCTAGAAGGTACTCGTAGCGGAGGTTGCGCGGTGTTGAATCAAAACAAAAATCGGGGACGCGGGCGCGAGTGCTCCCAGGCGCATTCAAACCTGGTGTTGAAGATAGGTTTGGGTCACAAAGCTTGGATGTTGGCCGTGGTGAATGCGCGACGCTGGTTGGACCAATTCTGTTTAGGTCCGTTTTTTTTTAGGCGGTAACTCACTGCAGTGCATGCTCCCAGGCCCTGTGAACCTTAGCGACTGCGTCATCCTAGAGCTGCCTTTGCCGCCTCCACCAGGCCGGCCCCACGTAGACGTCGTTCGAAGACAACTTCGTCCTGCAACGCTGAACCTCTCTCCAACAACCGCCGTGCAGCCACCTAGCTCAGGCTGACAGCACCACACCCTTTCCTCATATCGCCACTTTTGAAGGTTATTAGGCCAACATCCTGCCTCCTTCAGGTCCTGCACGAACCACGACCAACCCTGACCGCTAGCCTTGACATCGAACATCACCACCCCGCGGTGCCTGACGATCTCGCTCAAACGCACTTGTCGCTCTCACTATGGTTTGTCCCAGTGAACCCGTCGCAATGATTATAATAGCTATTGCTAACGTAGTGTTCATAGTATTCAGGCTTTGGCGGCGGCGGCGGGTTCGACCCGTCTAACCCGGACCATTACAACATGGCTCGCCACGGACGAAGACCTATCGTGCAACGCTTCGACGAGTACTATCGATGCTACCCCGTCATCATGGCCCCTGGTTCCGATCGACCAGAGCTGAACTACGGTTCCAAGATTATTCTCCCTCCCTCCGCCCTCGACAAGGTGTCCAAGTTACATGTCCAGTGGCCTTTGCTGATGGAGTTGATAAACGGCGAGAAGGGCAAGCACTCCCATGCCGGTGTGTTGGAGTTTATCGCCGAGGAAGGACGTGCTTATATCCCCCATTGGGTATGCGACTTCATAATATGGACTTTTGCTCGGGAGTCTTGGTTACTGACAAATCGCAGATGATGCAGACATTGGGCATGGATGTGGGCGATATGATCCAGATTCGAACCACCTCGCTCGAACTTGCCAGGATGGTCAAACTTCAGCCTCAATCCGTTAGTTTTCTTGATATTAGCGACCCGAAAGCTGTCTTGGAAAAGGCCTTCCGTAACTTCGCTACTCTGACAAAGGGCGATGTCTTCAACTTTGAATACAACGACGAGGTGTACCATGTTGCCGTCCTAGATGTCAAGCCAGAGACGGAGAAGATGGGTGTTAGTATGATTGAAACAGATGTTTCTGTTGATTTCGCCCCTCCGGTAGGCTATGTTGAGCCTGAGCGAAAGAGTGGCACGAGCACACCTCGAAGCGCACGTGGTGGTGGCACTCCCGCGGGTGGCCTGCTCCATAGCCAGGGCACGATGGCCCAAGCCATCAACTATAATGCTATCGCCCCTTCAGTCACGAGCAACATTACAAACTTTCTTGGTGAAGGTCAGCGGCTACTTAAAAAAGGCAGCAAGAACTCGACCCCCAAGCCATCAACCCCTGTGCCACCCAGCGTGGAAATTCCTGGACTACCAAAAAGACGAACGGGCGCACCTGCTGCCCTGCGCTTGCCACCGAACAAGTTGTTTTTTGGATACGAGATCAAGCCAGTCAAAACCGAGGCAGACAAGGAAAAGGAAAAGGAGAACGCCAACCGACCTCACTTTGCTGGACAAGGCCAAACTCTTCGCGGGGCCGTCAAGAGAAAGGGCGACGGAGAGGACAAGTCCAAAGCGCCAGATAAGAAGGGAACAAGCGAGGGAAATCGATTGGATGGTCGACGACCCCGATAAAGGCTTTGGTCTTGCAGGTTTAAGCGGCGTTTAGGAGCATTAGGGGACATGATCATGTGTGGGCAGGTTGACTTAAGAATGATAACATCCAACAAATTCAAGGTGATTGCAACAAAACGGACACCGAGAACACGGCAGAAATAAATCTTAAGTGCTGGCAAGAATTTGAAACGAACCCAGGGTTTTCAAGGATGACGTCGGTCCAGGTCTAGGTAGATTAGTTTTGAACCTAAATCGGTGTGAAATGATTACGATGCACAACGAAATGGATGCAGAATATGCTTTATGGTATGAAGATATCATTATATCTCTCATTTTGATGTCTACGTGACTCTTCTAATTCATTTGGGCAGAATAAATCCTTCTACCTTCACGTGAATACTGTACTCCTCATTTGCAATCCCTTGAACCAATGCCCACCCAGGCAATATCTAGGAGGTGATTGAGAAACATGGGCAAACATGCCGCTAAACGAAATGGTCATTTTAGTTGACCCAGTCCTCAAACTTCTCGCCCTCGTTCAGACCAGCGACCGTAGCACTGCCAAATTGTTAGTACATACTTGAGAACAGCCTCCTAAACTCTGCCACTGTCAAACTCGTACCTTCGCTCGCGCCCGGCGAAACCAGTGGCATCTTCAGTCTTGACCATGCCCTCGTCCGTCTTGAACTTCTTGGTGGGCGATTCGAGCATGTCATCGTCGTCCATGTCGTCGTCCTCGGGCTCGATGATAGCCTTGGACTTTTTGGCCTTGGCCGGGGTGGCGCGCTTGCGTGGAGTCGCAGCCTTCTTGGGGGTCACGGTAGTGCTGCCGCCAGCACTACCGCCGGTGGTTTTGACGGCTTCTTGGCCGTGGCGGGCTTTGAACTCACGCATGACGGTCTTCGTAAAATGCTGCCTGTGGAACGGTGTGGTATCAGTGTCAGGGGTGGGGGGGGGGCCTTTCGAACAGGAGGGGGTGGAGAGTAGAGCTTTGTGGAATAGCTTACGAGATGGCATCCTTGGTGAACTTATATCCAAGGTTGCCCATGATGGAGTGAACACCGGGCCAGTTGTGTCGCATGCGCTCGCCGTCCTGGTTGCCCATGATGATGGCGAGGCACAGGTCGCGCTCGGCGTTGGAATCCCACTTCTTCTCGACGGCAGGCATCTTGGTCGATCAAGATTTGTACGAGTTGACTGAGGAAAATAGAGAAGGAAATAAAGAAGGAAAACAAGAGTGGGCAGACAATAAAGCAAGATATTATTGCTGACTGCTGATTGTAGGGTCGTCGTGATGGCGGTTGGTGAGAGATGGAAGAGCAAAAGGCGAGACGAGAGAGGATGAAAAGAGATGTAAGGTCCAACCCTATCCTATGTGTTAGACGAGTTAAATAATGGAGGCAAACATAAGCACAAACTTGCTTGTGTAGCTGAAAGGCTGACTCCAAATGTGTTTGCGCATTGCCGGTTGCTAGGAGATGAGAGAGAGCGTAGCGAGCTTAGGGCTTCACATCGATAAACTACGTACCGCAATTCCTATGGCTTGTTTGTTTTGATTTCTAATACAAGTGAAATTAAGTATTCACTAGGTTCTCTGGAATAATTGGTCTGGTTTTGGTCCATCACGTTTATGAGTCTTCCGCAGACAACTAAAATATGGGCTACAAACACCCCCTTTTGGAATTTATTGTGAGATCTTGGACAATGGTTGAGAACCATCTAGTTGTGTGTTGCTCACACAGAATGCCTAAACTTGTCCTTATCCATAATCCTCCCTCGCAATCTCATGATGGCCTTCGAAAACCACACCACCCAAAGCATCGTCATTTGGATAGTTGATTGGTAAACTACCACAAAGGGAGACTAAAGCTCACCCGAAATTTCGTCGTCGTAATTCTCCTCCTCGAGTTCAGTCCTATTCATTGATACAAATATTAGTAAGTTTCTTTTCCGTTTTGGGAAGGAATCATGTCATCACAATACTGACTTGACCATCTTCTTCTTGGCACGCTTGACTTTAGGAGTGCAGATCTCCTCATCCGAGTCAGCCTCGCGCTTGAGCTTCAGCTTTTCATCCTCGGCATCATCATCGTCAAAGGCTGCAGCCTTGCCCTTCTTGGCTGGAGTGGCGCGCTTTCGGGGAGTTGCTGGCTTTCGCGGAGTAGCTCCGACAGAGCTACCTCCGACAGCGGCTTGGATAGCGGAAGTGTCCCGGGTTCGGCGAAGCTTCTGAACATGCTGGCTTGGGTTATCAATTAGCATCATTTGCAAGCACACTAGTAGTTTTGAAAGTAGATATAGGCAAGAGAGGCGAGTACTTGACAGCATCAAACGAGTAGGAATAGCCCATCTCTTTCATCTTCTCCGTCACATTGGTGATGACACCTTTGTTTGGATTGGATGCCTCAATAAAGGCTAGGAGAAGGTCACCATGTGCACCATGATCCCAACCGCGAGATGGTTTCGCAGACATGATGACTCGTGAATGGAGGAGTTCTGAAGACTCAGAAACAAATAAAGCAGAGAAAGGGTTTAGGGGCAGCAATGCTTCGTGCGTGTGTGGTGCAGGCGTGTAAGTGCAAGGGATTGCGGAGGGGGCGGGGGAGAAATAAATAGGATGGTGAAGCAGAGTAAACAAACAAGGAGCCGCGTGAGATACCCAAGCAGCACACCAAATGCGCAAGGACAAGTATATGTATAGGTTTCCAGATGGGGACAGAAAATTCTGGCATACCGGAGGGCAGACTCTGAAAACGAATAGCCCAGATCTTGGAGGTCCTTCATGACATTGGCCCAATCCTGGTTTCCCAGTTTGAGGTGTTGAAACAAGCAGATGAGAATATCTTCGTGGACCCCGGCGTCCCACCTCATGGTCTGACGCCCGGCCATTGTGCGTTTGTGATGGAAAATGAATATGAAAGGGGGGTTTTGGTGCAGCTGGAACAAGTGCAAAGTGGCGAATCAGTTCAAGATGAGGGGGGATACGGGGAGGAGGCAGAGGTAGATAAAATCATGTAGCATTAGGGTGTAGTTTAGGCAACAAATATTTGTTGCTCCCAGCGGCAGATCCTGTCCAGTGAATTGACGGTAATTCTTGGATCTCAAGACACATTGCCAGCTGCCGACCGAATCAAGCCAAAGAAATTGCAGCCAAGCGCCATTGGAAATTTGAAAAACAGAAACTTGGGAAAAATTCCCAAGCACACAGAAACATGAAGAGATTCTTGCAACATACCGAATGGCCTCCCAGGTGGTGTTGTGTCCTTGCTCCTGCAGGTAACCGGCAATGGCATCGCGCGCGTTTTGGTTCAGACCTCCGGCTGTCTGCGCAACCACAAACAGGGCAACGCCCATCTCCATCAGGAACTCAGAGCTATCCCAAGCAGTGGAACCGGGCTTTGGAGGCATTTTGAATGCAGGTGGCGGTATTTTCGAGGCAAGGAGTTGGTTAGTCGCAGTGATGGTTCTGTTCAGGACTCAGGGACGTGGTGTGTGGTTAGGGAAGCCAGAGGATGAAGAGGAGAGCTGACCAAGGGGGAGCGCAAATAAATAGGTGACGAGTTATGAGTGCAAGAAATTGGCATTTGCAAGGTCAAAATGTTTGTCGACTGGTCTATTTGCCAGTGCCAATCAGTTGATTGTTTCTATCCAACCCACGCTTAAAACAATAGCTCATTCCAAGGTCATCCCATCCATACAACCCGCTGCTTCATTTCCCGGCTCTCCAACTCCATGAAAGGATACACGCTGTTCGTGCAAGATATAAAACCATGCCCTAAATACTCCAAGAATGTCATAGAAAAAAGGAAGCCACATAGGCTTCGTTGTTCCATGCTCGACTGGCTGTTACAGTGAGAGCAAGTCATGTATGTGAATAAAAAACCCTCATTTCCCAATGTTCAACATTGCCATGATCTCAGATCGGCGAACTATGCCTCTCCGTACGTAAAACTAGAAAAGGTTAGAGGCTTTTTCGGGTCAGAGCGGGTTGATCCCAGGACATACTCAGGGGGAAATGGGTCCGCAGAGCCACTATGTGCGGCCAGCGCAAGGACAGCTTCATCATCTAGGACCTCTTTGTCTGCATCTGGGGATACAAGTCGCGCTCGTTTCGGATCTGGCTCTTCACTATCTGCGTCTAGGTGTGTTGAATCCCGAGTTAACGAGTCAGAAGGCGCAACAGATCCACTCTCAGGATCTATGGGTGTTTCAACTGTTGGTTGGTGAAGGGATATCTCTTGAGGCTGAGGCTGATGCTGAGGATTTTGATCTTGTTGGGGGCTTGTGAGTGCGTGCATGTGGGATGTGTCGTGGGATAATTCAGAGGCATGAGGTGGACTAGGGAACGTCATAGGAGGTGCTGACAACGAATCTGGAACCCCATCATTGGACAGCCCGTGAGGGAGAGCAGATGAGGACCCATGGGGAGGGATAGGGACCATGGGTATGGGTTCGCCAGGGACGTGAGCGCCAGCGTGGCTTGGGTCAGGCATGCCAGGCGCATTGGGAATAGACATGACAGGTGTCTGAGCAGTGGGAATGTGGACTCCAGCGATGGACGGTACAGCTGTATCTTCAACAGGAGCAATGGGCTGCTTTCTAGGCCGACCCCGACCAGGACCAGGACGGCGCGTGATAGGGTTCAGAGTTGGGTCAACCCTTCGCGCATTCTCTTGAGAGCCGTTCACATCGGCCTTGTTCTGAGCTCGGCGAAGACCTTGGAAGTGTTGACTATGTTGAAGTTAGTGAGGCAGTTAAGGGGGAATAAGTTGCGCGTGTATCATTGTGGGCTGGACATGATGATGTGCATAGGTAGGTTGATGGTATTGAATGAAAACTATATATGAGAAAAGCGACAGCCGGAGAAGGCTAGGAATGCGCCCGGCGTATTCCCAAGTTCGGCGCAACTTTTCGAGATTAAAATCTCCATATGAAGCAAGTTCCGAAAGAAACACAGCTCCCAGAATGATAATAAAACAAGGTAGACCGATAACCCAGAGGCGCCAAGCTGACTTACCGACATCCCTCATTGGTGAATCCATAGCCCAAGGCTCTCATGTGATTGCCAATGGTGGTCCATTCTGCTCCGCTGATGACACCAATGTTTTTGACAGAAAGAATAGTAAAGAAGAGGTCTTTGTCTGCCCTGTCATTCCAATTCTTGTGGTTCATCTCGATGGAGGCTGGTGGGGACGAGAGCTGGCGAGATGGGCGAAACCCGAGATGGCACGAGGTTAGAAGCTGTTAAGTCGTCGACTGGATCAATGGGAAAATTGGTAGTGAGAACAGCTAAGAGAACCCGCTGGGCGAGAGGTTGGGGACAATGAGGCGCAAAGTGGTCCGAGCGGCCTTGATCGGGGAGAATCCGGGCGGCGGAAAAAGTGTCCAGCCGAGTTTCCGGTTGCACCATACTTGCTTCGCCTTGGAAAGTTGCCGTTCCAGCAGCTTCTATCCAGGCTGCAGAGAGCATGTCAGGCTGTGATTCATGCAATTGATCCCGCACTAAAAAAAGAGAGCGGTTTGCATGCATCCGACACGGAAATATTAGATTTGGTTTTACTTTCCCAGCCAAGATGCTTTGACTTAGCCGAGGGTAGACCAGGGATTAACCGGCGGACGACGCCAGCGAGATGAAGGCGTCAGAGCGCGAGCCAAAGACAAGCTTGCCATATGCGATCCATAATACACGGTTTGAAAACGGAAGCGAAACGGTGCGGACAGCGGTATGACGACGGTGACTCGTCAGTGCAACATCATTCCGCCAGTGTAAGGGAGGACGCCAGGGCCCCCTTAACCCTCCCTGGACACGGATGCTCCTCTAATATCCCCGCTCTTGGTCTTGGGTGCTCCGCCCCATTTATTCTCACTTTACGAGTCTCACGTGCACCCGTGGAAAAGTCGTGGGCCGCTAGGCATCACAGGTCCCACCGGGCTTCGCGTCCGTCGCGTCTCCCACCACTTCATCTCATCCCCTCCATGACGACCATCATGGCATAGAACTCATGCGGCCACCATAGATGCGGCCGTGATGCGTCCCAATGCATGTTTCTTTGTCACTTTATGGGAATACAAATTTTCCCGGATTTCTAGTCATTTCTAAGACTCGAATTACTGCTCGTCACTTGATGCCAACTTGTCCTGTGATTCTCGGACACCAGTCCATTCATCATGGCCGAGGACCGCCCCTCAGCTGAGGATCAGAAGAAAATTTCGGCGGATCAGCTGCATGGCGCAATTTCTTCATTCTTGAGACGTACTTAGCGTATCATCAGACTTGGGTCCTTGCGTATGTTGCCTCTTTTCCCCTTGCAATTGAGGCACCTTGTGATGGTGATGGACTGGCTTGCAACACGCCCATATCCCAGCCGGGCCAGGCGCAGGCTTGTTTGCCTCTGGAACCTTGTGATGGCCGAAGAATAGAGCTGACGGCTTATTTTCCTGTTGTAATTCTCAATTGCGCAGCTCGAATAAGCTAGGCCAATGAATAGCGGAGGAGCCGGCAAGCTGCAGCACGAGGCCATGTGCGCCATATCGCTGCTTGATTCCCAACGATGCCCACACCCTCCCTCCTCTCCCCTGCCGTTGGAGCGCTCAAAGCCAAGCCGTACATGTAGCTAATTCGTCTGTGGCCCGCGAATGAGTCACACCTAGTTTCACCCCATCCTAAGCTTTGGTATCCCTGTCATCAGCAAGCCTTGGTTCGGCGATGCGATGCTGCCATAGGAAAAGAAAAATCTTGTTCCCCATCATCGTCGGCGCAATTGAGAGACGGATTCTCAGAAGACACAGATACTGTGTGGAGAAACCTGCAGCGCTGCAGGCAGAATTAAACAATTCCGGGGACCCTCCATTCCATCGCCGTGCATGTGTTTCCGTTAAAGAGATTGAGTGCGGCCGTGTCTCAATTGCTCAACAATGGGCGTTTGCCTCGGATTGCATTGAGATTTGAAGCGCTGCGGACCTGCGGCGAGCCGCTGGAGTGGTTGCAGGATACAGCGTTTAGGGAGCGGCAAGGGACACTTAGTGGGCCCACGGAAGCATGGGCCCCCGTGTGGGTGGCACTTTGGTGCACTTTGGGGGGGTTTTGGCGGTGTCTGGTGCCATTTTTTAGTGGGTTTAGCGGCGGGGGCGTAACCACTTTACGCGGTGTCCGCGCCCGCAGCCCCTCGTCGCGCCCCATTTCCAATGCTGGGAGGGATCTCCAATCCCCCCCCTCAAAGCCAACAATGTCCAGTAGCACCAGGCAACCACGGCCATTATCACCATACGCCTCAGACACATGCAGGTAGGATGACAGCTCGAGGGTGTTTGCAGAGGCCTAGGCCCTGTACGGCACTGGGGTGCTTCGAATATTGTCCGCACTGTCCCTGGAAAAACCCACAGATCCCTGTGGTTTCCCCCACAAGGCCATGAGGAGGTTTCCGAATAGCGGCGGCAGAAAAGGCAGGCGTAGTCACATATAATGCAGGTGTCCCCTTTTTGGATTTGAAGCCTTTTCCCTCTTCCGTAGTCCGGTTACCTATTTTATCATCATCTCCCCCTTGCTCCCTCCCACCTATCCAAGCCGTTCAGCCTACCCCAGCATCCCTCCAACATAAAAAGGCCCTTCCCCGGCCTCTCCTCGCTCGCCTCACCATTCTTCTGGTGGTTTTCCCCTGCTGGCCAACACTTCACCGTTCCAACCCTCCATCATCTATCCTTCTATCTCGGCTGATCCATCCACAATCGATGCTCGACTTTGTTCCGCCTCGTTGCCCAACACCTGCCTAACTCAAATGCACCGGTCTTCACGCTGATTCACACAATTCAAATTCGACTCCACCATCCCGAGTCACAGTTTTCGCTGCACGCCCTAGCTGAGGCACCCCCAGCTGCCTAGTCCATATATAACTCGGCTTCTCTCCTCTCCTGCCTGCTCCTGCAGCCTTGTGCCAGAATATACACCCTCGTCCTCGTTCATCCTAATTCATCAACTCCCCCACACATCTTCACCATGACTCCCAACAGCGAGAACGCCATGGCTCGATTTCTTCTGGCTATTTTGAACCAGAAGAACCTCAAGGACGTAAGTTGCATCACAGCTTTCGCCAAGCCTCCTTCTCACTGTTACCTAGATCGACTGGAACCAAGTTGCTTCAGACCCTGTTCTTCTCCAGCCCATTACAAATGGACATGCAGCCAGAATGAGATTTGCTCGATTCCGCACTGCAGTCAACGGCCACGAGCCATCAAAGCGAAATCGCACCGCCGATAAATCCCGAGTTACAAAGTCCAAGAAGCCATCACAACCCAAGAGGGACAGCCTTCCCAAGTCTGATTCGGGTATCAGTCTCTCCTCTTACACTCAAGGACGCCAGAGCATTTCTCCCAAGATCAAGCAGGAACAAAACCCACCTGCATATCTCGCGCAATTCTCTCCTGATTCGAATGCCTCTCCATACCTCCTAGACAACCGAGACGACTTCGACAACAGATTTCTCACTCCTTGCAGTGATGACGCAGCTCAGACACTTTCTGTAAACCCTGCATCACTCGAAGATCTTCGTCTTCGAAACGGCTTTGGTCCTTCGGTAGAGAGCAACCAAGACTTGATGCCTCAGCCTTCCACCGATCATCTTGGCCTGGGCCAATCTCCCTTTCATACGTTTGACGCTGCCTATGATCTGGGCAGCTATAGGGTTGCTGGTGAAGCTCAGAGCCCGGTTGCTCTAGACTTGACCGGCGCCCACTCTCTTGCAGACTTCAGTCCTGAGTGGACTGACAACTTCCATGATCACCACCCATTTTGATACCCGACAAGAAAAAAAGCACACGGATAGAGGGGATGCGTAATGTACTAAAACTGGGGATATGCCTAGAAGGTTTTGCTATTATGACTTAATGACCATGGTTTTGAGTTTGAGATTAGGTTATGTGTATTGTCATCTTCTCTGATTTTGTTCTTCTTCTTGATCTCTCAACTATGGTACTTTGTGCCCGCAGTGGCGGTGCTTTAACAGGATGTTTCTTAACTTGGCTGGTTGATGCGACAACCGCAGAATGTATACTACACTGAATGGTTCGCTATCTTAATACTGCTACTTGTGTCCGAAATTCAGTACCAGTGTGATTAGTAGTGAATTATGTTGGCAACATGTATAGGCCATGCGATACACCCTTGCCTATAACAGGGGGAGCTGTTGGCCATCTGACCACGAAAAATGTTCCCGAGACACCCCACTCGTTGAACAGCGTTCTCACAGGCTAGACCCGTCACTGGCTCAATCTCTCTGCATGCTCAAACTGTCTCTGTTGAAATTGTGCCAATCATGAAGGCATGCGGCCGACATCGCATCCTATTATTGGATATTAGGCCACCTCGACCCCGGTATTATTTGCCACCTCCTTAACGTGGACCAAATTGAACTGTCCCTTTGTGATGATAAGCAGACCGTTCAGGGAAAAAAAAGTCGGCAAACCAAGCGGGTCAGGTCCATCGCAAGCGTCAGAGTTAGCGCTGTAGGCGTGACCGAAGGAACCAGCGTGCGATATGTTTAACTTCTACGGATAAACCATCATTCTAGAATAAATACGAACCTTAGTTTGGCTTTAAAGCTTGATTTGACTTTTGAATATGGGTACCTTATCTTCGAGGATGAAGGCTTAAAATTCACGACGTATAACGAGCTACCCTGTAGGACATGGTTGGGTTTCGGGATGTTGCTTATCATATCAAGAGTTTGAATTTGGCGCCTTACCGTCATCATTTATTTTGGCTTGATGATCTGCGCTTGACGCCAGAAAACACCGGAAATAATGATTGGTTTGCATCCTGTCATCACGGCATCTGGGCCAGGAGACCTGTAGCCAGATCCACAGTACCAGAGTAGCGACCCAGCACCCAACCGAATAGGTCAGTGAGATTCTTACAAACCGTTTGTTGAAAATAAAACTCGGTTTCCTGCGTGAAGTTTCTAGTTTTATATCTGAAAGAGGATGCTTTCAAGACCTGAGTTATGACACTCAGACGGCTTGGTGTGCTGTCGGTTTGGTTCCCAATACAACCTCGGTTCAGTGAGCCGGAATGTTATTTCTGGTGATTGAAATTGCCCCAATACGGGTTCCACTTGATTCATAGGCTCGAAAACATGGATGAGTAGTTTTTATTAATTCTACGAGTAAATACTGACCAGTATTTGACCATCAGGCCCCGGTCTCTAGTCATCAACAAACTACAATGGCGCAGCGTGTGGCTGCGCGGCTTCAAACGGCAGACGCGAGGGCGAGAATTTGGGAGAGAGAAAAGCTCATGGGTTGTTGGAGAAAAACAATAATAACAGAATGCGAGCTGATTTGGTCAAACACGTAGACTAGACCGATTTGACAATGAAGTGTTTGTATCAGTAAAATGAGCCCACCTCTTCCAGGTCCTCGTGTAAACGGAACAAATGGGGAAATTGTAAAGAAAGTCTCATTGATTTACGTCGCATCAAGCTGCATGGTTTGATCAATACCAGAACCTGCTTATTGTGGTCAAGAAGGAAAAGGGAAACACAAATTTCTTCAACGAAGACCGGGCAGTGTTTGCACCTGTAGGCAACGGGCTACTTCGACCCAGTAACCGGCGAAGGGTTATTAAATGTTTGCATCGCTAGTGAATCGATGTGCACTTTCTTCTGTTTTATATTTCATCCGCACCTCAGGGTTTGACCAAAATATTCTTGTGCCCAAGCCAGTTTAAAAATTCCGCCCTCCTCTCACCACCTACATTACTATCAACTGACACTGACTGATCTCGGCATTGGTCACCTCCAAAGCAGCGAAACGAGTAGCCTGAAAGGTCTGTTTAATTGACCAACAACTTCAAGTTTCGATATTGACTTTTTGTTAGTTCACATCCTACACCATGAGCACCCCTTCTGAGCCGAAGAAGGAGCCCACGGCCGCCGAGGCGATGCTCTTCTTCAGCATCGTCAAGAACACCAAGAACAAGGCTGATGTTGACTGGGAGGCCGTCGCTGCAGAGCAGGGTTTCAAGAATGCCGAAGTTGCCAAGGTGCGTGGTGACCCTTCTCTTGCCTCTACCCCGTGTACTCAGTGCCGTAAGCTGACAAAATGGATCTCGACACAGGTTCGCTTTGGACAAGTTAAGCGTAAGCTGGGAATCTCCAGCGACGCCACCACCCCTGTTCGAACTTCTACGAAGAAGATAGCAGCCGCTGGGCCCATCTCGGCCTCAAAGGTCTCCAAACCCCGCTCCAAGGGTAAGGGACGAGGCAAGATTAAGAAGGAACTTCAGGATGACGACGACGACAAGCAGCCATCCACACCGGTGAAGGCTGAACAAGACGGCAGCGAGACCGACGGGCCTGAGAACCAGCTTCTGGGCGAGATGGAATACACGAGCCCTTTCTGAACAGGAACAATATAAACCGACGGGAACCGTGTCAAGGATGATGGAATCTTCAATTACATGGGGCACTCATAGTCATCGTCGGTTAAAATCTGATACATGGTTAAGCATGCCCGGGTTGGTTGAAAATGGCCTGTGATCGATGCGCGAAGGAAGGTGTCACATCTATCGGAAGGTTAGATTTGGCCAAAGCTTACAGGCTAGAGAAGAGATTTCTCGCAAAAACATCTGATTGTTAAGTCATCTATTCCTTACTAATGTCGTAATGTCGTGATGCAGTCGTTCTGCTTTGATGGAATAGGAGCACCCAAGTGATTCGACCCGATCCAGATATAAACCCACAGTTAACATGGTGTTATTATACATTGTAATCTATTATGGTGCATTTATCATCTCAAAATTCACTGCCGAGGACGTCGCTTGGCTTCATATTGTCAGGCCTTGCAAACAGTTTCTCCCTGCAAACGAACCACTCGGCTTCTCACTTCACTTTCGATTCACCCAGGGTCTGATGTTGCCGGTGCCAAACTCAGCGAGCAAACAAAAAATAGAGTGAGAGTCAAGCTGCTTGTTCCCGTTTGGAACTGACAGCTCCTAAAAATTATTTAAACGCACTCCCCTGGCTCAAACCGTTGTCCTCTTCCTTACCAACGCCATCATCCATACATTGATTCCATCATTCCCACAACCTTACACAAAGGAGCCACCAAGAGGCTTGGCCATTCAATTCATATCCTCAATCATCACTGAGAATTTACTTCATCCAGGCAAACCGTATGTATACCAATTCTTGTCAATGATCCTGGATCAGCTGACCTTTCTAGTCCACTATGCCTCCCAAGAAGAGCACTACTTCATCTGATGGCGAAACCCCTCTGGGCCTCACCGATGGTGAACTTCGCTTCATAAAGGCGGTTTTCGACAACATGACCCAAAAGCCCGACGCTGACTGGGACAGCGTCGCCGGTGCCCTGGGCCTCAAGGATGCCAAATGCGCCAAGGAGCGTTTCCGCCAGATGTCGGTACGCCATGGTTGGCGCGAAGGCAACGGAAGCAACACGAGCCCTCGCAAGTCCAAGGCTGCCTCTGCCACCATCGGAGATGCAAAGGTCACCAAGAAGCCTCGTACCCCTCGCAAGAAGGCGGCAGCCAAGCCCAGCTCCGACTCTGACACTGAGGTCAAGGCCGAGACGAAGGCTGAGACCAAGGCTGAGCCCAAGAATGAATCTGACTCCGAGGTCAAGGAGGAGCCCGCCGCTGTTTAGAGTTGGAGGACACTTTAAAGGACATGGATGCAATATTTTGCGTTGCTGGACTCTTTACGTATCACAGTGTTGGAGGGATGGACTTGGATGAGAGCAGATGCCTCGAAAGTATAGTAACCACCAGATCAATTTTCTCACAGAAGGATGGATTGAACGAGAATGAAGAATCAATAAAGTTTCAATAGAATGAATTTTGATTTTCTCCACAACCGTCTCATGTAATGGGGGTGAAGGGCCTGCGCCATCTGGTCACTAACTGCAAGTGAATGTTCTTGGCGCGTCCAACTCGACTCTCCGCAACACCACGCTTGCTAGTACTGATTTTATTTGGGACCTCCCTGTGATATCCGAAATGTTTGCATCTGGCGAATGCAACTTGATAATGAACCTCACCGAAAAGTGGGCCCAAGAGCGAGTGCTTCGCTCTTCTTCCTCTAGTTGCTTTCTCGAATTCCAGCAAACAAGGGGCTGGCCCAGGCATCTAGTGCAATCAGATCCACACCATTCACTCGAGTACATCTCCTGACGATTCTTGCAGACTAGAACAGTTTTCATGTGCTTGTGGATACCTGGGCTTGCGTTGTGATCGTGCGTGATGTTGGAGCAACACTGCCCTCAGATCCTGGACAACTCTGTGCAAGACTACTACTAAACGTCAAGAGTGATAGAGAGTCAACGTTATTTCTTCTTTTGCTCTTCTATCGATAATTAAGTTTTAAAGACCTCAGGTAGTATATGGGTTGTATTTTTGATATGAAATTTCCTTGCATTCTATCTGGGTGTGGTCATCGGATACAATTGAGTAGTTAGTTCAGTGCGTGACACTGCCCGCGACTGTTGTTTGCTTCCTCCACCTCACTTTGACACTGTCAAGCCTTTTTGAAGTCTGGCCAAAATAAACAAAACAAGAGCCCGCATCCTCTGACATCTGAAATTATTTCTCCTTCAGCTTTCTTTTCTATTCCGTCCTCAACCTTCATCATTGCATCCCTTTGCTCCCGTCATCTGGTATCTATTGAATTATTCGCAATTTGGTTATTCTATACGTACGTCCTTTCATCCGAAGATTTAAAATGCTTACCACAAGACGGGATTTTGCGTTTGGTGCTTTTTATCTCATGTTTTGCTGACTTTCCTTCTTTCGTCTAGCCTCATCCTGTCAAGATGTCCAAGCAAGAGCCTGCCGATCAAGTCAAGTTTCTCGTGTCCTGCATCGGAAACACTTCCAATGGCCGAGTAAGCCACATGAGCATTCCATCTAGTTTGCCGCACTCGCTAAGATGACCAGCCTGACTTTCAAGCTGTTGCTGATGAACTCAGTATCGTGTCCAAGGCTGCCGCGTATGCTCTCATACACCCCCCATCTTTCACATACCAGTGCTGACCAAAGGCAAACAGCCAGAAGCGATACGAGCGCATGCTAAAGGCCCACGGCATCAAGCCTGGCGGTGTTTCCACCCCCAACGGAGCCAACAACGCCGAAAAGTCTCCTTCCAAGGAAAAGGCAACCCCCGCTAAAGCTGCCAAGCGCAAGACCAACGATGAACCTACTTCGTCGCCTGCGAAGAAGCGAACTCGCACCTCGCGTGCCAAGAAGCCGGCCCCCAAGCAAGAGAACACCGAAGAGGATGAGAATCCTCAACCCAAGGCCGAAGAGGGAGAGAAGATGAAGCAGGAGGAGGAAGCCCCTGCATCTCCCACATCGTCCTTGAGTGGTATGTCGGAAAATTGGGATTTCAGCTTCATCATCTAACTACTTCCTTTGGTATAGATCCCCCTCCTTCTGAGGAAGACGAGGCTTAAACACAGGCTGGAACGGCAACATCCGCGTATGACGTGATAGAGGCGGATCGAAGAAGGCGAGAATGATTCTAGTTCTGCATACTGCCGAGGCTTTTCTCTTTCCATTAGAGAGCAACTGATCTAGTCGGTGGTGCTAGAGTATCGTGACAAAAGTAGTAGTTCGTTTATGGGTAGTTGGCAGGAATCCTGATTCAAGAAAAACGCTACCACGCAATCAAGACTAAACCTTGTCTGCTTGATTTTGTGCTTCTGCTTTTTTTTTTATTAAAAAAAAAATAAAATGCCTCCCCCCAAAACGTTGATCGGCGTGCTCTTCAGATGTCCCTCACTCCACTTTCTCAGCTGGTGCCGAGCAGGCTAAGCCAGGAACACTGCCTTTCACATTCCTCTCAGGTGTTTGCCGACGCCTGCGGTTCCCCAAACAGGCAACGGCTCACCCCCTTTTCCTTCCCTTTCGTGCCCGCTAAACCAGAGAGAGTGACGTATTGGCCCCGCGGCTCGAATGGTCCCGAATTGTTGGCTCGCAGGGCTAGCTCACTATTCGCAGGCCGTTGTGGCAAACCCGCAGGCTTAGAGTTCGTGCGGTTGGGTTGCGTGTTCGAAGGCGCCGAGACTTGACTACCCACATGTGCCCCATTGTGGCTATTCATGACAATCAGCTAAGCCAAGCCGGTGACGATGGTCTGCCCCTTATTCTGTCAATGAGGGCACGAGACATGTTTGATCAGAATGTGAGATCAACATCCTGCACGCTTCTACGTTGAGATGTATATATTTTCCTGTGTTGTCGGCTTCAACAATATCTTCTTCTCATAGCTACACTTTCCGCTATCGAGCCACTTCTAACTTATCATCCGCCCTCATCTGTGCCGTGTAAGTGTTGCGCATCCCTACCACGAATCATCGTTAACACGCGAACCTAGCACATCCGTCGTCTGACGTTGGCCCAATCGTTCCTTCATCTTCCTTCAGAGAGACATTCTAAAAGTTCTCGCCATGGAGCCCTACCGTCAGACCCTCATATTACCAGCCAGCCGCTTTGATGACACGATCCGTATAGTGTCAATGTCAGGAGTGATTACTCCTCCGGATTCTCCGACCAAGGAGTCTGTTGCAGGGCACGATGCCGCCACCAGTTCTGACGCAGAAGAAACCATGATGAGCTCTAGCCTAGTGACAGAAGGAAGCGTCGTGTATCCCGTCAGCGAAATCCGTGCTATGTCGGATGAGTTGGCCCAGGCCCGAGACAACATGGAGTTCCCCCAAACATCAGCTTCGTCAAGGGACGCACAAGTGGTCGTTGAGGATTACGAAGACCTCGTGAAGCTTCGGAAAGCGCGGTGCAGAAACTCCGAGAACGCATCAGAGGAGTACAGGCAGCTCCTGGTTGAAGTCGCCCGCCGCATCAAGGAGCGAGACGCTGCGCTGGACGAGGCGGCAACAAAGGAGGAGGCCACTCGCAGGGTGGAATCCTATCTCCGATCTGTCGAGCAGGAGAGGCAGTGTTTTGATGCCGCCAAGGCCTTGATCCAGCGGCGACCGTCGCAGCCAGCGCAGGTGGATCTCGACGAGGTGGGAGAGGAGATTTTCTCAATCATCGAAAAGGCGGCCGAGCAGACCATGGCTGATGCCTCTGGCCCCTTGCGCTTGAACATTGGCAACCTTCGTAGCGAGGCTGCTGATTTCAAGGATCAAAATAATGCCTTTAGTCGCCACAATGATGCATTCAGTCGCCGTAATGACACATTCAGTCGCCATAACGATACACTCAGTCGTCATAATGATACACTTAGTCGCCATAACGACACATTCGGCCGTCAGAACGACTTGTACAATCAACAGATTGATCTGCACTACCGCGTCCTTGAACAGCAATCCACTAGTATTTCTGCTTTGCAGAGTATGTTCGAACCACAAGCCAAGAACATCGAAGCGACTACCCAACAACTCTATGCAACAACTGATCAGCTTTCACAGGCGGGAGATCTCGTCACTTCTCTATCACATATTGTTATGAACCTCCCCAGTGCCGTCAATCAGGTCGTCCACACAGCGGTGCAAAACCAAACGCAAGATGCCTTTAGAGATGTTCTTGAAGCCCAGCAAAGGATTATCCTTGACCTCGAGAAGCGATCACGACAAGTTCAAGCCATGGCTCTGGAGGTGGAGGCAGCCAGGCTCCAGCTGGAGAAGCGGGAGCGGGATCTGGGTTCGGTTCACCTGTCCGGGTCAAGGTCACAAGAACTTAGTATCACCAGAAGCAGGGGGAAGCTACGGAATATGATGAAAAAGGTTTTTAGAAATCACTGATAGTTGGTTTCTGGGTCATTATTTAGTATAGGATCGTGTGATGGAAATTTCCATCTATTCAAAAGTTAGCAGTCTTTCGGAGCAAATACAGAGTCTTTTTTTCCCTGTGGCCGGGTCTCCAAGAATCTGCGCATTCTCTACTGAGAAATTTCGAGGTAATTTTAATATGAATTTGTCTTTTCGTCTACAATACTACACGTTTGTGGCATTGGGCTATTGATCACTGGTTTGCAGGGCTGCTTGGTCTATCATGGGACGAAAAAGCGTTTGGACGATTAAGACAATAGAGATATAATGGTATCTACAATCACGTATATGGTGTCTTCTCTACGACCTTGGCGGCCTTGTGGGACATTTTGGGAGGCCGAGACATGGGGCATTTTCAACTCCATCACAGCCTTTGGCACTGTTCTGTCAGTTCGGCCACACAACTTACCAAACCCCAACAGAAAGCCCTAATGGAATTATAATTCTACCCAGAAACGAAGGCTTCTGATTTATTCAGGGGGCTGGGAGAATGGGGAGGTGCATGATATTGCAGTTGATTGCCAGCCGTTTGCCAGTTCTCTGCTGCATCCCAGCTTCATTTGCAGCTGGCAGATGAGTTGTTGAGCAATGAGAAGCCCATGTACAGCTGTAAAGTGGATACTTACAATTCTCAAATTGAATTCCTTTTCAATGAGCTCTCATATAAACGAGTTCTCGTTTCCGAAATCCAACTTGAAAACTTCACCCACATCAACTTACGATTTTCTCTTGACTACCATCGCGAGAACCACAACGCACCGCTTCTTTCTTCCCACAAGCTCATTTCTACCGTCTGACTTCTTTGATACTCTTTATCTATTCTATTCAAACCCATCAGCATTTTGGCATTGCGCTATTCCAAGCCACATTTGTAAGTCATCATTGCGAGCTTCTTCCACTTTGCTTCGATGCCGACTTTGCGGGTGCATTTTCAATGAGTACAACGAAGCTAATCACCTACAAAGGCTCTATTACTTGCATCCATTGGTAGCAATAATGGCTCCTGCAAAGACTCCTACCAAAGGCGAGAATCGTAATTCTCCCAAGAATGCTGCAGCCAACTCCAATGGCACTCCCACAAAGGTTTCCAAGAACTCCAAGGCCCGCAAGAACCAGAATTCGGCCAAGAAGTACAACTTCACCAGCGAGCTTCCAACTGCTGAGGTTCTGAGCGGAAATGGCCGTGTTCCTGGCCGCAACCTTATCGGCTGGAACCGTGAGTTCCCCTCTCCCTCGATTTCTGGATTTGGCAATTGTTTCTGACGCAGTGGCAGGCCCCCGCATGAATGAGAAGCTTCTGCTTCATCTTCAGTACGAGTGTGCTCGCCGCAAGATTGAACTTCCCTGGGATGCCATTGCCCACCGTCTTCACCCTGGTTCTTCTGGTGCTGCCGTTAGCCAGTACCTGGGTCGTGTTCGTAACAGCGTCATCAACGAAGGCCATGTTGTGCCCCCTCCTGTTCCCCGTCCTGGCGCCAAGCCAATTGACCCCAACATTCGCGGCTTCATCCGTGATCAGGTTGTCGACGGCAAAGTTACCACTCGTCCCGTCACCTACAGCGAGCAAGTGGAAGACCGTCGAACCAACCTCTCTGATGCCATCGATCTTGAGGAAATGTCTACTGAAATCACCTACTCCTACGAGATGGAAGACGAGTGCCCCGATACTCCTACTCCTGCTCCCCGCGTTTCTAACTTGCTTGCGCATGAGCGCCAGTCCTCCGTCGAGATTACTGGATCCAGAGTCATCACCGGCGAACACGCTCAGCTCAACTCCTTTGTCGGCCCAAGCATTGATATGTGCTTCCAGGTAAGCTAAGTTGCCATTCTGCATCAGCATATACTGATATTCTTTTCAGCCTCTTGGCCAACAGACCTTTGCGATGCCGCAGAACCAGCAGCTCCCCGCCTCTACAAGCTTTGGCTCCACTGCTAGCTTTGGTTCCTCTTCTAGCTCTGCATCCCGTGCAAGCTTTGGGTCTTCTACCAACTTCGGCTCTGGTTCTTCTACTGGCTCTGGAACTCCTGCCAAGTTTGGTGTTTCTGGTGGTTTTGATCCGTCTATCAACTTCGGCTTTCCTGCCAAAATGGGTGCTTTCAACAAGCTTGGCACTTCTGCCAACATGGTAGCCCCTACAAACACTGGATTTTCGGTTGGTTTTGACCCATCTGCTGACTTTGGCACTGTCAAAAAAATTGGTACTGCTGTCAACACTGTCAACACCGTCAACACTGCCAACACTGGCATCATCACCAACATTGGTACCACTGCCGACATCGGCACCTCCACTGGCTTTGGCTCTTCTATTAGCCTCAATCCTGTTCAGCAAGACACAATTACTGCCGAGAGTCTAACCAACGCTACCGCTACGGTGGACTGGGTCAGCCAACAAAGCTCAGGAAACCAGACTCCCACATCGCTGCCCGCTTCTGACAGTAGTTCGTCGCTCCTGTCAGTCAATACTGAGTCCAGCACTGCCTCACAGGATGTCACTGGTGACCCCATGGGTGTCTAGGGAGAACCCAATGGTATCAACCACACAACTCAGTCTCCCGCATCTGACACCGACGTTACTCCTTTCTCCCAGCCCGGCAATGACGACCCTGAACAGGAAAATGGCCAGCTATATGAAGATACTACAGGTTGTGATGAACTTTTAGTAATGCAATTGAAGCAGTATATCGAGTCATATGACCAACAAGATATGACCAGCTTCCAGGAGCCACGAGGTCCCGCCGACCCCCTTCAGCAGCATGAGACTAACAACTTTTCTGAGCAACAGATTACCACTGATGTGTTTGAGCAGCAAGGGACTCCTGGTTCTCCAGAGTCGGAGGACTACGACAGTCTGTTTGGGGATAACGTCGTCGATGATTTCCCTGAACAACCTCACGTCATTGACTCGGCAGAGCAGCAAGACACTACTGACGGCTTTAAGCAACAAAACGCCGTGAGTTTGGTCGAGCAGCGAGATACTACCAACTCCTTCGAGCAACAATACATCAAACCAGTCGAGTTCAATAAGACAACAGTTCCTTCCCAGTCCCCTGATGCAGTAAGTTTAAACACCATCGCCATCCCTATTCGTCGTCTTACATCATTCTAGCCTGTTCTTTACAATAGCTTCGGCCACGAGGAATTTGATTGTGATGAATTCCTCGAGCCCAATAAGCCTTGGGTGCCTCAGCCTTTGGAGCCCGCTCAACCATGGGTGCCCTCTGAAACTTGGATGTCGTCTCACCCTTGGGAATTCTCTCAATTTCAGGACGCCGACTTTGATTTGTAGTGATGTGCGACAAGCAGTCACTTACAAAAAAAAAAAAAAAAAAAAAAAAAAAAAAAAAAAA
>KV875231.1:666510-684086 GCA_001879505.1 Calonectria pseudoreteaudii
AAACATTCTGCATGGTGCCTGGCTGTCTTCGCTCAACAAAGGTCGGCCAAAGGGTCTGCTGCCGCACATCCTCAGGTGGGCAAGGGAGGCAAACTGGATTTATTGTTACTATATTTGTTCGACAACAGGATATCATTCGTTTGGCATCTGATTTTCTTGCTCGCTTTTGTAATATGGTTACCGGCGTTGGAGGACTGCACGCATTTGGATCATGATGATCGCTTATCAAATCAAATCCCCAAGAGGCACGAGATCTGGGGAACAGGCATCGGACAGGGATATGAGACAGGCATCCTGTATTAGGGTCTGAATTTTCGGTTACAGAGTTGGCACATTTGCTACTGCATTGTTAACGATCTGCCACACAACAACAAACGATGAGTTGAGGGAAAAGATTTAGCTAGATACCGGAAATCAAAGAGCTATTTTAACACTTGTTGACCGCCGCAGTGATTGCCATGCCTCCGTTACCCCATCCCATCTCACAAGAACCCGCATTCCCAGGCCTGAGTTCCAGCATCAGCTGGCCGGACTACCAGGCTGCCGGGCTAACGAACCCCATCGACTGCATTTGTCAGGCGGGTCCGCACCGGGCCGCGTGTTAAGTCACCGCCAATTACCTGGAGAAGGCGTGGTACTCGGCTATTAATTATTCACTGCGGTAATGTGCTTCCAGTGCGCAGACGTCCTTAGAAAGGTGTAGAAAAATGGTCTTGACCGAGGCCATTCCTGATTAGGTTTAGCGTTGCTTCTGGGTGGATGTTTTGCCGACGCTCCGGACAACAATTTTTTTTGGGGCGAGAGCTTCTCCAGTTTGACCTCCATATCATTCACCACTTCCTCCCTCTTGACTCTTCCGCCCTTGGCTCGCTTCCGTCTTTGTCCTCCTCCAAAGTCGAAAGTCCTCGAGCGCCTCTATTTTCTTTTTTGTACTTCTACGCCTGATACCCCCACCTTAATTCACAATCATGCAGCGCGCATTGAGCTCCCGGGCTAGGGCCTCTGTCCTATCCTCGGCTGCCACCAAGTACCGAGCCGGAGCTAGTCTCGGCCAGCAGGTCCGATTTGCTCACAAGGTATGCTTCAATTCCGACCCGTCGCAACCTCAATGGGGTTTTAACATGCTATATAGGAGCTCAAGTTCGGTGTTGAGGGCCGTGCCGCTCTCCTCGCTGGTGTCGACACCCTCGCCAAGGCTGTTGCCACCACTCTCGGTCCCAAGGGCCGAAATGTCCTCATTGAATCCAGCTTCGGCTCCCCCAAGATCACCAAGGGTGCGTGCAAACAACCAATTGTGCAATTGAAGCAATTTTTTCTAACTCTAAACAGATGGTGTGACCGTCGCCCGTGCCGTGACTCTCAAGGACAAGTTCGAGAACCTCGGTGCCAAGCTCCTCCAGGATGTGGCCTCCAAGACCAACGAGGTCGCCGGTGACGGTACCACCACCGCTACCGTTCTCGCCCGCGCCATCTTCTCCGAGACCGTCAAGAACGTCGCTGCCGGCTGCAACCCCATGGATCTCCGCCGTGGTATCCAGGCTGCTGTTGAGTCCGTCGTCGAGTACCTCCAGAAGAACAAGCGCGACATCACCACCAGCGCTGAGATTGCCCAGGTCGCTACCATTTCCGCTAACGGCGACCAGCACGTTGGTGCTATGATTGCCAACGCCATGGAGAAGGTTGGCAAGGAGGGTGTCATCACCGTCAAGGAGGGCAAGACCATGCTCGATGAGCTCGAGGTTACTGAGGGTATGCGATTCGACCGTGGTTTCGTTTCCCCCTACTTCATCACCGACGCCAAGACTCAGAAGGTTGAGTTTGAAAACCCCGTCATCCTTCTCTCTGAGAAGAAGATCTCTGCTGTCCAGGACATCATCCCCGCTCTCGAGATCTCCACCCAGCAGCGACGACCTCTTGTCATCATTGCCGAGGACATTGAGGGCGAGGCTCTTGCTGTCTGCATTCTCAACAAGCTCCGTGGCCAGCTTCAGGTTGCTGCTGTTAAGGCTCCCGGCTTTGGTGACAACCGCAAGTCCATCCTCGGCGATCTCGCTGTTCTGACTGACGGCACTGTCTTCACTGACGAGCTTGACGTCAAGCTTGAGAAGGCCACCCCCGACCTGCTTGGATCCACTGGTTCTATCACCATCACCAAGGAGGACACCATTATCCTCAACGGCAGTGGCAGCAAGGACAGCATTGCTCAGCGCTGCGAGCAGATCCGTGGTGTCATCGCTGACCCCACTACCTCCGAGTACGAGAAGGAGAAGCTCCAGGAGCGCCTCGCCAAGCTCTCTGGCGGTGTCGCCGTCATCAAGGTCGGCGGCTCCTCTGAGGTCGAGGTCGGTGAGAAGAAGGACCGATATGTCGATGCCCTTAACGCCACCCGCGCCGCTGTTGAGGAGGGTATCCTGCCTGGTGGTGGTACTGCCCTCATCAAGGCCTCCGTCAACGCCCTGGGCGAGGTCAAGACCAGCAACTTTGACCAGCAGCTGGGTGTCAACATCGTCAAGAGCGCCATCACCCGCCCCGCCCGCACCATCATTGAGAATGCCGGTCTGGAGGGCTCTGTCGTTGTTGGCAAGCTCACCGATGAGCACGCTGCCGACTTCAACAAGGGTTTCGACAGCTCCAAGGGCGAGTACGTTGACATGATCGGCGCTGGTATCCTCGACCCCTTCAAGGTTGTTCGCACTGGTCTCATCGACGCCAGCGGCGTTGCCTCTCTACTAGGTACCACTGAGGTCGCCATCGTGGATGCTCCCGAGGACAAGCCCAGCGGTCCCCCAATGGGCGGCATGCCTGGAATGGGTGGCATGGGTGGCATGATGTAAAAAAAGAAACATGACTTGGATGATGTATAAAAACCGCTGATTGGGTAGCGGCGCACATGGTGTTGTGTGTTATCATGGGACGGATCAAGTGGCCCTGCAATCTCCTCTCTACCATCTTCACGACCACATTTTCATACCCCTCGCAGATTTTCAGGCCGCTTGAGCCCTGTATAGTAGCACTAACTGTGTAGTACTAGAAGAAAAAAGAATCACAAGGAAAAAAAACTTGTATGAGATAAATGTACATTACGATTTCAAGAAGATTAAAACCGTCCCCCTTTCCTCGTCCCCAACATGAGTTTGTGCAAGTTGTCGGTAAGCGGACAGGCAAGCAGACAGGGGTTCATTGCAGATTGTTGTCATTTTGGGTGAGCTGTGTGAATTGTTGATGCCTCGTTCCAAGAAGGCACCAACACAACCAGGCCAGGTAGCAACATAAAAAATCAGGCTGGCGCAAGCATGACACATGTCATGCTAACCAAATTGATTGATGCCTTGCAGGCAAAAGCAGAACACAATCATCTTCATGACGAGCCACACTTGACACGCACGCCAAGGTAGTCACGTGGGTCCATCTCACGGGCAACCCCACCATGAAGGGGTGGTGTTTTTCTCCCGCAATGGCCCCGCCTCCCATGGCACCGCCTAATCCGCCCAACCATCCCCCCGAGGACACTCTGCTACTACATAGTCTTCTTCATCACGGAGCCTCGTCGCCTCTCTTCCTCTCCCCAAACACTCCAATTCCGGTACGCTCACCAACCCCCAATACCGCGACCCATCCGCGCTTCATCCCCTCTTGGAACTCTATTACCCCTCCATCCTTATCGCCCGCTCTGAAACAGCTGCTAACCAGCAGCTTCCGTTCCAGCCCGCCCCTCATCTCCTAGGATCCATCTCCTGACGTAGACCGCAATCATGGTAAGCTCAGCGAGTCAACTTTTGTCGGCCCCCCTTTGCGCCTTCATCTCTAACGTGTTTTGCAGTCTCAATCCGGGTTCGTACCCCTCTTGTCCCTCTCTTTTTTTTTTATTTTCCTCCCCTCCCCCGCCGGGCCCGCCGCCCACGTCTTAGACGACAACGGCGCCGCGGGGCATGCAGCCGCTCCCTCAATGATGGGCCGCACCTCGATTGAAACGGCGCGCTAACCTCGTGTCGCCCTCCAGTGCCTCCGTTGCGCAGGACTGCATTACAGCATTCAACGACCTGAAGCTGAACAAGAAATACACGTTCATCATTTACAAGCTGTCGGATGACAACAAGGAGATTGTCATTGAACACTCCGAACTCAGCAAGGACTATAATGAGTTCCGTGAGAAGCTCGTCAACGCCACCACAAAAGGCATGGGTGTATGTCTTTATATTCCCTCCGTCGGCCACCGTCTGTGGCTCTAGAGTCGACTGGGTTTCTGACAAAATGAACAGGGTTCTGTGGGCAAGGGTCCCCGATACGCCGTCTACGATTTCCAGTACGAGCTAGCTGATGGCAGCGGTATCCGGTATGCGATCTCATAGAACTATTCTTTCCCATGAAACTTCCACATCCTAACACTTTCGCAGAAACAAGATTGTCTTCATTGCTTGGTCCCCAGATGAGGCCGGCATTAGGGTGTGTAAATTACAACTACCTGATCCCATCGCAATTAACTGATTCCCTGCCATAGCCCAAGATGATCTACGCTTCTTCCAAGGAGGCCCTGAAGCGAACCCTTACTGGTGTCGCCACTGAGCTGCAGGCTAACGATACCGATGACATCGAGTACGAAACCATCATCAACAATATCAGCAAGAACCGCACTAAATAAGCGCTTGCGAACTTATCTCCCCAACGCATGATGTTCAAGAAGGCATGGAATAGAACTGGACATAGTTTGGGTCGCCGTCGGCATCGAGCTTGAGGGACCAGGGCCAATCGTGTTGTGATATTGCGGAGGGACAAGGCAGAGGAGTGATAGTCGTCCCTTTGGGACATAGTCATCGAGTTTTCTTCTCGGGCCGACAGGTAAATGGACAGATTTGCCAGCCCTCACCATGTACCGTACCAAGGAAAATAAACACACATACTGGTATGTGGAACTTTTTTGGCAAAATTATGCCGCCTCTTATATTCCCCTTGCTATCATGTTGATATTACACGTATGTATGACTTCAAGGACTGGCCTGGCTTGATTGCCAACTCGACTTGAAGAGAGCCGATAACACCTCGGCTTGCTCGTTGTCTTTTAGTCTTTGTGTCAGGAATCCCTTCAAATCTTCCCAGAACTTTTCCGTCTCCAGCGCTGCCGAACCTGTAGCCTGATCTTTTTGTGTAACTTGAGGCTCCGCCGGTGGGATCGCAGCGGCACCACCCATGACCATTACTGAGAACTCGATGGTCATGGAAGTTTCGTCCAGTATATCCTTAAGAATCTTGCTGTCCGGAATAGGCTTCCTGTTGAATAGGAGCTTCATCTTATCGACGGGGATTCTCGTCTGGGCCTGCACCTTGGATTTGAGGTCCAGAATAGAAGTATCGAGGGGTTGTGAGGTGAACTTGAGGTCGAGGGGAGGGTTTCGTAGAGACTTAAGAGTCACGGTAACGCTTCGTTCTTGGCCGGGGGCGAGCTTGATTGGTTTGCTCATGGCCTTTGGCATCCGTGGGAGGATATACTAAAACGATTAGTGTCAGGGCTACTCAGGATCAAAATTGTCCCTACAGGCGGTCGCGCCGGGAAACCCTTGGGGTCCTCGACATGATCGGCGGATAGCTTGATTGGACGGGAGTCGAGCGACGACAAAAAGGTCTTTGCGAAAGCGACCTCAGCCATGGTGGTGGTGTTGCGAGGTGTTGCGAGGGATGTGGAGGCGGGGTCAAAGCTATAATAGGAGAGCGAGCGATAGGGCGATGCAGGTGAGTTCCTTAGCTAGAAACTCAGGGTTAAACCCGTTGGGGTATCGTAATGATAAATAAGTGGCAGTGCGTTGAAGGAATGAACAAGCCCCAAAGCAACGTTTCGGGTACAACCAAGTCTTTCTGACGAAAGCCTCACAATGGTGGCATGGCGTAGCTCCATGCTGCAAGCCGCGCTATGGAGATGGGCGATCACGTGTGGGTAGCGCCGATACGGAGTTCTACCGACTTATCGGACCCCTGCAGGTCCTACTCAAAGAAAAAAAGTTTCGGCGGGGCGCCATCTTCATTTTTTGGATATAGACAAGACGGGCAGTTGCGCTGCTCGAATTTTTTTTTTCAACCAATTCCTCCGACCTTGCAAGTCGATCGACTCGCTTCCATTGTTAAAAATGGGTGTCGGACGACGCATGAAGAAACAGGGCCCTCCCCAACCCCTGTCAGAAGAGCACTTCGCAAAGCTCAAGCGCAAGGCCGGTCTGCCTGTCGAAGCCGCCGTCGAGGCGCCCGAGAAGAAGAAGCGCAAAACCACCAAGCCCGCCGAGCCCAAAAGCAATGGCGCAGCTGCCAAGAAGTCGGCGACCAAGAAAACAAACGGGGCCAAGCCTGTGAAGGCTGCCGCGCCAGCGCCCACGCCCAAGGTCAAGGCCAATGGCAAGTCGAAGAAGAAGTCTCTGCCGGATCTGGAAGATCTCTCTGATGATGAATTGGACGATGAGTTCGACATGGACGACCTGGAGGGCGCTGATCTGTCAGATGAGGAAGAAGGCGCCGGGTTGAAGGACGATTTCCTGGACTCGGATGAGGACTCTGTGTTCGACTCTGACGAGGAGCAAGGTGGTCAGGGAAAGACAATGTGGTCCGAGGACGAAGACGAGTCGGACATTGAGGAGAAGCTCACAGCCGCGAACATCGAGGGTCTCACAAGGAAACTAGACGCCCAAATGGCGGAAGATGCTGCTGATGCAGATGCGGAAATGGCCGACGAGGCTCTTCAAACCAACATTGACGGCGACAAGCCCCATATCCTAGACGACGATGATGAGGTTGATGAGCTCTCGGCCAAGACGAACGCCCTCCTGGCCCCCGACCTACAGCTTCTACGAACAAGAATCACCGAAAACATCCGCGTGCTCGACGACTTCTCTAACCTTGCCGAGGAGGGCCGCTCGAGAGCCGAGTACACAGCACAGCTCCTCAAGGACATCTGCGCTTACTACGGTTACTCCGATTACCTCGCTGAAAAGCTCTTCAACCTCTTCACCCCCCGCGAAGCCTTTGCCTTTTTCGAGGCCAACGAGTCTCCCCGTCCCGTCGTCATCCGAACAAACACGCTGCGCACCCACCGCCGCGATCTTGCTCAGGCTTTAATCAACCGCGGTGTCACCCTCGAGCCCGTCGGCAAGTGGTCCAAGGTCGGTCTCCAGGTATTCGAGAGCAGTGTGCCTCTCGGTGCCACGCCGGAATACCTCGCTGGCCACTACATTCTCCAAGCTGCCTCCTCTTTCCTGCCCTGCATGGCTCTCGACCCCCAGGAGAACGAGCGTGTGTTGGATATGGCCGCTGCCCCCGGTGGTAAAACTACGTACATGGCTGCTATGATGAAGAACACTGGCTTCATCATGGCCAACGATCCCAACAAGGCTCGTGCCAAGGGTCTGATCGGTAACATTCACCGTCTGGGTGCTCGCAACGTCATCGTCTCCAACTACGACGCCCGTGAGTTCCCCAAGCCTATGGGTGGATTCGACCGTGTCTTGCTCGATGCTCCCTGCTCCGGTACGGGTGTTATTGCAAAGGATCCTAGCGTCAAGACCAACAAGACAGAGCGCGACTTCATGCAGCTGCCTCATATCCAGAAGCAGCTGCTCCTGTCGGCCATTGACTCAGTCAACCACGCCTCCAAAACGGGCGGCTACATTGTGTACTCGACCTGTTCCGTCACCGTCGAAGAGAACGAGGCCGTTGTCCAATACGCCTTATCCCGCCGCCCCAACGTCCGCCTCGTCGATGCCGGCCTCGCCTTTGGCAAGGAGGGCTTCACCAGCTACATGGGCAAGACGTTTGACCCTTCAGTCCGTCACACCCGCCGCTACTACCCTCACACCTACAACGTGGACGGTTTCTTCGTCGCAAAGTTCCACAAGTTCGGCCCCACGCCGGCCAAGGCTGCTGCGGCCACCGCCAACGCCAGCCGCGCCGGCTCCTCCGCCGCCAAGGACCCGGCCGAGTCCGAGGTTGTCGACCGCACGCCCATCACCGACGACGAGGATGGTAAGACAAACGACGACTTTGGTGGCTGGGACGATGATGAGGACAAGGAGTACATGGAGAAGGGACGAAGGAACGCCATGCGTAGAAGAGGTCTGGACCCCAACAGCGACGAGAAGAAGTCCAAGGGAAAGAACAAGAGCAAGAAGTCGAGTAAAAAGCAGAAAGAGTAGAGATACCAACTGGATAGCTTTCATGGGTCTGTTTTCACGTTATCTTGGTCATCGCAATGTATCGTATAATAGAAAGGAAATTCAAAAGCACGTCATGCACCGTACGCCTCACAATGAACCGAAAACGCCCAAAGAGTTATGAGATGCATAAATAACAAACCGTTCATTGAGTAACAAAGTCATAAAGCATTTCTCTCATCGCATCATTAAATCCAACATCCTCCAGCAGGGGCCGATTGTTGCCGCAACCCACCTTTTTTCTATCGCGAGTCCCAAAACCGAGTTCCCCCACAACCCATATGTCTTTCATTAAGTACATGATCACATCAGAAAAAGAAGAATATTGATACGGCAACAAAAATAACCACCCAAACAAAGTAAAGGCAATTCTAGCCAAGAATCGCGAAAAAAAAAAAGTCGAAGTAAAACTGCCGCAGGTCGGTATCCAGCCGTGGGTATCTCCGTAATGGCTGACGCTGGTGGCAGAATATGTAAGGTATTGTATCCACAAAAAAAAGGGTATCCATCGTGGAGGTCGCCGGTATTACAAAAAAAGTCTTCGAGTGAAAAAGATGATGTAAGAAGAATCAAAGTCGAAAAATATGTTCACTCACACAGACAAATCGTCAAATTGTGAGACAAGCTCACGGATCGTCCATCGCCAGGCCTCGCGGTCCCTGGTTCCTCGGCCGACCCATCTCTCGCACTTCTTGCGCCACCTGTCTTCTTCTTCACGCTGTCTCCTGATGAACTCAGGGCCAACGTCAAACTCTTCTCCGACAAGCCAGTCATCTTTAATGTCACTGACTCGTCCCTGTATGCCGTCATCGTCGGCTGTATTATCATCGAGATCAGGAATATCTTTGAAAACGTCTTCGTCTTCATCAAGAGCATCAAAGCCATCCATAGTATCACTGAGCTCAGATTTGGGTTTCGCGGGAGCATCAAGCTTGAGCCAGCACATGTTCTGGGGATCAAACACCATCCCGCCAACAACTTGAACTCCCTTGGTCGCGCTAATATTGGTAATCAATGCGGGGCGAGGAGTCGAAGCCTCTTTCTCACGTAGTACGCTAGAAACAGGCGTCTGAGTAGGCGTCGAGGCAGCTGCATCAAAAAGATTGAGTGCGTTCTCATTACCCTCCCAACGGAATGTTTCAGCATTGTAGTACATTCCATTTACCGCTGTAAACAATGTTAGCGCTGGTATGATCAGAGATTGCCAAGCAACTTACTCTTCGACTCCTTGCCAGTATTCAGATTTGCAATCAGATGTGGCTTTGTCTGGGTTCGCCTGTGCTTCTTTGAGCGAACGGTTGACTGAGGTGTGGACGGGGTCAAGTTGGCACGTGTAGAGAGCTGAGCTACACGCTGGCTGGTTAGAGGAGCAAGCGAACCAATGCTAGGGGCTCGCTGCGCCAGCGAAGTCTCGCGAGCAATCCTGCTGGCAGCGGTATCACGAGCAAAGTGAGGTGTGTACCCTCCTGCTGTTCTGGCGGGAGATGGGGGTATCGTAGGCGAAGCAGACGCGGCACGATCGGGAAGCACATTCTGGTAGAGCTTGTTTCGCAAGGCAGCCTTGGGTCCTGAGGTGATAGGTTGCCTCAAGTACCTACTCTCGTTCTCGCGGGAAGTAGGCAAGTCGTCAAAGCCATCCAGTTCATGCCCATCTCCAAAATTCTTCTTGTGCTTTGGCTTGCTCAGGCGCTCCCAGGTATCCGTAACCACCCGGTATCGATGGGGACTGGGAGATCGCATCGTCGAGGATCTTGAAAGTGTGCGAGAGTGAGGTCGGAGGTCGATGGAGTTGTCGGAATCATGACGACGGAACTGGCGCAAGCTTTTAGAAGCAACATGGTGAGATTGTATGTGGGAACCACCAGCAGGCAAGAATGGCAACGCTGGCTTTCGAGACGTTGCCGGGCTGTCGGTTGTTGCTGGCCGTTGGCGCTCAACGGGAGTCTTCGGCCGCATGCCGGAGAGAGGTCGATTGTTCTCCGACCTGGATGGTGGGCGCTCCTGACGGTAGGTCATTGGTTTTGCTGGGGAGTTTAGTGCCCGGATAGCTGGCAAGGAACGCTTCGACTTTAAAAGTTGAGCGCTTGTTGTGGTTGGGCCATCTCGGAGAGAACTCGTGGACGTTCTCAGACCCAGCTCCCTTCGACGGGGTGTTGCAGGCACGGGCGAGGGTGTAGTGGGGGTAGGGAGGCTTGAGACCGATGATTGTGTTGAATGGCCCAGCCGTGATTGCGAGCGTCGACTTCGGGGAATGGGCCCACCGCTCTCAGACACGGGCTCGAGGGAAGTCGAGTGCGTTCTTTCATGAGAATTGAGGCGTGGTATCCGGGTGTTGACTGGCTTGTTGGTAAATGTCAAAGAAACGGCCGCCTTGGGACGCGCTGGGCTAGCAGGTCGCGTTTCCTTCACCTTGACATTTCGATGCAGAGTTAGTTTGCCTGAATCAAAAACGTCTCCGTCACCAATATCAAGGCCATCTAGAAAGTCGACCCTGTCAACTTCAGCCGATTGGGTCTTGGGTGGGGGGACAATGGGCTCCTCAGAAATTCGGATTGGAGATCGACTCTTTCGTCGTTTGTCAAGTCTCTCAGAGAAGTTCACGGGACCGTCAGGAAGAACAAGGCCATCGAATGTTTCATCTTCGCTCTCAGCTGTAATAGAGCTTGATACGCTGGGGCTCATAGCGGAGGCTGACGAATTTCTGTTAGATCGGCCATCACGACGGGTGCCTCCGTATCTCGTACCAAGACTGCCTTCTCCCCAATCCAAATCATCACTTTGTGATGACGGGGTCTTTGGGATGTCTTTTCTCGTAGACAACTTCAACTTCCCATCCGAGGGAAGCTCAAGGTCCGTCTCAAAGTCATCCTCCAGGTCTGCAGGTTTGTGTTCCTTGGAGGGCGTAGGTGGAGTAATAAAAGATATGGGTTTAGGTTGACGGCTCTTGGAGACCCGAATAGTGTCACCGCCGTCGCCAAAGAAGTCGTCATCATTATCGACATCCTTGAACCTGTCCAAATTGATGGCGGCCGCAAGGGCACTGGTTGTGGATTGATTTGACTCTCTTCGGTTGATTTGGGAGAGGCAGCCGGATTTGGAGAGTTTGGTCGGGCTAGTGTGAGGGGAACCGCCACTAACTTGTCGCAGGCTCTCAGGAAACTCCGTATGTTTCTTAATCTTGAAGCCCTGAGATACGTCTGGTAGTTCCAAATCGTTTTCCCAGTCATCCTGGATAATTTTTCGAAGTTTCTTCCCTCCTAGCCGTCTAATAGTCCCTCCCATCAAAGCAGAAGAGGGTACGTTTCTTGGTAGTGGAATGCCGGCATTCTGGGCTGCAGCGATGGCGTCAAGGGTGGATTTCTCATCATCTCCTGGGATGTGGACCTGTTTTTCCTCCTCGCCCTCCAGCTCAGACCGAAAAGACAAATGCGAAGAGCCAGAGTCTCGACGCCTGGATGGTGGTCTCGAGGCTACGTTTGCGGTGGTCGATGGGCTGCGAAGAGTCAAGTCGTCTCCATCCACCACGAAGTCGTCATCATCCCAGTTCTCGATCGCTTCCACGACTGGTTGTCGAGATTTTAGACGCAAGGGTTCCATTATAAAAGTACAGTTATTGATTCCAGGTGCGCGGTCGGTTTTTGAGTCCAAAAAAAAAAAAAAATTGCAGCGGAGTTCGCTTTGGGACACGACAGGTGGAGCGGTGTTGTCAATTGCGCACTGTCATTATCGTCGAGGCCAACCGTTTCCCGCAATCACCAGCATCTCCCACAGGCGTAGAACCGGTGAAGGCGAGAAAATGTCGGCGGTGACAGCGTCGTCGGCGTATCGGGTGTGTTTTTTGCGTTTGGTCTTGCGGGCGAATCGCGACAACTGTAGCGGGTGTGTTGTGTGTCGCAACCGTCGGTGAAACGAGTGTAAAATGAGGCAGAGGATGATACGGAAAAGGAAGGGATGTAACAGCGTCCAACGAGAATACGCAATTGAGTAAGAGAACAAGGAACAGTATTTTGTGTCTCCGGGTGTTGTGTTTGTGTGTGGGAAGAGTGACGTGAAAGGTTGATGCGAGGTCAGGAATGTGGCCGGTGGGCTAGAACGAGGTTGGTGAGTGGTGGATGTGGATAAAGGTGGGCGGTGGGAGAAGGTGGGTTGGTTGGGACTTGGAAAAAGAGAAAAGGCTGGGGTCGTAGTGTGCGTGGCTGGTGGCAGTTCCTGCTAACTAATAAGGATCGAGTTGCTCCTACCTCGCACTACAAATGGGACTAAAACCACAGTCTAACGCACCCGCCTCACCACCTTCGGCCCTCTGCACTTGCCGCCTCCCCTTCCACTTTCGCTACGTACCTCTCTACAGCGCCTGCAGGAGCACAGGGGCCTGTAACACACGGACCTGAAGCCATCGCTCCTGTTTGCACGACCAGTGAAGGGAAAAAATTGAAAAAAATCGGAGGTCGGATATACACGTGACACACTCGCCAACATTACCCAGTTTGCTCAAATTTTTCCACCACTTCATCCATGCCTCCGTGTTAGTGTTTGTGTCGGGGGAGCCGCCCGATTGGCCCGTCAGCCAAAACACCGCGCCAGCCTTCTCCCACGCGTCATGGTCGCGACGAGGAACGGGCTTCTGGTCTGTCAGTTGCGGATCGGGGCTCGTTTCAAAAAGAATACGTCCAAGAGGACGACGAGGCTGGTTTGACTTTGAGAGCCTGGTCGTGTTCTGGGTCCAACATGACCTGATGGAGCCGAGTTTGGAACAGCCGTCAACCTTTTGGCGAGCAACACATGCACCATAAGACGGTGCATGTGTTGCTGGTTTTATTCTTTTCTTCCTTTGGACCTGCATTGTAATGTTTCCAGAACAGTGTTGGCACAAATGGAAAATCTTGGGTTTGCATTGCCAATGTTCATGCAAGAGCGATGCAAGCACTCATCTCCACTCTTGAAAGACAAACAACCCATGGATACCACGTCCAGACAGAAGGCCTCAATAATACAGCACGGAGCCGCTGACTCGTATTGCGTTTAATGGCGGGGCGAGCAGATTTTCCCGCTGGATTCTCAGATCCGTCTCTCGTAAATTATCAATCCCACTTGTCCGCCCTGTTGATACTGTGGCCACACCAGTCCAGTTGTTGTCGTCCCGCACAAAGGAGGAAAGTGGGTTGACCCAGCGCTATTGTGGCCGCTCTCCAGGCCAACAGACATCAGCCACAGGGGTATGGCTGCCACCTGCGAGGCCATGTGGGCGCCCTGCAGGCTGCAGCTGTCTAAACTTACCCGCTGACGCTGCACCCTGGCCTGGCCCAGCAGTTGACCAGGTACCTTGACGTGATGTAGGAACAGCGCTGGATCTGTACGTGCTGCTTGTTGGTGGTGCTGCTGCCTGCCTTACACGTCTCACGCTTCACTTGCATCACCTCACGCATTAAAGGACAGCACCTCTTCATCAAACCGGCCGCGCAATCTCTGTCCGCTCCACGGCCAACATCGTCACATTCCTCTCTCGGCCTTTCTCTGCACCCAGCATCATTGCCGAGACCTGGCGCATTGTTTGACCCCTCTCCCCCCGCCATTCCCCGGCCGAACCGTCCTGAACCCTGTTGTATCAACATTCCTTTAGCATATCGCCACTAAGAGATCTCGTCGGGCCGTGTCTCGCTCAGGAATTCAGCCGCCCAGACGTCAATTTTATCCGTTTTGATTAGTGTTCAAGCGGCACCACACGCACCTGTTCTCACGTTGCCACTCAAGCCAAATCAATTGCTCGTGTCAGGCAAATCATCGTAAAAAAAAAAAAATAACAAAAAATCCCTGCGCCATCTCGGCCCGGGATCAGGCACACCACCAAAGCGTCTTCAGATGGCCCCAAACTCCGTCTTGCGGTTCGCACGCAGTGACGACGAATCCGCCTTCGTCTTGCTGCAAGTCACGCCCAAGGGTTCACGACCCTTGGACCTCAAGCTGGTGGGCACGGAGGGAGAGGCTCCATACGTTGCTTCATGCAAGTCATCCCATATTCCTTCTTCCCGTGACGCAATATTGAATCCTGGTCCGCAATAATTTGCTCCGCGCACTGACATGCCCAAACCACTTATCGCCAATCTAACCTTTGATTGTAGTGAAACATGACCGGGTATCCTCGCTGCGGGTGAAGAATTGCCCAGCGTCCGAGTCCGAGTGGCAAGCCATCCTGGAATCGCTGTTCAATCAGAAACCGCTCTCAGATATACAGGCGACAGCAGCCGTCCAAAGTGAATCTTCCATATCCATCACGGTGCGAAAGGAAACCCAGGGTATCACAGTACGGATGCAATATGTCCACTCTAAAACTCTGCCCATGTGCTAATTGGTCTAGCAACGCTTGGGCGCTATAACACTGAGCCACGATGCCGATGAGGCCATTGAACTGTTTGAGTGGTGCGGGGCCGCTGTGGAAGCCTCGGCCGTCGCGAAACGGGCCGCAGCCGACTTGTCAATCCAATCAAGCGAGTCCGAGGCCGCTGTTGCTCAGCTCAAGTTGCAATTAGAGGAGCTCCTCCAAGCGAAGGAGGAGGATGAGACGGCCCTGCTACGCAAGTTTAGGGATCTTCTAAATGAGAAGAAGGTCAAGATCCGTGAGCAGCATCAGGTCCTCGCCTCAGGCTCTTTCAATGCCAGTCATCCTGGGTCGTCCACGCAATCTCAGCGGATTGTCTCCCCCCCTCTTCCCCCTCCTTCTAAGCCAGCGAAACCATCTCGCAAGGCTGGCCAGTCCAGGGCTACCAAAAGAAAACAGCCAGCATCAAAGAGGGTTGAAGAATCAGAGGATGAAGCCAGTCCTGAGGCCATGGATGTCGATATCAAGCAAGAACCAGAAGATACAGATCCTGGTGAGGCGACCGAGGCGACTGCGTCCGTGGCCAGTGACGACGATAGTGATGAAGAGGTCGATGATGTCCCGCCAACAAAGCCCAACGAAACCGGGAAGGCCTTGCCCAAGGCGGCAGAGCAGCCTCCTCCCAAAAGAAGCCTCCCTTTCAACAGCAAACCTACTGCGGCGAAGCCCGCCCCAGCAGCCCCCGCTGGCAGCGAGACGGAATCGGATGATGAGCTATGAGCAAATGATTTTCATGTTTACACGCACTTCAAAAGCAGTTTATGATGATTAAAGGAGAAAGTTTATCTTGTCAATATATATCAAATTTCTCAAGGGGTCCTGTATCATATTATTCAACGCGGACACTATTTCATGATTTAATGAGATAAACTCAGCCAGCGAGGGTTTTAGCTGCGGTCATCAGGGTCAAACTTGTCCTTCCAAAAAGCGCGGAAATGCTTCTGATCACCCAGCTTAGCGATTTCGGCAATCTCCTCGTCAGTCAGCTTGAATTTGGGCAATCTCTCCAGGTAGCCCTCCAGTCTGGACGGCTTGGAGCTTGTGGTAACAGCGACGACACCCTGGTCAATCATCCATCGCAGGCCAACGTCAGAGTCCGTAACGCCATATTTTTCTGCTAGCTGCTTCCAGTAACCACCTACAGGCCCGTCTGGGGCAGAGGTGAGCGGGGTAAGGGGGCCGTAGGCCTCGATTACGATGTTGTGTTTTTTATGGAAGGGAACAAGATCACCGTGCTGAAGATACGGGTGATACTCGATTTGGTTAATGGCGGGAGTAACCGTCGCCTTCTTCAGAACAGTTTCGACATGCTCCTGGAGGAAGTTGGAAACGCCGATAGACTTGGCACGGCCGGACGCTTTGATGGTCTCGAGGTCGGCCCATCTCGCCTGCAACTCCTCCTCGGAGTCAGCGAACCACGGTCCGTGGATCAGGTAGAGATCAACGTATTCGAGACCGAGCTTCTTTAGAGAAAGGTCAAAGGCCTCAAAGGTGTCTTGCTTCTTAGTAGCACTAATCTTGGTGGTTACAAAGAGCTGCTCTCGAGGGACGCCGGAGGCCTTGATAGCGGCACCAAGCTCTGCCTCATTGCCGTAGACTGGAGCACGGGTCAGAGAGGTAGATCGGCCACTTCTAGTCTTGCTTACCCTCAGCACCATCAAGGTGGCGATAACCAATCTCGATGGCTTTCTTAGTGAGCTCGATCAAGTCCTGATCGAGGGGAGCGTTGGGGTCGCTCTTATATCTCGCGGTGCCAAGACCATACGCAAGCTAAGAAGATTTCAATCAGCCTTCTTGATACAATGAGTTGCTTAGTTTTTAATTCTTCATCAACATGTTTTCCCAAAAATGGCCACCTACCGCAGGGATTTCGTTGCCGTCATTCAGCTTGACGATAGGGACGGTGTCAGCCATGGTGATGGGCACGATATGTTAAGCCTGTGCAGGGGGTATCAAATAGCAAGGTTCTAGATTTATTAAATAAAACCGGAAAAGACAGGTTTATTCTGAGATGAAAAATGGTGAAATGGAAAATGGGAGATGGGAAAAAGAGGAGGCTCGCCGCAAGAGTGGGATGAATGAGCTCGGGTGTGCTAGTAAGTGGGTAACATAGCATGGCTTGGTCGCGTTCGCCTTGCACATTGCGAAGCCGGACGGAACCATGCCGTGATCTGTCCCGCACGGAAAATCGGATAGGAAGAACGTCGGCTGGGGGCGCTAGGAGCCGCGGGATGGCGTTTTCATTGCTTATTTGTTTTTCCGGGCCAGTTGCTCATGAATGCACTTGTTGCAATTGGACCCTTTGAATGATGGTCACGGAGATACTTCACCGAGGCCACTGCACGACATTGATCTTGATGAAACCACTGCGATGGCCAAAGGGAAATTAATCCCAACCAAAGTCAAAAGATTATCGATACAACTTAGTATATATGGTCGAAATAAATACCACATCATACCAAATAAGTGCATTTACCTAAAGTTAATCCTGTTCAAAGTGGCCAATTGACAAGCATCCCAGGGCTGTATTTGCATGGCAGCGACGTGTTTTGCAGCGGCTTGAGGGCGGGGAGAGGAAGCGAAGCAAAGCAATGCGCGCATCACGATTGATAGATCAATACCATGACCAGTGCGGCGCAAGCAGCCATCAAGCTTTTTGTCTCATTTCCCCCCTCCCCCTCCTCAAAGCCCACAGACTCGCTTATCTTGATCCGGCTGGCTCCCGTGTGATAATCCGATGGTTTATGAAAAGCCAATGCACAGATTGCTTCGGAGCTCAGACTCCCAGCTTCCCCCCCTCCCCCCCAGTACGTCCCGCTTATGCCGCATCCCACCTCCAATGAGGGTTGAGTGCGAAACGGGAATGGGTGGGGACAGTGACGACATCAGCAAGTGGGATAGCGACTCAGCCATTTGAGCAAAAGTGGGCGAGATGACGAAATGATGATTGCGCAACTCAAGGCCCCAAGACAGTAATGTCTGTAAAAAAAAAAAAAAAAAAAAAAAATAAAAAT
>KV875231.1:685987-721163 GCA_001879505.1 Calonectria pseudoreteaudii
CCCCCCCCCCCCCCTTCCCAAATCCGCCGCCCACTCAGAAAATGATACAGTTGCAACACGAGGAAGGCAGCTCGGCATGCGCCGCCCCCGAAGAATAAGCCCCGGCCGGCCGGCAACTTGACAACCCAAGTATAGCAACGGCGCTGCCTGGGCACGAGCAGAGTCACGTTGGGACGATGACCATGCCTAGAACCTCGTGTCCCATGGGGGGGTCGGCAGACCCGATGCCCGTGTGACTTATCTTTTTTTGGGGGGGTGGTTAGGGGAGAGAGAAAAAAAAAGCAGCAGCAGTCCCCCGGGTCCCGAACGCAGAGCATTGTTGAGCTGGTGGTCAAAACCATGCACAAAAAAGCAAAGGTGCGTTGCTGACGCATTGGCTTGCTGCTGGGCTTGGTCAATTGAAGAAAGAATCGACAGTGCTAGCGATGTCGGGATGGCCATGACCCCGAAGACCCTATTTTTGACCCCGAAAACAAGAGGTTCTGGACCCATCATTCATTCCTCTTTCCCCTATGACGCCCTTATCTCCTAGAGTCTTGCCCTGCATTGTCCCAGTCGTAACACGCACGCAGTCTCTACGCGCTTCCCCGGGGACCCTGCAGCAACTTTTCGGAACTTGTCCTAGTTTTGGACTTCGAAGGAGTGAGGGGGGAGAGGGGGGGGGGTCCAACATCGCTGCCGAGGGCGAGCCCAACAGGTTTGGTCGACCCGTTAGGGTTTGTAGGCGAGTACTTACCCATTGCCATTGGCCTGGTGAGGAGAAGCAGAGAGAAATAATTTCTCATTTCTATCATACTGTTTCGTTTCTCGGGTCCGTTGAATAAACCATACTGCTGAGGCCCCCCCTTTGTATTTCCACATTCGTTGAAACAAGGACAAACCTACCCAATCGCTAGATGGCAGTGCTTATCAGGCTTTGACATGATAGGATAGATGAAACTGAAGTGAAGGTCTTCCAGGCAGACACGTCATTTTATTTTTTGAGTAGTGAAGACGCAAGGCGTTGCCTGCAGCTTCGGGTGCCTCAAAATGGTTCGGTGGAACAAACCACATCACATATTATCCATTCCAATGCTTATTTTTTTCAACTCGAAATTCAAAATTAATAGCCCAAAATAGAATCAGGTTGGGCTTTTGCAATACATTCCATAAAACCACACCCACCGCCATCTTGATGAGCCACTGGGCAGAGAGTCCTACATCTCTCACCCAGAAATCAAAAGCACCGGTCCCCAAAATCCCCAGCCCGTTTGATACTAAAAAGACAAACGATGGATCCATCACGTGCTCGAGGCCTACGGTGAACATGCGTCAATTTCGTTCAGTCATGTGGATTGGGGCTTTGTTGAGGGTCCTCAGTTCCACATATATGCATCAAGGTGGTTGGTGTTCCGAGTATTTGATAATCGCGGTTTCCACCATTTGGCAAATTCTCATTTGCCATTTTCTCGATACTAGTTATTGTATCTCCAAGTGTCAACTACGACTCCGTATTGGGTCATAGTTGCCCAGTTTGATCGATGTACCCTTGCTTTGTGCTTGGTGGCACATCAAACCTTTACTTGCCGCCAGGCTTCCCACCAGTATCGGGATTCCGAAAATCCATCTGCATAAACAAAAATTTGTTTGTTTAAATTCCAGTTCGCCGTTGCGGAGGCTATCAGTTGGGCTTCTCATATCTGTGTCGGTAGGCCCAAATGCTTATGGCATGACATGCACATGATGCTCATTAGCTCTCTTGTTTCTTGGGAATATGTTGTTTTTCTGCTTTTTTTTGTTTTTTTGCCTTTTAAAGTGCGCCTGCGATGGTTTCTTTGGAGTTCAATAGAAGTCTACGCATGCCCGAAGAACGGCCAGTTCCGAATACCACCATTATGAGAAATAACTACATATTCAGGAGTTCTTGATATTTATTTTGACAAGGTCCCTCAATTTTCCATATATCGTATTTTTAGTATCAAATATAAGAGTCTTCCCATCGCACTCTTTTTAATGTTGCGTGATTCAGTTATTCTCGCTTGCATGTTTCGATGACATTTGATCAGTGCGATTAAGTACGTGGTTATTATTTGCAACAACCGTAGGACATGCGATTATACAATTTTTTTTTACTTTTATCCCTTCTTTCCTCCCCATTTAGATAAATGGGTACAAAACAAAGTTTTTTTTTATTTTTATATTGCCCATTCAGATGTGTTCCCAACATAATTGGATTTGCTCGCCTCTTCATCAGCCACTTGACCTGATTAAGATAACATCACCATATCTCGCAGCGGCAAATTACCAGCAATTATCTTTCCTACTAAGCACTATAACTTCATTTTAATGACCTTCATGCTCTGAATTTTTTTATTCATTGCTGGGTTTTAAGGACTGTATTATTGAAACTGATGCAATGTTGGGTGACGATGTAGAAGATACCCTATACCTGGAAATTTGCACTATCAGGCTGGATCACACTAGAATGTTGATTGATTAGAGTTCAATTGGCAATGCACATCGAATACTCGGAGTAGTCCAAATAGCTCAGCCTCTTATAGGTTACTATTATTTGGAATCTGCATGGCCTAGTTCCGCTTAACGTGGGTTAGCTGAAGCCTCGGCCAGAGCAATGTGGGGTCACTGCGACCCCCCCAGCGGTGATGTCAGATATGGCGAAGATAGCCGTTGACGCTGCGAAATGCCGTCGCCACCCATGGCGGGCTAGTAGATTCCGCAGTCGTTACAGGCGCATTGGCTAAGCATATGCTCATATTTTCTCATCCACTGACCCGGATGCCCATTTAGATGTCGGTATAAATACTTTCCCCGTCCATCGCGTTGATGCTTTGCCGCGCAGCCCTTCGAAGAGCTACCCCGCGTGCTCCGAAGCTCCGAATCGCCATGACTGCTGCCCACCTCTCCAGCGGCGCACCTGCGCCCGCGCCTCAGGAACACCCCTATGAGGGCGCAACGCTTGCCGACCTCCCCAAGTCCTGGCATTTTACCGACTCGCTCCCCGCCGACGCCCAGTTTCCGACACCGGCCGACTCCCACAAGACTCCAAGAGACGAGATCCGGCCCCGCCAGGTCCTGAATGCCACCTTCACCTGGGTGCGCCCCGAAGAACAAAAGAACCCAGAGCTTCTCGCCGTCAGCCCCGCTGCCTTGCGCGACCTTGGTATAAAGGCTGGAGAAGAGAAGACGGAGGATTTCCGCCAATTGGTGGCTGGCAATAAGCTCCTCGGATGGGACGAAGAACGACTCGAGGGCGGCTATCCATGGGCGCAATGCTACGGAGGTTTTCAGTTTGGCCAATGGGCCGGACAGCTGGGTGACGGGAGAGCCATTTCTCTTTTTGAAACCACCAACCCTGCCTCTGGAGAGCGCTACGAGCTGCAGCTGAAGGGTGCGGGTTTGACCCCCTACTCTCGGTTTGCAGACGGAAAAGCTGTCTTGCGCTCAAGCATTAGAGAATTCGTCGTGTCCGAAGCCCTCAATGCCCTGCGAATTCCCAGCACCCGAGCCTTGTCCCTCACCCATCTGCCGCATTCCAAGGTCTTCCGAGAGAGGAGTGAGCCTGGCGCCATTGTTTTGCGCTTCGCCCAGAGTTGGCTACGCCTGGGCAACTTTGATATCCTTCGCGCCAGAGGAGATCGCGCATTAATCCGACGGCTGGCGACGTACATTGCAGAGGACGTCTTTGGCGGCTGGGACAAGCTGCCTGCTCGACTAGAAGATCCTGAAAAGCCTACAACATCACCTCCGCCAAAGCGTGGAGTTGCTGCGGCCGATGTCGAAGGCCCAGAAGATTCTGCCGAGAACAGGTTCGTCAGGCTTTACCGAGAAATTGTCAAGCGAAATGCCTTGGTAGTTGCCAACTGGCAGGCTTACGGGTTTATGAATGGTGTACTGGTGAGTTATGTTTACTGCACAACACTTGGTTGGAAATACTGACGCCGTTTGAACCAGAACACTGATAACACGTCAATCTACGGCCTGTCGATCGATTTTGGCCCTTTTGCGTTTATGGACGATTTTGACCCAAACTATACCCCAAACCACGATGACTACGCGCTTCGATATAGTTATAAGAACCAACCTACGATTATTTGGTGGAACTTGGTTCGGTTAGGCGAGGCTCTGGGCGAGTTGCTTGGCATTGGAGCCGATGTCGATGACCAAACGTTTATCGACAAGGGCGTTCGGGAAGAACAAGCAGAGAAACTCGTGGCGAGAGCAGAAAAGATCATTACTCAAGTTGGAGAGGAATACAAGGCCACTTTCCTGGCCGAGTACAAGCGACTGATGACTGCTCGCCTCGGCCTTCGGAAATTTAAAGACTCTGATTTTGACGTTCTTTTCAGCGAGGCCCTGGATACCCTCGAAGCACTGGAGCTTGATTTCCACCATTTCTTCCGTCGATTGAGTTCTCTCAAGATCGAGGAGCTGGCCACTGACGAGGCAAGGCAGGAGAGGGCGTCCGTTTTCTTCCACAAGGAAGGCCCCCCAAAGTTGGCCACGGAGAAGGATGCGCGAGAGCGGATTGCTAAATGGCTGGCGAGCTGGAGGGAGCGAATCGTGGAGGATTGGAAGGAGGACGATGGCTCCGTGTCGAAAGCACGGGATGACGAGAGAGTCCAGGCCATGAAACAGGTCAACCCCAACTTTATCCCGCGGGGTTGGATTCTGGACGAGGTTATCCGTCGTGTGGAAAAGGAGGACGAGAATGAGGTGCTTGATCGAATCATGCACATGGCCCTCCATCCCTTTGAGGATTCATGGGATGGCCAGACGATGAATGGCGTCACGTACCAAGGCGACAAGGAGGAAGAGACGCGCTGGATTTCGGACCCTCCGAAGACGCAGAGGGCAATTCAGTGCAGCTGCAGCTCGTAGTCCAGGTAGACATGAATCACAAATAACAAAAATACTGAGAGTGCCTCTTTGAAGCATACCCAAGCACATGCAGACATCATCTACGAAGAACCAAGCTTTCACTCGGTGACGAAATGTTACGACCGGCGGTAAGAGGCAACGGTCATGGAGAGAACTCTCCCATGCTTCCATAAACGGCGTAAAAAAATTTCTCTTGAGCACAAGATAGAGGAAGACTCGACTGAAGCAACAGGCTGCCGAAGCAGACCTGCTGCGCAAGCTCACCTACAATAAAGTGTGCCCGTGTACAATTATTTGGTGAAGAAGAAAGAAAGAGAAAAAAAAAGCCGATGCTCGCAAATTAGATATGGCAGAGTCCCCGCTGGACAGCGGGGTGATGCCTCAGGCATCAAGAAGGGGCATCCGGCCAATGAGAGATCACGTAAATTAATCGCAGGCTTAGCGCCACTAAATCCATCACCCGAACAGCAAGTTCCCTTCAAGACGTCAAGCATTGAGCACATATTCGCCGCAGCGGCAAGCAACGTCAATCTCCTTCACTCCGTCAAGGCGACACGATGCTCCGTCATTCTCTAGCTCGTTCGGCTTGGCGGACCGGCCGGCGGGCCGCCAATGTCTCGCGAGCCTTCGCGACGACAACCCAGCGTCCTGCCGAGGTGGAGCTGACAATTGGTGAGCATCTTTGTGTATCCAGCCATTGACTGTCCGATGGTGTGCTAACTCGGCGGCAGATGGGAAGAAGGTGTCGATTGAAGGTATGATTCGATGATTGGGACCCCCGGGAAGCCTTTTCTAACCCCATTGCAGCTGGTTCGGCCCTCATCCAAGCCTGCGAGAAGGCGGGATCAATTGTGCCCAGGTAGGTTGAGATTGATCCGGCGAGCAATGATATCCTAGCTAACGACCTCTAGATACTGCTACCACGAGTACGACTTCCCCGAAATTCCCCTCCCGATCGATACACCGCTAACCCCGTCCCCAGGAAGCTTATGATTGCCGGTAACTGCCGAATGTGCCTCGTCGAAGTCGAGAAAGCCCCTAAGCCTGTGGCCTCATGTGCCTGGCCCGTACAGCCCGGAATGGTTGTCAAGACCAACTCTCCCCTTACCCACAAGGCTCGAGAGGGTGTGATGGAATTTCTTTTGGCCAACCACCCTCTTGACTGCCCTATCTGTGATCAGGGTGGTGAGTGTGATCTTCAAGACCAGTCTATGCGTTACGGTGCCGACCGAGGTCGATTCCACGAGATCGGCGGTAAGCGTGCCGTCGAGGACAAGAACATTGGCCCTCTCATCAAGACCTCCATGAACCGATGCATTCACTGCACCCGATGTATCCGATTTGCCAACGATATTGCCGGAGCACCGGAACTTGGCTCCTCTGGCCGTGGTAACGATATCCAGATTGGCACCTACCTTGAGAAGAACCTCGACTCCGAGATGTCTGGCAACGTTATCGACCTCTGCCCCGTTGGTGCCCTGACCTCCAAGCCCTATGCCTTCCGAGCTCGTCCCTGGGAGCTGAAGCACACCGAGTCCATTGACGTCCTTGACGCTCTGGGCTCTAACATCCGTGTCGACTCCCGAGGCCTTGAAGTTATGCGTATCCTGCCCCGACTTAACGACGATGTGAACGAGGAGTGGATTAACGACAAGTCCCGATTTGCCTGCGACGGCCTGAAGACTCAGCGATTGACCATGCCTCTGGTTCGCCGCGAGGGTCGATTTGAGCCCGCTGATTGGGAGGAGGCCATGACCGAGGTCTCCCGTGCTTGGCAGATCAAGAACCCCCAGGGCAACGAATTCAAGGTCATCGCTGGTGCCCTGACTGAGATCGAGTCCCTCGTTGTCGCCAAGGACATGGCCAACAAGCTCGGATCCGAGAACCTTGCTCTGGACACTCCCACTGGCAGCCAGCCTATTGCCCACGGTGTTGATATCCGATCTAACTACACCTTTAACTCTACTATCTGGGGTATTGAGGAGGCTGATGCCATTCTGATTGTTGGAAGCAACCCCCGACACGAGGCTGCTGTCCTCAACGCCCGTATCCGAAAGCAGTGGCTTCGATCTGACCTCGAAATTGGTGTCGTGGGTGAGAACTTCGACTCCACTTTCGAGTTCGAACACCTCGGATCCGACCACGCTGCTCTCAAGTCGGCTCTTGCCGGACCTTTCGGCAAGAAGCTCCAGGCTGCTAAGCGACCCATGATCATTGTCGGCTCTGGCGTCACTGATCACGCTGATGCCAAGGCCTTCTACGAGACCGTGGGTGAGTTCGTTGAGAAGAATGCCGCCAACTTCCGAACTGCCGAGTGGGATGGCTACAACGTTCTCCAGCGTGAGGCTTCCCGTGCTGGTGCTTTCGAGGTCGGCTTCACTGTTCCTTCAGCTGAGGTTGCCCAGACCAAGCCCAAGTTCGTCTGGCTCCTGGGTGCTGATGAGGTCAACGAGGCCGACATCCCCAAGGATGCCTTCGTCGTGTACCAGGGCCACCACGGTGACAAGGGCGCCCAGATCGCCGACATTGTTCTCCCCGGTGCCGCATATACCGAGAAGGCTGGTACCTACATCAACACTGAGGGCCGAGTGCAGATGACCCGTGCTGCCACCTCCCTGCCTGGTGCTTCCCGAACTGACTGGAAGATCCTCCGAGCTGCCAGTGAGTTCTTGGGCGCTCCCCTGCCCTACGACGACGTCTCCATGGTCCGCGACCGCATGGTCGAGATCAGCCCTGCCCTTGCTGCCTACGATGTCATCGAACCCGTTGCTCTTCCCCAGCTCCGCAACGTCCAACTTGTGGAACAGAACAAGGGGGTCAAGGTCACCGGCGCTCCTCTGAAGAAGCCCATCGACAACTTCTACTTCACAGACGTCATCTCGAGGAGGTAAGATATATCACACACACTTTTATTGACTAGTGCTTTTGCTAACCACTCCTGTAGCTCACCTACAATGGCTCGCTGCTCGGCTGCCAAGGCCACTGGCGACCCCCGAACGAACTTTATGGCCCCTGGTATGGAGGAGGATAGGCCCATGGGCCAAGTCGAGTACGGAGCATAAGGAGGCGGCTGTAAAAGAATAGAAAGATTTCCTTTTGTCGTCTGGGATGTTAGTAGTGCTTGTACATATAGGACGTCGGGCTGGAGGGTGAAGATAAATAAGTCGACATGCTGGTCCCCCCCCTTTCGGCGTGCGTCTTTAAATTAAAGCCTTTTTACATCATCTCGACCTTTATTTTGCCTGACCCGCCTAAGGTTGCTGCTGCTGTCGGTTCTTGCCTGAGATGATGCGCTTCTTTCGCTTTGTTGGGATAAATGGCCACCCGGGGCCATGCCGGGGAGGAGGCGCGGAGGAAACAGTGGCCCGTTGATCCGGGTTCTAACCAGCCTGGCGGTCCATTTCCTTCTTGATTTCTTGCTCGTAGGAGGCCCGCAGTTCAGCAACATGTCTCTCATACCCTTCCAGATCCGTCGCCGCCATCATTCCCAGGCGGAACATGTAGTTGGAAGCCCACTCGCGCGGGTTATGTATAACGATGTTGGTAACAAAGTCAGACTGGGGGATAGTGTCCAGGTTGTAGTCCTTGCCGGGCTCCTGCGGATGCTCCATGTTGGCGATCATGTCGGCCGTCTCCTGCAGGCCCATGCCCAACTCGGTGTCGCCCGGGTGGGCATCTGCTTCGCGGAGGTGGGCTTCCTGGCGACGGGCGTCCTGGGCGATGCGGGCAGCGTCGCGGGTGAAGAGGTTAAGCAGGTTGGTGCGGACGGCGGCCGACTGCGAATCGATGAGGGCGAGGGCCTCGTGCAGCTCCGCGAGGCGCGTGGCGGGCGGCGTGAAGGGCGCCGTCAGATCCTCATCAGCGGCGAGGGGCACGAAGATGCAGGGCGCGAGGGACTGGATGGCGGGGATGATGGGCTCGCCGGTCGGGTCCTCGTCTGAGCGCGGAAACTGGACGTTGAGGCTGGCGGGTTGAGGAAAGGAGAGGTGAGTGTTGTCTGGCCCTGGTTGGGCCATGATGTCTTTTTTGTTATTTTTTTTTGTTTTATTTTTTTTTTGTACGGGAGGCGCAATGCGCCGATGGCTCTTTCCCCGTCAGACGTAGTCAGAAGGATTGCTGCGGATAGCAGGATGTCAACGGTCGAGAATAGTCACCAGTCGATTCGCTGAGATGGTGATAATGTCGTGTACCTGTGATGTTGATTCTTGAGCACTTGGCGCCAGTTGCTCGCGGTAACGGTTTGGCGTGTGAATGGGTCGCTGGCCTAAGCGCTGCCCAACATGTGATGTTAGTTAGCTGCAAGCAATACTAATCAATCTGCTCGACATTGAAGCTGTAAAGGCGCTTCGCTTGGCGGCGGGCATGTTCAGACAGGGGGTGGGGGACGCAAAACATGGTCAGTCTAATAACACTGGTGGTGGGAGCACTGTTGGTTTGGCTCAGGCACCAGTCAATTTTGGGATTTGTCCATGTTCTACTTTCTCATCTTGTGTCAGTATCACCTTGCATCTATCCACATTTTTTCGATATTTATATATGAAACCAGGCACCGTCGAAGAGCTGGATGCTAAAGTTGGGCCTGCTTCGAAGAAACCCGTATAAGACGGCCATCGGAGAGCATTTTACCATCCCATCTCCCCGATTTTTGATCCGGGTTATTCAACTGGAAATCTTGAACGCTAGACCTGACCAAATCTTGCCTCGATGATCGCTAGAGGTAGGCGATTTTGGCTTTGGGTCCATGACGTATAGAGTGCGTATGTGCAACTCATTGGCCGTTATTTCAAGCTCGTGGGCAAAAAAAAAAAAAGGGTCGGGCCAACCACGTACCTTTTTTTCAAGTCCCTGACGTTCATGGTAACATGCGACTGGTGGGGTCGAACAAAGTGCAATTCTAGAAAGAAAAAAAAAAAAATCAAGAATTGATAGGGTCCAAGCGGATTGACACGGGCTAGGCCGGCTCAGTGGCTGTTTGGTTTTGGTACCTGCATGAGGCCGGCGCGAAACCTCAAACAAGGCTATGGATGGGAGGGTTGGGCCGGTTGCTGAGAGGTTGCCGCGCCGCTGGCCGCGTTGGTTGAGACTCACATGATGGTGAGGAGGAGCCGAGGTGTAAGAAAAAAAATGCAAATCATGCGGGCGAATTAGTCAACTGGTGTGTTGAACATTAGAAGATGGGTTTTTTTTGGATATAAAAAAAAATTGGTTCTATATACAAAGAATAGACAACCAAGCCGGGTAGGTAGTCATCATGATATCTACCGAGTCGTTACTACATGTACAAAAAAGACACCCCACATGTCCCGGTCTCTAAATCATAAGCCGTGACCTCTTACTCCATAGCGCCTTGGTCAGTTGAACGTCATCTTGCACCAAAACCATTCCCATGCCGCAGCAACCCTGGTTTGAGTGCGCTGTTGACCTTGAAGTCATCAAGTCCTCCCTCAGGGCACTACAGCACCGCATGTGTTGCATAGCCCAAATCAAATTGAAAACAATATGCAAGAGGCATATACATTGGTGTTTGAAGATTCTTGGCATTATATTCTCCAGCCGATCGCTGTGCTGGACTTAATAATAGTGGTTTTGAGAAAGCTGTGGAGGGAGTTGATGCTCAACCCCTCTTGCCGTATTGCGATCAGGTTTCCTTAGGCCACCGTTCCGTTGAATTTGTCTCTGGAGCTGGCAATTCTCGTGGGAACTCAGTTGGAGGATTCCACGGGCGCTCTCATCGGCTAGGGACAATGTTTCGGACGTACTCCCTTATGAGCTTAAAGGCAGCACGCACCAAATCTTCCAGTCTCCTGTCCTTGCGCCTTCTCATCCATAATAAGACAATGGTGAGTATGATAAAGTCGGCCACGAGATGCTTCATCACGAGCCAAGCCAACCAGTTGATCCAGGCCGGAAAACTGCGTTCCTTCTTCGCTCGCCACTCGCGACCCGTTGTGATCTGTTCCCGCAAGGCTGCAACTTCGGCGGACAGTGTTGTTAGTGCTCGCTCGACCTTGCGCTGCCACCGGCTGCCTCGCTGTACGGGGTCCTGGATGCCTTCCATGAGCTCATCCTCCATGTCCATCTGTCGCTGAGACTGCAGCTCCGCTTCGTCGTGCTCACTCATTGGGCTGATGACCTTCATTGGGCCTTCGGGCTCGCTTGTGTTTTCTTGGTATCGAGGTGGTGCGCCGGTCGAACGGTTCGCTTTTGGCGATGAGAAAGACGAGCTAGGGCTGTTGTGCTTAATCTGGTTCCAGACGAATTCGAGTTCGTCAACGAGCTCTCGAGCATCACTGCGATAAGGAATCGGGTCAGTTAGCCGAATCGGCGGCATGGTGCCGAAGAAATTGTCTTACGGTGTTGTCGCATAGCGATGCATCGTGTCGATAAGGGCCTCGATGTATTTCCTTTTGGATTCCATACGGCTCATGCCCTTTTGCATATTCCACGCATCCCACTTATCCTTCTCGCGCTGCAGTTCGTCAGGGCTCATTCCGGAGGCAGAAGTCGGGCGCTCCATGACGCCGTCGACATCGCCCTCCATGGCCTGCTTGTAGAGTCCATAGAGGCGCAATCGGTCTGAAGGAGGCGGTCGCGAAGCGCCGGTTTTTGGAATCTTCTTGACGGTGTTGAGGGCGTGCACGAACACGCGATCTATTGTCAGTCAGCAGACGCACGCAGCATCCGGGCGATGAGCTAAAATGCGAGCACATACCGACCGAGTCGGCCATTTTGGGCGTGTTGATGAGTGGGCGTCCCGCAGGTCCTCAGCAGCGGTCAACGAAGCCGGAATCGATGGGTGGTGGCCGAGGTTTGGATTCCGGATACCCTTTATCGGGCCCTGGGCCGTCCGAACCGCGGCTTGGTGACCGAGACCACCCCACAAGTCAGGAACAAGGCTGTGGCGAGCGGCTGGAACAAAGTGTGATGGTGAAGAACAAAATAGCACCAGCGATGGAATTGGGATCTTGCCCACGCCCCTGGTGCTGAAACCCAGAAACCCAATGGCAAATCCCCCAAGGCAGGGATCGCAAAGGCTGAGCTGAAGTGGTGTTGATGATGTTAGATGGATGAATGGGGCTAGAATCTAAGATGGTGGATGACGGTGTGGGCTGCCAGTGCCTGCGCCAATGGGGAATTTGCGGAGGCCGTTTCCGCCATCGGCAAATCCAAACCCAATGGATGCTGTTTTGACCTCGGTGCGGCGCTGCCATCGGCGCGTCCAGGCCCCCCGGGGCAACACACAGCGCACCAGGCCAAGCGGGCGGCTAGTCGAGTCCCGGCTGTATTGTACAAGATTGGAAATTGGTAGCGGCAGGGACGTGATGCATTCGCGACAAGTCGCCGCCACACCTATCCTTTCTCACCAACTCTCCCCTTCCCCTTCCCCGCGGCCATGTTCCGAGCACGCTCGCGCACGTGAAGCTGTCAAAAACGACATGTCCAGGCCTGTGCATGATTCATTGTCACCCCCCGCAATTTTAATTTTAATACTCGGGTCGGGACCACGTTGAACCCAGAGCAGATCGTCCACCAATCATGGCACATGGGAGTGCTCTGGCTTGCTCACCGGCCTGGTGGGAGTCTCCATCAGCCTGGCAAATATGAACAGGGGAACATTGATAATAAATACCCAGGCGCGTTGTTAAGAACATAGCACGCTTAATACGCAAGTTTATATATACCTATTTCGTACTCGTACAATATCAAAACTATTATTATCTCAAAGACCCTATTCCGCTTTCGCAGACCATTCTGCAGTATGCCATGTTCGTATGAGTTTGGGCACTTGAAGGTGAAATTGTCCTTCATGCACTCTGGGTATCAAGCTTCTAATGCCACTCCTGTCTCCGTCCCACATGTACAAATTAAGCCAGCCTAGTTTCCGGCCTCCTGGCGTTGCGCTTCGACAAATGCCTTCTTTTTATCCCCATATAGCTTCATGAGCTTTTTGTTTTCCAATGCCATTGCCGCCGCCTTTTGACCAGCCTCCTTCTTCTTGAGTGCGGTGCCAAACCCGAGGAGCTTATTTGTTTCCCCCCACCCATCCATGTAAACGCCCACGGTAAACAACGGCAATCCCATATTCTTGTCCTTCTTGTTGTTGTTGGGCATGTCTTCGTAGCGTAGGCGGATCCCTTTGACGACCAATGTGTTTGCCAAGTGTTCTTTGGCTGGTGCTGTACTTGTGCTTGTGGGGTTAAATCCTCCTGCTTCAGAATTCCCTGTGCCCGGTTGTGTTGTGTTTCTGGTCTTCTCTTCGGTCTGAATCTGCTTCTTGATGGTTCGACCCCAAATTGCCTTTAGCCAAGCGATGACAGTTTGGTGCCCATTGACTGGGTCCGATATAATCGCTGCTGCGACGAATGCCTCGAAGATATCGCCTTGGATCTTGAGCACATCTTTGCGCCTGGGATTTGACTGCAGTAATTGCTCCATTGGGCCTAGATCAGAGGGCAAACGGGCTCGCTTCTCCATCTTGTACTCCCGAAAATACTCCGCAAGCGTAGTGTTTCGGATCAGCTGCTCTCTAATCTGAGAGCTTCTTCCTGCCGAGGTATTGGGAAAAGTTTGAAAAATGAGGACCGTGGCAATCATCTCGAGGTAGGCATCGCCCAGCCACTCAAGGCGCTCATAGTTGGGTCCATGGCCGACTCCAGGGTGAGTGAATGCGGCAATCGCGAGTTCTGGGTCTGAAATCTCCGGCAGAGGCGGCAGCTCGGAGGGGATCTCAGATGATGACCAGGGCGTCACGATGCGAAGATCTGGGATAGGGAGCTGCAAATTGGAGCTGGGCTGGAGATGCTGCCGTTTTCGATTTGACGCGTCCTCCTCTGCATCAGTATCTGAAGGTCTTTTCATTTTGAGCCTCGAAAATACAATTTACTGGCCAAAAAACTTGATGGTCGTTAAGTCAGCCATGAGAGTGCACATGAGAAATCCGAATTTCATTCACCTCGATCCAGCCTCCGGCAGTTAAGCCCCACTTGAAAACGAGGTAACCAATCAGAACATGCATGGGCGACATCGACCCAGAATGCTTCAAACGTCAATCCGACTTGGAAAAAAAGTTCCTTGAGCCACGTTCGGTCGACAATGCCAAGATGAGTGTCCCACGAGCACGAGTATTGGATTTGATGAAGGTAAGCACCCCGGGGAATATCATGTGACCTCTTTTCTGACTGCATCAAGGCGCAATGCCAGGTCTTCGCGACTACCTTCAACCCCGAGGGCGCCCGCTTGGGCAACAAGGTGCTCCGACAGCGCCTTAAGGGCCCGGCTGTGGCCGCATACTACCCGCGAAAGACGGCGACGATCAAGGACTTGAAGCGCGAGTTTGGCCCCAGACTGGCTACTTGGGATGAGGCAGAGGAGGACCGATTTGAATACATCGACGAGTATGCGCCTGCCACGATACCTCTTCACAGCGACATGCCGGCTGACATATCTGCAATAGACTCAAGCTCCGTGGAAAGAGTGCACCTAAGAAGAAGAAGGGACCCCCTGGTATGTATGATGGTTTAAATGCTCAGAGTCAATGGCTAACCAGCTCTCTAGCTCCCACCCCCGGTAAGAGGCGATAAGGTGACCGACACCTTTGATGTGGCTCTAGACTCGAAAGACTGGTTCCTTCAAGATACATGTTTCACGAAGCTAGCGATGCATGGGCTGGAATATATGTCATTGTATGGATATAGAAGTGGAGAAGGAATGGCCTGGAAGCAAGTGGCTCTCCAAATGCGAATTTTCTCTCGATCATGTAAAAACATCTGTACCATTAACCAACACCAAACTCTACATGATGCGAAATTTGGGGAGATTATCTTTGACTGAATGCCTGTGTTAGACATGACGACAGACCTTAGGAAGCATATCTGACCCCAAGACTTGGCCATACATGCCCTCAAAGCCAGTAAAATACAACGTCAACTTAAAACGGATCGCCGTTGCTTCTGCATATACGTTATTTGAAATATCGAGACCACCAAGCTTCAGAACAAATTTCTTGACGCACTATTTATGTTGTAAATTCACGGCGAACCCATAGCTATATTCCAGTACCATATTTAACCTGCCAAATGATCATCAGCGAAATTATTGACTAACCTCTTGCATGAAGACGCAAGGTTTTGCTCTTCTAATAAGCCTGCAAGATGCGTCACTGCATACCGACTTGACGTTGCCTTAGCCTCAATCACATGCACCAATTTAGCAAATATCAGAATATTACACTCAGTCACAGGCCAGAAGTGTACGTAGATAATAGGAGAGACGGACTTATGAACAGTGGCGGCTTCTCCCTCTGTTTGGTCGCTAGATTGGGTATGCTGATGGAAGCTTTGCACCTGTGCTCGGCTGCCTGCAAACCTAGCAGTTTGCTTGCCAGTGGCCAGCTACGCCTGTACACTCACATCATGACTGTTCCTACCGCCTTCTACAACGGGGTTGTAGTTCTTTCCTCAGGCTTTTTCTGCTTGTTCCTGCGCCTTTGGCTGCGTCAGTGAATAACTAACGCTGGGCTGCCATCCTATCCCACTCTGCCTCCTCACCTTCATCCCCTTCTTTTTTCCTCGCCTTCGCACAACTTCTCTTCTCTCAGTGTTCTCATACTACACCCACACTCGTTGGTCAACTCGATTCTTTATCTGCATCAAGCCGTGATCGCCTAACCAACTCCACCTGTGCTTATTGGTTCTATCTACTGTTGCCCAGCGGAGCCATGTCGAGCCTCGAGATCACAGGATCTCCCCCGCAAAAGGCGCCCCCGAGCATCACTGGTGTTCGCCAGGAGGGCAATACCAGGAACTCTGGGGATGCTCAGCCGATTTCTACCCTAGGAAAAGTAGGTTTTCTCCCACCTTCGTTTCATTGTATTTGTTTTCATTGTTCTCTGTCGTTTAATCCTCCTTATACTTGTTATCTAAAAAAGAAAATGGTAACTATGAGTGCTCATACAAGATACAGCAAGATTCCGCATCTAACGCTTCGGCTAAGAAAAATGTTGCTGCCCTGGCTACTTCAAAATTGGCAAATCAAGGGATGCCAAAGGTTGAATCGCTTCTTCCCTATCTGTGATTGGTTTGCTGATCTTGATAGAAGATGAAGAGAAACCACGACAGCCCAGCCCTTGAAGAACCATACCCGATGGATAGACTTCTTGCAAAGCTCTCCGAGCAACAGGCTGTTTTAACCCAACAAGCCGAGGCCCTCAAGTCAAGCGACGAAGAAAGCTCAAACCCTCGAGCTCTGGAGCATGTTTCTTCGAGTAGCTCACTTCCGATCACGCCCGCTCTCGATGCCTTTCAAAGCACTGGCCCGACCACACGCCCCGCGAGTGCTACACTCGATGATAGCCGTCCAAACAGCGACGAGATCCTCCGATTAAAGCTGCAGCTGGCTCAGGCCCAGAACGAAATATCCAAGCTCGACAGAGAACTTGCCCACACACGCTCTATCAAGGAAGAGTTTAAATCCCCCAACCTTGGATTCCGTGATGCGGCGCCGATGTCTCGCGAGAGCACTTGGGGACCTCCCGATGATGCCCGATCCGATACTAGCGATGCCCTATCCTCCACGACTTTTAACCGCACTAGAGGTATCTGGGGAAACCCAAAGGGTTCCTTTGCAACCGCGACCTTGCAAGCCCCTATTTCTGAGCCAACTCCGGGTAATTGGCTGGGGGGTCGCAGTTTTAGCCATGCCTACGGAGATCTTAACCCGCCACCTTACCCAATTATTGACGGGTACCGTGGTGATCGTCTTACGCCAGACCCTGACATGATCCGGTCTAATAGTAGCCGACGTGGCAGCCGCTACGAGAGTCGTTTTGGATCCCCTCAGCCTTTCAACGTCGGATATGGAGGAGGGTACAGCAGCCCCGCTCCTCAACCGGATTTCGCAGGTCCCCCAATGGCTGGTGGCACACCCTTGAACGTGTCTCTGGGGCCTGGTCCCATGGGGATGGGTGTGTTTTCTTCTTATCAACCTCAACCGCTCGGCACGCCCCTTTCTCCCCATGCGTCCGAATTCACATCCAAGGTTCCCTGGAAGAATGAAGTGAGCAAGGGGATGTGGCCTTCTGATTTGCATCAAGAAATAACCTCGCAGCAGGTGACCGTCTCTGAGGGGCAGACCTACCTACCCCCAACTGAACCCCTAAACTATCGTCGGCTCTTGGATCGCAACGTGAATTGCAATTGGAAGTATATTGTTGACAAGATTGTCTGCAACAATGACCAGCAGGCCTCGATTTTCCTCCAGCAGAAGCTCAAAGTTGGTACTCCTGAGCAAAAGTACGAAATCGTCGAGGCTATTGTGGCACAGGCCTATCCTTTGATGGTCAATCGATTTGGAAATTTTCTCGTCCAGCGCTGTTTTGAACATGGAACTCCGGAGCAGGTCATCAAAATCGCCGAGGCGATTCGGGGCAACACCTTGAACCTCTCAATGGATCCATTCGGCTGTCACGTAGTTCAGAAAGCCTTTGATTCGGTTCCTGAGGACTACAAGACTATTATGGTTAATGAGTTGTTACGGCGGATTCCCGAGACTGTCATTCATCGCTACGCCTGCCATGTTTGGCAAAAGTTGTTTGAGCTTCGCTGGACAAAGACTCCGCCAGTTATCATGACGCATGTCAACGAGGCGCTCCGGGGTATGTGGCATGAAGTCGCATTGGGGGAAACAGGTAGTTTGGTTGTGCAGAACATTTTTGAAAACTGTCTAGAGGATGACAAGGTATGTTCGTTGTCAAACTTTCCAGCGGTGATGCTAACTAGAGCCATAGCGACCTTGCATCGAGGAAGTGCTAGCCAACATCGACATTGTTGCTCACGGTCAGTTTGGAAATTGGTGCATCCAGCACATCTGTGAGCACGGAGGCCCTCCTGACCGTGGCAGGGCTATTGATCATGTCATTCGGTATGCAGCCGAGTACAGTACTGATCAATTCGCTTCCAAGGTGGTTGAAAAGTGTCTCAAGATTGGTGGCGTCGAGTTTCTTGGCCGTTACCTTGATCGAGTTTGCGAAGGTCGTCGGGACCGCACCCGCATTCCACTGATTGATATTGCCAGTGACCAATACGGCAATTATCTTATTCAGTGGATTCTCAACAACGCATCCCCTCAGCATCGTGAGATTGTTGCTGCGCATATTCGGAAGCACATGGTGTCTCTTCGTGGATCCAAGTTTGGGTCTCGCGTTGGAATGCTCTGCACCAATCATGCAGTTACTACTCGCCCTGGACCTGGTGTTGGGCCTGGTGTGAACAGTCGCATGGCTCCTGGCCCTCGTTATAATGGGTACCGCTGATGATCTTGGGTTTCAGCCCATCATGCTCTGAGTGGTTCTTGCTCAAGTGCATCGGTATTTCCTTCAAGATGGTAATCGAACCATTTTCTTTTTGTTTGTCTTATTCTTTGTTAGTACCTCATGTGGTCGAGGAGTCGTTACTTTGAACTCTTCGACTGTTCCCGCCAAGATGGCATGGAACAAAATCAGAATTTGTCGACCTTTCCTAGAAACATCTTCCCATGCAAGTAATTTACAGATCGCACGTCATCCTACGCTCAGCCGGCTACTGCTTGTCTGGGTGCATTGGACACATCATGGTTATGGATTTTGCAATATGGAGGAGACAGCAGGCACTAATCGTCACAAGAGGAACCTCTCTGGGGACCTTCGTTTGCATCTCAGACACCATGGGCCATTAATCTTATCGGATGAGGGCAATGTTCCTTTTTAGGGCCAAACTTCTATTAGTTCGCGATTGTTAGGTGATCCTAGGGGTGGATTGAGCAGGATCGGTTCACAGGAAACGCGCATATTGTTTTTTTTTTCAGGGTGGCATTAAGAGGCCAAGTTAATTTTGTTATTTATCTCTGACGCATTAATAATGATTACGTCTCTTCATCTTCTTGCTGTAATACAGATGATCGGGATATATCCAATGTTGACTCCAAGTGGGTATTGAGGCAAGCCCAATGTGTTGTAAGTTATATAATAGCAGCGCTGGCTTAGCGCCTCCCAAAGCTACGGGCAACGCCAACCCAAACAAGTGTTTGTCGAGTGTCGTGAATCGTTCAAGTAGGCTTAGAATAGGAATTGGCTTACTCAAGAGGAGGGAACTCGCTATCTAAGCTTTTGGGAGGTTCTGCAGCTTGGCTGACGTCCCTTTCCCAGGGTTTCCTTGGCGCAGTTCTTGTGCCAATGGGCTTAACAGCCTACTAAGGGGTCAATATAATTACGTTGAAAACGAAGGGAGTTTGCGTACGGGATCACGGATGACGGTGTTGGGAATCTGACGAATGCCTGGAACAGGTTTCCCCTCTTGGATTAATTTGAGCATCTCGCCAAAGCCCATTGGATAGTTAGGCTGGTCAGAAGACGGCTGTGCTTCCGCGTTGCGATCAACATATAATTCAGCTTTGGGGGCAGCCTGCTGCCAGTCGAGAGACTGGGTTAGCTGACCTTGGTGGCGATAACCCTCAGGAAGGACATCTGGGGGCTGGTGGCTCGGGTGCTTGGCGACCCAAGCCTGGTAGCGGCTAAAGTCGATTGAGACACCAATGCGCTGGGTATAGTAGAAGATGCGGGCGTGGGTAGCCATATCAACGAGGGAGGCCTGGGGGTTCTGTTGACCAGGTTCGCCTAGGATGGCATATAGACCGGACTGCGGCGGCATGAGCATGAAAACCGAAAGATTGAGCAATGAGTTATATATTGATACTCGGTGGTGTTGCGGTGAGAGAAGATGGACTTGAACTGACCATGAACATCTTATCCTTTGTCCAAGGGTAGGCATCGAATGCCTTGAAGACGTCATCCTCGCCTCTGAGAGCGCGAATGTGATCTGTGCCGGAGAGGCTGACCTGTGATGATTGGGCCATGACGGGGGAGGGATACAATGGTATTGACCGGGGGGGATTGCTGTGGGAGGGGATTAGATAGCTAGATGGGACGGGCGGGCGGTTGGAGGCGTAGCAGGGGCGACTATGGGCACATTGGCATTGTTATTATTTTTGCCATTGACTTCACAAGAGTTGGTTGGCACTTGAGCGTGTCGAGTGTGACAGCGAGTGGGCGGAGCGAGCGCCGGGTGCGTATCGGGGTGTGAGGGCTGAGGGGCGGGTGTGAATGGAGCTTTTTTGGGTGGGCGCCAAGCATGTGAGAATCTGGGGTAGGATTATCGACGGAAAGGAAAAGGGGGAAAACCTCGGCACGATGGCTACTACCTAGGCAGGTAAGTACAGTTCTGAGTTGGTACTAATCGCTTGTGGCAGCTCATGGGCTTTTGGCTCACGTGCGTGTGCGGACGAGAATGAAAAAGGGAATGCGTGATCAAGTGAGGTTGGGCGGGTGGTGGGTGAGTGGGATGGTCGGGCATTTTCGTTTTGGGAGGGGTCATTTATATGTGTGAATGACATTGCTTTTTCTCTCTCATTGTTCGTAAAACGTATCTTTCTCTCTATCTCTTTTTTTTTTTTCGGGTGCTTTGGATGAACTAGATTTTCTTTTGGTGTTGTAGCATGTTTTATTAGTTGAAGCTAATCTACACTGATTGCATAGGTATTCAGTGGCTCCCAGTGGTTGGAGGCCCACCAACCACAGGCGGCAGCACAGTGAAGTGCGGTGGACTCCCCAGGTAACTTATTTGCGGCAGTCTGAAGCCCGGGCCCCTGCCTATGCCATCGCCCTCGCCCTCACCCTCGTCGTCGCCAACTTCGACCACTTCTCCTTCAGGTTTCGGTCTTGGTCCTCGATCCACCAAGAAACCTCGCCCCAATGAATCGAGCCGCCGTGCGAGCTTTCCGCACCACCTCCCTCTCTGCCGTCCGCTCCCTCACACGCTCGACTCCCCGTCGTGGCTTTTCCGTCTCGCTCCTTGCTCAGGCAAAGGCCAAGTCGCACGCCCACGCGGAAGCCAGCGCCCGCCGCCAGATTCGCGTCGGCAATGTGCCGCTGAGGTCCTCAATGTACTTTCGCCGCCTCCCCGTCGCTCTCGTATCCAGCATCGTCGTCGGCTACGGTGCCTGGTACTCCTACAACACCACAACCGGCGTTTCTCCCGGCTCAGCCACCGTCCACCACGGCTTCACATCGACCCAGTCGGATGCTTTGCCCACCCGCACCGTCCTTGTAGTCGGCGCCGACGAGCTAAGGCAGGGTACCATTGTTGGCGAGGGACCAATTTCCAAGCTGACCGGCAGCGACGACGGCCGGCGCATTGTCGAGATGCTCACCCCGGAGCAAGCCACCCATAAGCTCCGCAAGCTCGAGCAGTCCTACTCCGTCAACCGCGGACAGGGCGTCACCAGATATGATCTGGTCCAATTGCCCAGCAACGATCCCATCGAGGATGACCACGCCGAGAAGATTGTCCAGGTTCCCAACCGCGCCGAGACGGATAACAGCGACTGGATGTTCTGGGGTGTTTTTGATGGCCATTCGTGAGTTTACCCACAATCCAAGCTGCTCCTTCCTGACAAGGTTTCAATTTCTAACTTGTAAATTTACAGCGGTTGGACCACGTCCGCTACTTTGAGGGAGAGTCTTATTAGTTATGTTGCTCGTGAGTTGAATGACACTTATAAAAAGGCACAGGGCGGCAGCCCCGCCAACGATGCTGTTGATCTTGCCATCAAGACCGGATTCAACCGTCTGGATAATGAGATTGTCCACAAGAGCGTCGAAAAGGTTTTCAAGGCCAGCTCTAAAACTGTGGCTGCGGAACTGCTCCAGCCCGCTCTATCTGGTTCCTGCGCCCTTCTCTCCTTTTACGATAGTCGAAGCAAGCTCCTAAGGGTTGCATGCACTGGTGACTCTCGCGCTGTCCTTGGACGCCGATCGGACTCTGGAAAGTGGACGGCCACTGCTCTGTCCGAGGACCAAACTGGTAGCACCCCAAGCGAAGTTGAGCGTATGCGTAAGGAGCATCCCGGTGAGGAGTATGTCATTCGCAATGGCCGTGTTCTTGGGGGCCTGGAACCTTCCCGTGCATTTGGTGATGCCGTCTACAAGTGGAGCAGGGAAGTCGCCTCCAAACTGCGAGAAAACTTCTTTGGACGGAGCCCTTCACCACTCCTAAAGACCCCCCCTTATGTGACTGCCGAGCCCATTGTGACCACCACCAAGATTCAGCCCGAGAATGGGGATTTCCTTGTGCTGGCCACTGATGGCCTTTGGGAGATGCTTACCAACGAGGAGGTTGTCGGACTCGTTGGCAAGTGGATTGAAACCCAAGCTAGCACCTCTTCTGGATCGCAGTTTGAGGCGACTTGGTCAAAGATCTTCGGATCATCCAAGTCCCCTCTCCCGGTTGAGGAGCGCCAAGGTTCTGGCCCTGAGGGAAGCAAGACTCCCATCCGCCTTGCACAATGGGGTATTGATCCCTCAGCCAAGGACCGCTTTGTTGTGAAGGACAAGAACGTGGCGACTCATTTGGTGCGCAATGCTCTGGGCGGTACCAACGACGAGCAGGTTTGCGCTCTGCTTACTCTGCCCTCTCCCTTCTCAAGACGCTACCGGTAAGTTCTCTGTTCTAACCGTATTTGGGCACGATAAATACTGACGAGCCTCCAGCGACGATCTTACTGTTCAGGTCATCTTTTTCGGCCAGGGTGAGCAGACGGGCGAGGTAACGCTCAACGTGGAAGCGTCCGCTTCCGAAGGCTTCAAGTTCAAGCTGTAGACAGTTTGCGACTACTAGGCTTATGACTGGGGAGTTTTGAGGCGTTGTGGGGGTTTGAACCACTCCGAGAACAGTCTCTTGTTTTGTTTTTGTTTTCAGTATCCCTCTGTACTATAGACGAGGTGTGATGACGGCTGAACTAGCTCAAAATGCTGGCGCTAGACAGATTTGTATGTTGATGCTGTAGACTGGTGGTATTGTCATGAAGACAACTCTCTCGGCCGACTTTGGGATTAGCGAAAGAAGCGCATTGTTTCTGGACATAGGAATGCAAAAAAAAAAAAAAAGAATTACTACTTTGGAAAGTTCCTCATATGCCAATTACGTCATCAATAGGCCGAATGGCCAACAATAATCTATCAAATACTGTGAAGTGATTCCGAACGCCCCAATGTGTATGGTTTGTCTACGATGTCTAATTCTATCCTCCCGGAAGCAATTGACATTCGGAAAGAAGAAAAAAACAGAAATTAAGAAAAGCCATGTGCAAGGTTCTGGTACGCAACCGAGCCTGGGTCAGAAATGATGAGAGAAAGCAATAGTCTAGACATCGTTTTTAGGCCACAGCAGCTTCCTAGCGTGAAGGGCCCACATCATTTTTGAAAAAATATAAATCCAAACAAGAGTAATGGCTACAGTCATTGCACCTGCAAAAATGTGCAGGCCATCGCTGTCAAAGACGTTGCCCATGATGCTCGTAGCCGCTATCTAGACGACACACAGGGCTAGTCAGCTTTGGCTGCCACCTCGGGCGATGGGATTTCTGTGAAACGTACCAGAGCGGTATTGGGAAAGACAAAGGACCACCACGTAATTTGGAAAGGAATGCGGCTGCCAGCACGGACATACTTCCAGAGTGCGCCCACGCAGACCACAAAGAACCAGAGAGCCAGGCCCCAAAGCCATAGGCTGACGAGAATGCAAATCACCTTGACGATGGGTGCAATGTTTTGAGTACCGATGAAGGTCTCTGGGATAATGAACTCGGCTTGGTTGCCGAGCTGGGCTAAGAGCTGTTAGACATGGAGGGATGATCTGGTTGGTAAACACAGGGAGCACAAACCTATCCCAGCCGCCGTGAAGCCGTAAGGTCCTATGGACATGAACTATATGTTGTCAGCCACTATTGGTTTCAAGTTTCAGGTGAAAACGCACAATACCAGGCCTTTGGGCATCTCGGGGCAGCTTCTGGGTCATGAGGCGGTAAATGAAGGCCGCAGAAATCATAAAGGCAATCAGACAGCCCGTCCCTTGGATAGTGGCCGCACCGAAAGCAACAGCTGTGGGGTTCAAGGACAGACTATAATTGGTTTTTCGGGCGGCGACGATGAGATTTGCGGCAAGGGGTGCATTGAGCAGGAGAGGATACGCGGGAAAGACCCATGTTGGGGTCATGGTGTGAACGGGAAAGATGCTATCAAAAGCTGTCAATGTGACTGTTGGCGGAATTAATACCGGAAGATGAAACATACAGCGTAGACCAAAGTATTAGATAGAGCCCAGCACTGGCACAAACACTAATTCCGCCGTGGATCCAGAAGACAATTTCCATAGTTCGAAGAAGCCAGGGCCCGGAGTTGGGGATCCCATATTGACAAATATTTATTAAGATTACTGCAATGCTGAAACGAGCATGTTAGCTTATTGGGTATATATATATAGATATATACCTGCGTTATAGATGCGGAGACTTACGCTACAAACTAGCATTGGAACCTGGCGTCAGAACCATGTCTCATTCACTCAAAGAGTTCAAGTGGGGAAGATAACTTACAAATGCCGGAATGAAAAGAGACTCCACCTGATCAGTAAAAGACCTAATGAAAGTGCCCGGACGAAGTCGAAATCGGATGCAGATGAGAACGCAGTTGATGAGAAAAAGGACGAGATTGAGGAAGAAGAAGAACAGCCCAATTCCGTTGATCCATGTGGCGTTCCATTTTACTAGCGGCGAGGGAGGTTAGAGAAGGCATGATGGAGGGAAATGAGAGCTCTCACAGCCATGGATAATGTTGGCAATGCCACCGGTGGACATGTTCTATCAAAATTAGTGTTAGCCGGTGCGATTTGAGACGGTTCAAGGCAAAGCCTACCAAAGTAAAGTAGGTCCACTGATAACAGGCAATGCGGTCTCTGATGCCAACCTTTCGATTTGCCGGAAGCTTTTCCAGAGCAAGAACGACATGGTTCAAGCTGGATGCAAGGCTGTGGCCATGGTTGAGGCCTGGGGGAGTGGTGGCTCCAGTCCCCGGGGCCAGTGGAGGAGTGGCGGCAATGTACGACGGCCGCTGCGCTAGAGCGGGTCGACGAACGGCGGGAGATGACAGAACAGCGGTGACATCAAAGGGAACCGACGAGGGCGCTGCCGGAGACGAGAAAAAAGGCGGGACATTGTCCTCGGTGGGCGACTCATAGCCAGATCCGGAGACGGGGCCCGTCAAAGAGCCGGGACCGACACCGACACCAGGCTTCACCAATCGATTACGGGCGGAGGCCATTCTGGAGGCGGGCCGTCGAGGTCGTCAGGGCTCCGGGCAAGCAGCCTGTATATGCAGTAGAGGATAACTACAGCTGCCTCTTCCATGTGAGAGAAGGCAATGTGGAAGTAGGCGAGGTGGGCGATAAAGATGAGGTGGTGGAGCACGAGCGTGCCAAAGTTGGCCAGCGGCATGGCAGCGTCGCTTTTTTTTTTTTTTTTGGCCGCGACAGTACTCCGTATTAGCCGGCCGGGAATGACCGGGAGTGGTGGAGGAGGGAGGGAAGAGAAGGAAAGAGGTGAGTGGTAGTGCCGGGTTGTTGGGACTAATGGAGGGTTGCCGCTGAGCCGTTTGGGTGGTGGGTGGTGGGTGGTCGTTGATCGATGCGATGTGTGGCGGCAAGTAGCTTGGATGTATGGGCGAGGGTTGTTGCACTAGTCCTGGACGCGAGTCGAGTTACTTTGACCGCGTCCCACTCATATGACCTTGCGAGAGAGACAGATAGAGAGCGAGAGCATCAGATGGGCTCTGCTGTCTCGCAGAGCAGAACCAAGGCCTGTCAAGGACGACGCACTCTGCAACCAATGCGACAATTCTCAGTCTGTGGGGATGGCCTGGGAAATGGTCGAGAAATGATTTAATACGACGCCGAGTTTCCCGACCCTCGCCCGAAAGCAAGCCGCGGGCTCGCTCAGCCCAGTCGGAAACCCCCCCACGCTCCCGCCTGCGGCACTAGGGCCGCAGTGACGTTCGTTCACCGATGGGCTAGCCGCTGATAGGCTGCATTGGTCTGGAGAAGCAATTGCCTTTCCTGGATCCTCCATGATGTTCAACATTCCGTCTCTTGCCATATTCTCCGGGACGGCGCAAGCGCATTTTATTCGTTCCTTCTGTGTTCGGTGCATGATTTATGGTTTGGCTGCAAGTGTCACAGACGCAACCATTCGAGACCCCTGCCGATCCGATCCAGCTTTGCTGCAAGACATTCATCTACCTCCGGCTCACGGTTATTCATGGGACGTCATAGCGAAAAGAGAGAAACAATGAAAGAAAAGGCAAAAGCCGGGAAGCCACCCGAATATACCAACTCTGCTCTCTAACTGAAGAACCTATCATTTAGTTCAGTTCTCTGATTGCAGTATTATCACAGATGGCATGTCTGTTTTCTTCACAGACTACGTATGCGTACCCCAGCTCGTCGAGGTTCCCTGCTCCGAACCCCACCAAATGACACCCCCACCACTATCCATCTACCTATCACGTGACTCAATGATGCCACCTTGAAGTTGCAACACGTCTCCATGTGAATCTCGGCTCCTGGAGCTTGTGTGAAGAAGACGAAACTTTCCCAACGGCAATTGGTCCAAACACACCAAGATTGGCCCCGTGAATCTTATTTGCTGTGTTTTTCTACACATTGCGACGCTTTCCGCCCGTCCGCGCTCTGCTCCTTTCCACCACGGCACCACTTCGTCCCGAGCTTCTACGCAGCATGTGTTGATAAAGCTAACCCATCACACGACCACACCACGGCCCTCGTCCAGAACACACGACAACACCAACAACAGAAATGTCCTTCACCAACGCGCCTGTGACCCGCATCGCGGTCATGGGCCTCGTCACCGGGTCCATCCTGGCCGCGATCCTCGACCTCAAGCACTACTTTTACATCCTCGTCGACACACACATATGGCGCTACCGCCAGTTTTGGCGCCTGCTGGCCTATCAACTATGCTACACCAACTCAACGGAAGTGCTTTTTTCCGCAATGACAATTTACAACTTGCGCATTGTCGAGCGCATGTGGGGGTCTCGCAAATTTGCTGTGAGTCTTTCTGAAATGCTTCTCGGATTGCTGTTGTGTTCAGCCGGCTACTATGACCTGTGCACAAATGCGGAGCCCTGCTAACGGTTTCCATTTCTCAAATAGTCCTTCCTTTTCGTGTCGTTCCTCCTGACCTCACTTCTCCCTCCCCTCGTCATGATTGTCCTCCGACCGATCACGGCTGGCTGGTTCAACTATCTTCCGGCTGGACCGACGCCCATCATCTTTGCCATACTGGCGCAGTACCACGCCATGGTGCCGCATATGTATAAGTACCGTGTGGCCACGAGCGAGGCACCACCCACGAACGAGCCCTTCGTAGGGCTCACATTTTCAGACAAGTCTTACAAATATGCCATTGCCATCCACCTGGCGCTGCTGCAGTGGCCAGGCTCACTCTTGGGCGCCGTTATTGGCTGGGTGGTGGGCTCCTCGTGGCGGGAGGGCCTGCTCCCCGCGGCACTAGTACGCTGGCGGGTGCCAGGCTGGGTGGTGGGGCTGAGCACCCAAAGGCGCAGCGCCGAGTTTGAGGGACTGCGGCGCCGGCTTGAAGGTGAAAACACGGCCGTTGCAACGGGTGCGCAGACGGCCCAGGGCGCAGACGAGAGCCAGGCGGAAAGGAGAAGAACCATGGGGCAGCAAATTTATGATCAAATGCGCGAGGTCCTCTAGCTGCTTTCTTTCTTTCCTTTCTTTCTTTTTTCTCCTTCTGGTTTAGTTTAGTTTAGTTTCGAGCCTGCCCTCCCATCTGATAGGCGTCATGTTTAGAATACACGGGTCATGGCTCCGTCTCGTCAGAGGAAACGGCCTGTTGCAGACGTGTCGCGTGTTCGCAGCGCATGTAAGAAGAAACGGATGGGCTGTCTCAACATGCAAATGCTCGAGTGCCGAGAATAGACATCTTCAGGTTGGTGAAAACTCGACGCACGGTCGTCCCTCCGGCACTTGAACAGTCCATGACGGTGGCTAGGTCGGAAGTAAATGTCGTTGGTCCGTGACGGCAGGATCAATCATGGATGGCTAAGCGAAATGCCAAACTTGGTTATCCCCTGATCCAAGAATCTCTTTCTCCTTTCGCCACCGCTTTGTTTCTCTCTTTTTGTCACCATGCCATTATTAGAACGACAAGAATGCTACGTGGTTCACCCGCGTGAAGGACAGGATTCTCAGGTATGAACGAAAATACCAGCCGTCGATTTGAGGTGATCGCCCTTGCACACACACAACACCACTTCGGAAGCAAGGTCAGCCGGGATTGGCAGTCGATTACAAGATAGCACGGGCGGATGCTGCCCAAAAAAAGGCATCATGGCCAGTGAGAGCAATCATGATGGTCTATAAATAAAGCGTTCCAAAAAAGAATTGAAGACACACGCATCCCTGGGAGGCTGTATGGGTGGGATGCGAACTGCGTCCATTCGCCAACTGACATGTCAGAACGCACCGCGGGTGGGCTCCGCCACGGGATGGAATCTTAGAAGAGGGACGTCCCTCAAAATCGGCGATGCCCGATCCAGGATAGCGCCTCACAAATCTCTGCCGTTCGAGAGCTGACAGGCCCATTTTCCGGTGCCGCTTTTTGGTCAGTGCAACGGGAGGTGTCTCCCACGCGATCGAGAGAGAACCCTTGAGAATGCACAATGTTGGTTTTTATGCACATTATAGCGTTACAGTTTTAGACGGATGGTCTCCGTTTTGAACGAACTGCATCCAATTTCTACCGTGTATATGGCCTCGCATCAGCAGACTAGATCAGCAACCGAAGCAAAAAGGGCTGGTTGTGCTGGATGTCTCTCTTGCACAATTCAAACATGTATGCATATCCACCCTTCTTTGGGTCTCTCCTAGCGCATGCCCCTCCGGATTGCGCTCGACCCATGTCGGTAACCTTGCCAAGGAGGAGACAATGCCCAGTTTAAACGTTGGAAACAATGACGTAGCCTGGAAACGTTTTAGCGACAAATTCGCAACGTGAAAGAAGATCCCTATTAAAGAGCCGTATAGTGCCGAGATTGACGGAAAGACCGCCAAAGTCCATGTCCACCCCGTTGATGGCCATGGCACGTCGTCGCCATACGCTTAACCAAGTGCTGCGAAGAAAAGGGGGATAGATGTTGAAATAACTACCATTCGTGGCAGATTGAGAATCGAAACTCACTCGATTAGCTTAATTGTACTCCAAAGGAATGCTGCGAGGGATTTTGGCTATGCAATATGATGAAGAAAAAAAACCTGGCATCAAAGTGGTACCTGGCCTCTCGGCACGTCAGGCTTTTCATCAACATCTGCACATCAAAGAGGACCGACTCGTCCGCATCTTCATCGAGACAGGTTCCCCCAGCTTTTGGTTCAAACATGCACCTTTTTTTGGCTTTTTGGGCAACAGCGATGATGGAAACGTTAAAAACATGGGCGTTTCCCAACGAGGAAATCTCAGGCGGGATCCCCATTTCGCGTTGGCCTCAACTACGGCGACTCATACGAGCTCAGCAGGCCATACACACACACACACACACACACACACACACACACACACACACACACACACACACACACACACACGGTGGATGGATTGCTTAGTTATGTGGTAGAAGTGCACCTGCAGCACCTTACATTCCAGCAAAACCAGGTGATTAACTCAGCTGAAGATTGCAGGATGAAGTATATCGCCAGGGAGGGGAAGGGGTCCAGCTTGGGCCTCACATACGTGCCAACAGCTGTTTCGTCGATCCAGGCGAGTTAGAGGCAGCCCACTCCGAAAGCTTGCGACAGAGGGTTAGTGGGTAGCAGAGCGTTTAACCTTTGGGCGCCCAAGGCCGCCATGGAGGACCAGATGGCAGTTGTGATTTGACCAGAAGGGGGGGTTTTTTTTTAATGCTACGCCGACCAAGTTTCTGGTCAAGGTGGCGGCTCCTAGAGCACCAAGCGACTGGGACGGCCAGTCTAGACAACCCAGTAGCTTGCGATTGGCGACGTTTCTGAGCGCCTTCGAAACCAAGGAGCGGGAACGCTTTGAACGGCGGGGCTATTGGAGGGGCATGGGGGGTTATTTTTGATCTTCTGCGCACATGCGCCTGGAGGCTGCGTTTGAAGTGTGACATGTGCATCAATCACGAGCTTGGTGTTTATAACGCCATTCTACGAATACGTGGGCGGATTAATCGCTTCACGAGAGATTCTTTGACAAAGCATGACGGTATCCCGACTGCAGCAACCGGCTGAAACTTTTGCCATGAGACCACCAGGTCGGATTCCGCAGAAGGGTTTCGCGCAACCTCATAGTTTTGGTTTGGGGCATGGCGTTGAGTCAAAAGTCGCTAGCCCCTGGTGCTCTGGCAGCAGGTGCTCGGACGGGTCTCTTCAAAACGTGACCTGAAGCAGAGGAGAGGGCCTCGTATCGGCGAAGTAGGTTGAGGAATCAATTGAGGATGAATAATTCCCCGGACACAGGATGACATATCTTTTTCTTTTTGGATTGCAATTGTCGCAGGGAGATGATTTACGATCATGATCAGATTAATTGAAACGTGGCCATCGCTTACAAGTTGACGTACAGGAAGAAACGAGTCAAGGCGGTGGCGGACGAGGGAGCCAGCGAGCCAGCGACCGAGCGGCTGGCCGTTTTTAGAAGGTTACCGTTTTCAGCATGTCCGTTTTCTGCATAAAATTACTTTGTGCAAAAACGATGGGGTGCTTGGTACGCGGCTTTGGGGATAAGGGCCGACTTATTCTCATTTTTCTTCTGTGAGAGCGGCAAGTACGCTAGACCAAGTCGATAGCGGCCTCCATGCCTGTTGAGCACCATGCCGGCGGGTCGAGTGTGGCCCAATTGAGCGCGCGACCATGTGCCGAGTCCAACTGGAAGCGCCCAATCCGCCCAGGCCCAGGGGGGTCCCTCATTCTCTCTCCCCCCCCCTTCACCTCAGCCGCCCCGGCGCCCAGGACCCACTAATGATGAGCGGCTGTACGGTCCAGTAGTGCAAGGTGCAGGAAGAGGTGCAGCGCGTGGTGCAGGACTCAGCCCGTGCCCGGGTGGTGTGCGGGACCTGTAATACAGAGGGACCGTAATGTGGTACGGTGCATGCACGCGCTATAGTGGCCTCCCGCCCAATATTTCGCACCTCCAGAATTTGGGGATCCACTATCCTAAATGGACTTGTCGATGGACCTCCTTTTAACATTGCACCTTGCCCTCGCCCGCGAATCCCGGCCTCTCCCTTTTCCCCTGGTCCCCCATCGGTATTGCCCTCCACAGTCACTCTCCCCCATTCCACCGAAAAGGGCCATCGCCGCGTACATCCACAGCGCAATCAACTAATTAACCCCCCTGCGTGCGTGGCACCCGGGCCTAGGACATCTCTCCCATCAACTCGCCTCGCCTCCTGGCCCTGACTGTGGTTTTTTTTTTTTTTCCTTGGTCCCGACTGCCCAGCCCGCCAGCCACCGTCTCTGATGGCCCCTTGGACGAGCTCCTAAACTCAACGGCGCCGGTCCTGCTTTCTCTTGTGTAATGTGTTTATGACCACGATAACGCGAACTTGAACTCTGAAGCCATGAGCGCCTACGCGACTGACGCGGCGGCCACTTCCTACGCCGCATATCCGGGCACCCGGTTGTCGTCGCATCAAGCACAGGGGCCCGACGGCAAGACCCTCGTCGAAGGTTATCGAAAGGACATTATCGCAGGCTTCGAAAAGGACCCTCCCCGATTCAACCCAGTATGTCCTCTTCCTTCTTCATCCCTCTCACTGTTCCCGCCCCCTAGAGCGCCATGGACTTTATTCAAGCTCTAACAGCCGTGCAGATGAACCCCGAACGCACCCAGAGTTCGGCTCTCGTCGACCTGAGGGACCCAATCCAGGTTCACCTCCTCACCGAGACGGCCCTCTCCGACAGCAAGGAATATGAGATCCTCTCTCAGGAGGAGGTCGACGACCTCAAGAAGCAGATCCAGTCCCTCGGTCAGCGAATCGACTCGACCCGAAACAACCTTCTGATCCAGTCAAAGTACCGAGATGCTGCCATTTCCATGGCTAGGTTATACTCTCCTGGTCGCCCAGAGGGCGGCCGCAGGAGAAGTATTCTCGGACGAAACAGCGGCGGCAATGGCGGCGACGTTGTCAAGGCCAAGGAGGCCGAGGCCGAGAGACAGGCCAGCGAACGGAAATGCGAGGAGTTGGCGTCGGAGCTATTCAACCTCGAAAAGCGATTCATGGAGCCCCAGCGACGCCTCCTCGAGCACACTGCCGGTATTCTCCAGTTGACTCATAAGGTCTCCAAGAGAAAGAACAATGCGCCCGCCCATGGCCAATCCGTGAACGGCATGCCAGGCAGCCCCGAGAGCCTATACACATACACCCGCAACAGCATGGATCAAGCCGCCGAAGGCAACTACTTTGATGAGAGCCCTTACGAGTTCGATCAGCTTGACGGGCTTCAGACATCTCAACCTCGCGCAACACACATTGAGATACCCCTGAAGTCACCAATCCGTGAACAAAACAGCCAGCTTCGAGAGGATTTAGATCGAGCCAAGGAGGAAAACGAGCACCTACGGAAGCAAACCGATATGATGGTTCAGTCCATTTCAGAAATGGAAGCCAGACTCGAGAATCTCAACGGGTCATTACGAGACGCCATTGTGCGATTTAACCCTACTAAGAACGACGACTTCATCGAACCTCCCTTCGCCTCGCAAAAGATGGAACCTGGCCAGATGCTCAAGAACCAGATGGACTACCTCGAGACGGGCATATTCGCCATCCAGGCTGAGCAGGAAGACTACTCTGGAGGCGAGAAGATGAGCCAGCGAATCGAGTCGCTAAACCAGCATATCCGCGAGATTCTCTTGACCGTGGATCCTGATCACCCTCCTGCGCCACACCCCTCTCAAACTGACATCGATGGTCAAATGTCCTATCTGGAGGATTCGATGCGCGCTGTCGACTCGGAGCTGGAGCGGGCCCTGCGCACCCCCAAGATGGATCCCACCGGAGGACAAGACAACGATCAGATCGAAACCGTACTGGTGGGCCTGTGGGAAATTATCCAGTCTGGCTTTGCCAACATCAAGCAGCAGAAGGAGGAGCGCCGACGTGCTCGCCTGGAGAAGGGTCTCGAAGATGATGAGGGCTCCGACGACGAAGTCGACACGGATGAGCCGTATACGATCCACGCCTTCTCCGCCAGGGTGCAGTGGCTCTACCGACAGGCGACAACGCTAAAGGACCAGAAGGCAGTTCTCAAGAGGCAGATTAAGCAGCAGCGCGAGCTGAACAACAAGTCAGATGCTGAGAAGGATGAAGAGATTGCTCGAAAGCAGGAGGAGATTGAGGAAAACCGGATACTCGTCGCCCGAGCCGAGAGGGACGCCATGGATGCTCAAGCACTGCTCTCCGAGGCCTTGGAGGATCTTGAAAAGGCCCGCGATGCCGCTAGCAACACATATGCTGCTCAGGCCGTGGCTGATTCTCGCAACCAGGACATTGAGGAACGTGATGCCCACATCAAGCAACGCGATATCCAGCTCCAAGAACGCGATGCCCAACTGGAAGAACACAAGACGCTGCTCGAGGAGCACAGGGCTCAGATTAAGGAGCACAAGGCTCAGATTGAGGAACACCAAGCTCAAATGGAGGATCATGCCGCGCAGTCAGAGCATCACGCTGCCCAAATGCATGAGCGCAACACAAGGATCGCCACCCTCGAGTCCGACTTGCAGGAATTGCAAGCGCATATCCACTCCGCCGAGTCAAGCAGCAAAAACAGCCAGTCCAAACTGGCCGACGTTGAGGGCACTATTGCAACTCTCACGGAACAGCTTGCCGTGGCCACACAATCGCATGCCACATCTGAAGAATCTGCGCAGGTTCTGAAGAGGCAGTTCGAGGAGCAGAAGGAAGACTTGGACGAGAAGACCAAGATGCTGAAGGTCAAGGAGGACGAACTGGAGATGCTGAGCATGAACCTCGCAGAGATCAAGACAGAACTCACCATCGCCCAGGCCGAGCTGGAAGGTGCCTACGGCAGCCGAGCCGAGCGCGCTGCTGACATCGCAGCCATGAAGACGGGAGCCGAAGTCACGAAGCTTCAGAATCAGATCACCAAGCTCAAGTCAGAACTCTCGGGCACAGTCCAAGAACTGGAAGACGTCACCAAGGAGAGCCTGGGTGCTGAGCGCGAAAAGATTGAGCTTGAGAACAAGCTGGACGACGCCGAGCAGCTGAAGAACTCGCTCGAGGGCGAGATCACTGGTCTACGCGACCGTCTCGAGGAAGAGATGAGCAAGGCTCGGGAGCGCGTTGCCCAGCTGCAAGATGAGTTGGACGGAGAGCGTCTCAAGGCCGTGCCAGGCCAGGGCGGCCCAGGCCGAGCCGGAACGGGTGCCTCCATCATCAGCGAGCGATTCAGAACCACAATGAGGGAGGAGAGAAAGAAGTTCCAGGAGGAACTCAAGGTATGCATCACCCTCGAATCAGCCACGTCACTGATTGTCTGCTAACCATGATTACAGGAGGAGCGTGCGCGCGCCCGCAAGCTCGAGGAGGAGCTTTCTCGGCTGAAACGAGGTCAAGGATCCTCTTCGAAGGGATCTTCGAGCCCCCGTTGAGATGTGGTAATGTAATTTGCATGTGCTCTGTTAAGATGGGTCTCCCAGGAGCAGGAGGAGGCTCCGCGGGGAAACTGTATAGTATTTCTTCCTTCTCTAGCAGGTGTTGATTGTTTGCTTCTTCCTCTTCTTCCTTCTGCTTTTCTTCTTCTATTCAATTGTTTAGTTGCGTGGGATATCATTTACTGGGTAAACCAGCCTGATCCGTCTGGCGATTAGGAGTTTGCTGTTTTCCTCTTTTGGGCACATATCAACCACATTACGGGAGCTATTTGTGGATGGGCAACGGACCAGTTTAAGAGAAAAGTTGGGAAGCCGGCGGGAGTTGTTTTTGCCTTGGCAAAATGGCATTGGCGGCGGAGATGGAATTATAGACTTGATGAATATTTGGTCGATACTTTGGTGGTTTTGTACTTGGTTGATCGAGAGTTGTTGGCAGCTACGAAACGCGAATAAATGCCGAGCGAAGCCTTGTGTTTCTCTATTCAAAGTTGATTCCTCCTCAATGACGAAAATGTTTTTTCTTGTGCGGTGTAGTCAGTCAACTTACACCTCTCAACTCGGCTGCCGCCGGCCCTTGTCAACTTTGATTCATAATTAATTTCTCTTCACATTCACTCGCGAAACCAAAAGCTGAAGTCTTTTTTTTTCTTGTTGGGCCCTCTTTTTTGTGTTTCTTCTGAAAAAAAAAAAAAAAAAA